>JANRGV010000049.1:1230948-1241295 GCA_024734035.1 Alethe castanea | reverse complement strand
CTCGGTCTGTGACACAGCTGACCTGTGCAGAACACATTGCAAAACATTTCCATGGGGTATGCCAGCGTGGCAGTGGCCCTGCTTTTCAATCACCCAGAGCAGTGCAGTGCTAAAGCTGTGCAGGGGAGATCCCTCAGTCCCCTCCTCAGCCAAACATCCCTGCTGCAGCATTTCAGCCACACAGACTCACAGCAGAGGCTAAAAACGATCTGCTGGTATTGGGGTTTAATAAAAGAGCAATTTTGGGCCACTAGGCTGGGGTTTGAGGAACATCTGCAGCTGAACAGGGCAGTTCCCACCAAAAGAAATGACATTTGGAGGATAAGAATCATTCTTTTGAGAAGAATTTCTGTGCTCCTGAGTCCATCGTCTACCCCAATTCAGCTGATTTCAGTGGGGTTACCTGGGACAGAGACCTGCACTAGGAAATAAAATTAATCTCTGCAAGCAGAGATGAAGCTCATCTTTCAGCTCAGGAAGCCACCAGCCTCCTGTTTTTAGCCCAGCTACAGAAGACAACTTGAATGAGGCTCAGGGAAATCACCTTGAGCATCAGCCCATTGCCAGAGAGGAGCTCCTTGCATCCCAATCTGCTGAATAAATCTCTAAAATAAATGCTGTTTCAGGGGGGCTGTGCTCATTCCTGCTCCCTCAGCTGCCAGGGTGGAGGTGTGAATGTGTGTGGGAAACACAGGGGATCTTGGCTGTAATCATTAATTTAAGGAAATTGTGGCAAGAAGTGGAGCATGAAGGGTTTGGAGAAGCATTTTTCATTCATTTCTGTCTGGAAAGAGACAGACAACAGCAATGGAGAGCCCTGCCCATGTGCATCCTCAGCTTCTGCTGGCCTGGGAACTTCCCCACGTTTGCTGCACACCCAAATATTCACTTTCTCATCCTGCCTCAGCCTGGGGAACACGAGGAGATGAAGAGCACATAAAAGCTGTATGATGTGTGTAAGAAAATGTGTTTTCACATAAGCAGGGAATATAGCAAGATTCCTCTTTCCCTGATAGCAGATGAATAAAGCAGAAAATGAATTCTTCAAAAACTACTGCTAATGCTGACCTTAAAATGGCCCAGAAATAATTTCAAAGGTTTTAGCCTGATTGTTTAAATACACTTGCAGCATTTTCTGCCTGCCCTTAATCAGACATTTATTACTAATAACTCCTTATCCCTCAAACATTCACCTATAAACCAATCATTATAATTAGGCAGAGGGGTGCTGGAAATGTGGAGCACAGAAGTCTCATCTCCACCTCAAATCCTCTCCTGTGCTGGTTGCAGTGCTTGCTGTCCTTGCTGTGCAGAAGCTGTTTCAGGCAGAGGAAATCTTTCTTGTCGTGTTCTTGCAGAGCAGCCACCCCACTGGAGTTCAGCTGGCACCAGAACAAACCTCTGGTCTTGTTGTATGAACTGGGTTTGATATGGAAATCACAACATAAAGGAAATGTGCAACTGGGAAGCAGTTTGCATCAGAGCAAAAAAAGCTGGTTTTATTCTTTTTTTCTTAATAAATCATGCAAATGTTCTGATTTCTCTCGTGGATTAAGGATGTACTGAGTCAAGGGAAAACATCTGTCCAGCAGTGAGGCAGGAGAGAGAGCCATATGCCTGCATGAACTGCTGCTCAGGAGTATGTAAGGAAAATCTAGAGGGCTGGCTTGGGATTTAGCTCTCTGGAGGGGAAAAAATGCAAAAATTCAGCAATCTGTTCACGTAGGAGAGGGACAGAGGCAAAGATGGGAGGGCACAGTCACAGCAACATCTGCAGCAGGAATGTTTGTGACAGGCAAGCAGCACAGGCTGGCTCAGGACAAACATCTGTGCAAGGAAACATCCACGTGGTGTGAGAGCTGCCAGCACTGGCTCAGGAAACTGGGGAGGACGGACGGACAGACAGACTGGAACCAGCTGGGACTCAGCCACTCCATGGAATGGCACCACATCCTGAGCCCAGGCCAGAGGCACTGCTGGCACAGGGAGCTGCAGAGGGAGTCTAGTTTATTTAGGCCAGAAATCTATTTTTCAGGTGTCCAAAGTTACGTGACATGAGCCTCACCATTTTTTCTACCCTTTTTCTGAAATCTGTCAGCAAACTGGGAAAAACATCTGCAGTGACAATGCTGAACTCTGAAGACATCATCCATTCCTGTTTCACTTGCAATTTTACCAACAACAGCTCTATAAGAATATAAACAGATTTTTAAAAGGCAGAGGGTTGCTTTTTTTTTTTTTAATTGTTATTATTTATTTGTGCTCTGGGTTTCAACACTAGCTTTATATTTTTCCTATCAGAAATTAAAGGTTCCAGTGAACTGCAGCTCTAAAGGGAGCTCTATACAATATCAAAGGCAATCCTGCAAAGCCACGTTTTTATTTGGCTGGTTTTGAAACAAACAAAGGGAGAGGATTTTGATCTACATTCCAATGGTCTCAGTTCTGTGAAGTTTGACAGGAGCAGTCCTGAAACATTCTTATCAGTCAAGGTCCATTTCTATATTGGGCAGATGAAAAAGTCTGCAGCTTCACAGAGCTGACTGCACTTCTAAATGTCTGAAAACACAGATTTGACTGAATTGAAGCTCTTCACAAGCAGATCTTGATCTCTCCAAGACTGAAGATAAAAATCTGTTGAATAAGGCTGAAACATTTGTTTGTCTTGAAGCATGAACTAAATGTTTTAGGTAGCTCTGATTTTTAGATTATATGCTGAGTGATACCTGTCAAAAAAGATACAGCTGGAATATGACAGCAAAACCAAAATTAAATATTTCAGCAAAGTTAAAATAAGATCTCTGAGACTTCAGAGAAATTCCAGCTTGTTGGGTTTTTTTTTTTTTTCTCCTGCATTTGGAACAAGCCCAGAGTAAGAGATGGCACATCCTCAAGCAGCTCAAATCCCATGGCAGAGCCAGCTCCCTCCAGGATACCAACACGAGCGGGAAATGCTGTTATCTGCCAGTCCTACAAGGGCCATGTCTTGGAGGAGCATCAGACTGAAGGCATTACAACATTTCAGGGGATTGTTTCTTGTCTTACTCATCTAATCTGCCATTCAGTTGCACTGTGAGTATGAGTAAGACACAGCACAAGGAGCCATTTAACCATGGTGTTGATTTGAAGGTGTCTGAGCTTTTGAGTCACTCAGATTTCCAGGGAATTATTTGTTATTTCACTCCTGAAAACTATGATAATATCACTCAAGCAGTTCTTAATGCTCCTTTTCCACATTAAATCCACCACTTCTCAGGAGGGCTCGGCCACCAGGTGCTATTTTGATTTAAAATGTACACAGGAGAGATTAAAATGAGCTGAGTATATTATCTCTGCACGCATTTGTTGCTGACAAAATGTATTAATTGCACATGGAAATCAATGCAGAGCAGTGGAGCTTTCAACCAAGCTACAGAATTAAACACAGGGCCTATCAAAGCTGATAATCCCTGGCTGAATCAAACACATGGCCAAGGTCACCCAAAATAAGCAGCCTGTGAAATGTATCAGAGTAAATCACACACACAACTGTGGGCACTGTACTGCACACCCTGGGCAGCACTAAAGATAGCCACAATTGATACTATCATTACAAAAAAAAAAAAAAAAAAAATTCCCTTTGAAATGGGCAGTCCTGAGGAAGGAGGAAGGAGTCCCATGTGGGACTCATGGAATTAAAGCTCAGTTCTTGGCTTAGTCTGATAATTTGTGCCCATCACCCCATGTCTGTGTGCTCTGGAACTAACCCTGAGTGCCAGTCTTTGCCTCCCCCACTCAGCCTGGGGAATTCTCAGCATTTCATGTCAGGGGCTGGGTGACATCTGTCCCCAGAAGGGGCTGGGTGGGTTCTGTCCCCAAAAGGGGGTGGGTGGGTTCTGTCCCCAAAAGGGGCTGGCTCAGCAGCCAGGATGTCAGTGATGAACGCCCAGGAAAGATTCTGAGCAGAATTTGAGCTGGTGATTGCCCATCACAGAAAGCAGCAGGCTGCTCCAGCTGAGCATCACTGTCCCATTTCAGTGTGCAGCACTGGTGGGGTCACTGCCTGCTCCCTGCACACTCCTCACCCCAAATTCTCTCCTTCCTCCCTCTCCTCTGCTCAGGAGCTCCATCACCTTCCCACCCTGAGCCCACAGCCTGGAGCTGCACAATGCCCCCAGCCCAGAGTGGAAAAAGGACATTTGTGTGCTCATCAGCACCTGCTGCTCCTTCTCCTACCCCCATCCATCCTGCCTCTGGATTCGGAAGGGTTTTGGGTCAGGGATTGGTTTTGCTCTCTGTGCTGGGGAAATCAGGAGCTGTTTGCTGCTCCTCAGCCATTCCCACAGGAATGGCACATTAGAGCTCATCAGCAGCTGATTGCCAAGTCCACACCACACTTAAAACAATGCCCAAATGTATCACTTTTAAAACAATGCACTGCTATTCCTTCAGTAATTCTGGCTCTTGCATTCTCAAGTGTTCCTTTGATTTATGAGCCCAGTGTGTTATTAAAATAAAGAATTATGTGTTGGTACATTGCATTAAACGCAGCATACACAGGGGCAAGCACATCTGCTACCTATTAATCAAATATTCACTAACAAAGGTTGATTAACAGCATTTTACATATTTACAGCAAGAGTGAAAAGCATAATAGAGCTGCACTGAAGATAAATGATAATAAATTATTAAAATGCATTTATCTGTGCACTGATTAGTGCGTGGGATAGACAGAAGTGCAGGTATGGTTGTGTTCATCACACAGTACCAGCTTTCTATGGAAGCAGACATTTATTTAACACCTTATTTTCAACTTTTCTGGGGGGGAAAAGAAATAAAAACTCTGTAGAGCTGTGCACATCCCCAGCCCAACCCAAAGCCATGGAATTTCCATGCCCAGCAAGGCTGGAGCTTTGTCATCAGCTGTGGTGGGGATGTGCAGCTCAGAGCAAACATCCCAAAGCTCTGACGTGCTCTGGGTGATTCCCTTCCAGCCTTCAGCATCTCTGCAAGCAGAGATTTGCCAAGGAAGCACCAACAAAACCCTCTTAAAATATATATTTCACAGCTTCTTTCTGCTAGGAGTTGAAATTACAAAATCATATTCTTATGTTTCCTGTCTGGAGGAGAGGCCAGGAGCATTTTCCTTTTCCTGGAGCTGAGCTGATTTGCACAGGTCTTGATTTTCCTGCCTAGGCTCTGACAATGGATTAAAGCTCTGGAGTCCATGGACCCCTCAAAATCTGCTGAAATCAGTCAGAAATCCGAGGGTTTCCAGGCAGCAGGATTGTTCCCTGTGTTAATTATTGGCAGTTTCTTTAACCAAACTTCAGAGAAAATTCCTAAATTGCCTTTTTATTGATTTTCCACATAAGAGTATCCCAGCAAGCAAACATGGACTCTAAATGAGAGCTCAGACATGCAGTGCACATAGTGTGGAACAGGGGAGGAAAATGCAGCATGTTATTAAACCCAGCTAAAAGAATACAAAGCAGAAAGTAAATAAACAGATGTGGGAATTACAGGAGCACAGAATTTGAGTTTGGAGAGAAGAAATTAGGATTTGCATTAAGAAAAAATTACAATACAAGGAAAAATATTATGGGGGAAATGGTGTAAATCAATACTGACTCTTAATTTTCTCTGGCTGAGAATCTGGTCTGTGCATCCTCACGTTAGTATGGAGAAAAAAAACCCAATTCTTCTCTGTGGAAAATAATTCCACGTGAAAAAAACCCAACTTCTTCCTGATCATTTATCTGAGAGCTCACTTGTAAACCATTCTAGTGAGAGTAAACAGCTTATCAATCTTTTCCACAAAACAAAGGCAGAGAGAGAATCCTGGGTTTAATCTGCCGTGAGTGGCACTGTGTGGCCAAGAAAGCAATTTATAAATAGTGCAATTAAAATGACCTTCAAAGTTTCACAGTGGAGACTTAATTATGGACTGCCAGAGGCACTTCTTAGACTATCAGTACTTTTGGGAGAGTTTCCATGCCCTGTGCTGTGCCAGTGCCAGAGAGGGAGAGCAGAACCCCCCACACAATCCTGAGCCTGAATCCAGCTCCCATCCTCTGCCAGGCAGGATTTACCAGCACGTTTTACAATAATATTTCTGTAACCTGCTCAGTTCAGCTGAGTGACTGCAGCACAAAAAAAAGCTCTGAAAGTTCCTGCCTGTGATTTGCACACAGAATTGCTGCTCCTCATCCCCTCAAAGCACAAACACAGGTAAGTCAGGCTTGGCAGGAGCCCTGCACGGAATTCTTGCTCGGTGGGAATCCAGTGGAGTTTGTGTTAGGGATGGATTTGCTCCACTGTCTCCTGATTGCTGAGAGATTGGGAGCAAAGCCTTGCCAGGGATCCCACTGGGGATCAAAATGGTTGCATTTGTCAGTGTTTGGGCATCCAGCAAAATACTCCCCACGTTCCCTCCATTCCAGAAAGAAACAGACCACATTCCTTAATGAAAACCTAAACTGAGCTGCAAATACAGAAAATGAGGCTTGATCATCACCTGGAATGAGTGAGAATCTGACAGAACATTTCTGAATGGATTGCTTTGCTGATAACAGATTTTCATTGCGTTTTCCTTGCATGTAGCTAGGCTGGGATACCCTGAACCCATTTTGAAGCTTTTCAAGTAAAATATAAAAATGATCAGTATTATTTCTAGTGGGGTCCCATCCATGCAGGCAACAGAGGGGCTGTGATGGCTTGGCACTAATTCATTTCCAAGGTCATTTCCATCCCCTGTACCACAGCACAGTGGTATCAGTGTTTTCTGAGCACCTGGACACCCCCAAGACTTCTGTGGTCAGAACTTCCCCTGAATTCCAGTCACACCAGTGCCTTTTGCCTTGTTTAACATTGACAAAGGTTACATGGGTTTTCTGTCACAGTCCTCTCAAAGCAAGCAGGGAGTCCAGAGAAGGTCAAGAACACACTTGTGTTTCCCTGCCTACACCAACAAAACCTTCTGAGGAGCTGCAGAACATTTGTCCCCTGCTCCAGGGCCCTGCCAGCACTGAAAGCTTCACAAACTCACACCAGCAACACACACATGCACAAGAGATGTGGGTTAAAATTAAACCTAAACATGGGCATTCATCTGGCTTTTCATTTTGAAGAGTAACAACAAGAGTTTAACACATCTGGTACAAGGTCCCTGACTCTCCATTCCTACCAGCAGACATGTGGTGAAAGTGTAATTTCTCCTTTTAAAAAGCAAATTTTCTTTCTGGGTTTCTTTGAAGAAAAAGAACTTCTTTTTAACCATATGTCTTCTCTGTGCATGCATTGGAGCTGGAGCTGTGTGGTAGCTCACACGAGAAGGAGACATATGTTAAAAGCTGTTCTCTTTTCTCTGTTCTAGAAAATAAAAAGAAATAGCAGTTGCTCCAACAGACACTGAAGTCAAAGTAATACCTCACGCTGATTGCAGCAGTAATCAAGTCAGAGCTGTGCTATTCCTCACACTGATTATTTGCTTTTTTCCATAAAATGAGGTGAGGTTTGCTGAGACTGTGCAGTGTCCTGGAATTGCACAGGCCAGGATGCAGAGAGAGGAGGGAAGGGAATGCAGCAGAAGTGAACAGGATGGAATGGGGAAAACAATCCACATCAACATCATTATAAAATTCATATCAGTGATTTAAACAACTTAAAAATATCTGTAAAAAACACACAGTGCTGTGGGTTAAACAAAAATTAAAGATTGCAAAAAAATAATTTAAAAAAAGTCATTAAATGCTGTTTGGAATGAACCTGTCACTCGTGGTGACATGACTATAATTTCCCAGACACTTAACATTTGCTCTTCTCCTGTGCAGCACACACACTCCAGTTACAATAATAGCTATTTCCTGAATTAGTGCCTGAGTGGTTATTTTAGGAACCCCACCTCTCTGAATGCAGGCTCCAGGCAGGATAATTCCATAGCCTGGGAAAGGATTAGCAATCCTTAATTGCACTTTTCTCCCAGTGCAGAACAGGCCTGTCCCAGCCCAGCCCTTCTCCAGACCACCCCAAGGATGGCCCTGGCCACAGAGGCCCTGCTGTTGTCTTTCCTTCCTTGAGAAAATGCTGATGATTCATAGGGAATTTGTTTTTCACTGGGTTATGGCCCCTCAAAACCACCATTTTTTCAATTTCTGTTTGCTTTCAGGTACAGCCTTGTCACCACTGCACCATAATCTTCTTGTGAAACTCCTTTTTCCACACAGAACAACTGTAATTTTTCAATGTAAAAATCCAGAACAGAAAGAATTTCAATTTGCCACATGCCTCTCAAACACTATCCTTCCACTTCTTTTTACTTAAATAATGGACAGAAATACCAAATAAACGTGAAAACCCCAGAAGGCAGGAGTACATTTTGCAAATTCCCACAGAAAAACAGATTGGTTCTGTGGTCAACCAGCTCTGAACACCTGCATTCATCTTGCTTTTACTCAAAATTGTGCATTTGTCCAGGGCCAAGGCACATTTTGACCTCTGGAACAGCCCCATCACTCCCGCTTGGCAATGCTCAACTGGCAAGTCCTGCAGGTAATTTTTTTTAATCTTCCAGCTACTGAAATATTTAATTTAAGGCATAACTTTTCCATTAATGACATCATGGGGGCTTGGTGGAAATATTCTGGAGACTTTTTATCATTAGGCCATTTAAAGAAAGTAGTGTGAGGAAAATCAGAACTCTGTGATGTCTGGAGGGGAAAAGTAAGCGAGAAATAATTCAGAGAGAAGATGAGACAAAGGGAAGGGAAAATAAAGGAGGTAATGTAAATTTTATTCTGGTTTGCTTTCACAGCTCTTAAGTAATTTCTCCCACTTGTGCCCCAAATTATATTGTCTGTGCCCTTAAAAAGCAAATTAACATTTACAGACTTCTTTTCTGTGCATGTAATAATTTATATTCCTTTCATAACTGGCTCTGTCAGTTAAACAACAGAAAATAGTAACAAAGTGGAGCATGCAGAGATTCCTGTGCCATTTCCCACTGCCCCTCCTGAGTTCCCATCATCCACGTGGAAAAGAAACTTCTGACACCAAAGCAGCAGCTTCAGATGGCTGTGAAATGGGAAGTCAGAATAGTGGAGGTGGTTTTTTTTCGAGCATCTTCTATTAAAAATGAAAATCTTGAAGATGAAAACCCCCCTCTAAAGCTTTTCTGGCAGGTGGCTGATGGCTCTGCAGGGCAAGGACAGGGAATGTCACAGAACTGGGGGCACAGAGGCCTCAGACAGCCAGGCAGGGCTGAGCAAAGCCTGTGCTGCACAAGAAATGGAGCAGGAGGGTCCCATTCCTTGCAAACAACGAGGGAGAGCCTGAGCTGGCTGTAATTTTTCTGTGGGGTCCTGAGCTGCTCTTGCATAACCATGACACTGAGCCAGGTTTGGAGAAACATTCCCAGGCTGCCCTGTCAGGGTCTGGAGAAATCTCTGAGTCCTGTCCAGGCTGGAGCAAACCCTTTACCAGAAAAAGAACTGCAGCAGTGACAGGTCAGAGGACATAGGGGGATGATTCTAATGAAGATTTTCTTAATTAATAAATTGGTTGCTACCTTCCTACGAAGTGACTTCATTTGTTTTGGCTTGTCACAATTGTGTTTTATTGCCTTGCTTGGGTTTCTAAATCTGCTCTGTTTCACTGTGTTTATTAAAACCAACAGCAAAGAGTTCTGCCAGGTCCAAATATAGACTTAACAACCCTTATTTACTCCAAAGAGGCACTGAAAGGCTCAAATCATTCATGTTTGTATAGGGCTTCAATACCATCAAGCAAAGCAGAGTAGAGGATGCAATAATCAAAGAAATTATTGTCTGCTCCCATTCCAGAATAGGCTGAAATAAGAACTGCACATAGGGCTCTCCACAAAGGCTGATTTTGGGTGCAGAAGGCTCTGTGAGCACTTTCTGTAATCAGTGGAAAGAGAGAGGCACCTTCAGAGGGCAATTCAGAGCAGCAGCAGATTTCAGGGCTCTGAATGGCTCCCCAAAAACCCCAGTTTCTCTGAGGTGTAAACCCTGAGCCCAGGGAGGTGTTCCTGCAGCACTGGCACAGAGAGAGCACCAGGGGGGTGGAATCCAGGAGAGACCTGGCACCTGGAAACCGAGGGCACAGCAGGTGCCACAACAACCCAGAGTGCAGGACTCCAACCCCATCCCACCCTGCTGGAGCTGGAGAGCCCCAAACCCTCCTGGAAAAGGGTGCCTGGCACTCACAGGCAGGGCAGGGTGCTGCAGTCCCCAGCCCATCCTTGTTGGAGTCAGTGAGTTAGGGTCTCTAGGAATTCTTCAGAGAGAAATCAGAGTGTAGGGATTGAATAAGGTTTAGTAGGAGCTGCAGTGTTTTTAGTAAGTGAAA
>JANRGV010000049.1:1216953-1230848 GCA_024734035.1 Alethe castanea | reverse complement strand
TTGCTCTGGGGTATCCCGGGAATGTTGCTGTGGGACATTTTTAGCCTTTTGCCAGCTGAATGATAATTGTTTCCTATATTGGGCTGGCATATGCGGCTGGAAACGAGCAGCCCCCGGACGACCCTTCAACCCCACCAGTGAGCAAAAAAAGGGAGACAGCCCCCACCCATTCCTTTGTCTTGAGTCCTGAAGAGCTTGGGTGCAGCCCGGCAGATTTTCTTAGCATAATAATGGGAAAAATTCTCCAGAGAGGAGAAAAAAAGTAAGGGAACAGTCCCCAACCCCCAACAGCCAGGTAAGAAGTGATATGACTGAAGTAAATGGCCTCAAGTTTTTTCAGGGATGGTTTAGATTCGATATTATAAAAAATTTCTTCACAGAAAGGGTTATATAGCATTGGAACAGGCTGCCCAGGGAAGTGGTTGAGTCACTACCCCTGGAGGCATTAAAAAGACGAGTAGATGTGGTACTTAGGGACATGGTTTAGGAGTTGCCTTGGCAGTGTTATATTTGCACTTGTACTCAATGATCTTAAAGGTCTTTTATAACACAAGTGATTATATGGTTGCAACAATAAAGCTTTTATAAGATACTAGGAGATTTGGGAAAGGCCAGTAAAATATCTACCTCTATTGACTCATTCTGGTGGATGGTAGTTGCTGAATAAAGAGGAAGATGCTGTGAGTCAATTTCTCACAATATTAACAAGAAGGAAAACTTTATTATCTTGTGCTATATATAACTTAAATAGCAATGCATCTCTTAGGTTGTTCTACAAAGGAATAAATTTGCTTTTTTTCTTTGGTCATTTACCCTTATTCATATCAGAAACATTTCTTACTTTAACATTTATGGAAGCTGTAATATAAAAACAAGCAAATTATGGGTGCACACTGAGAGGTAGTTTTCATTAGAAAGATTAGTTTCTTCTATGTAGAAGAATAATCTACAGCTGAACTTCTTGCATGGTCTACTAGGGAGTTCTGATAAACCATATTTGGCATGTCCTTGGATTAGTTTTCATTCAAATCTCATTAGTGATTTGAAAGATAAAATATAAGTATGCTTACAAAATTTGAAAGCATTTTGGGCTGCATACTTTTTCAAAAATAATTGGAAAGTACAGAGATATAATAAACAGAAAACACAATGTGACAACTATAATGAGCTTATCCTTCTGTCAAGAAAAACATTTAAAGTAGATGTTAATTTTGAGGACTCTTCCAGCCATACTTCTTTATGATGCTATTTCATTATACATTTTACAGAGAGGGGCAATGCACTTTACATCTTTCTCTGAAACCTTCAGCATACAGAACAGTTCACGAATAATTGGAAAACCTGTAGACTGACAATATGGACATTTTAATGCAAACTGTTGCTTTCTTTTTTGTATGAGTTAGTAACCTTTTTCCCAGAAATTTTAGTAAAATAAAATGCTGGAAAAAAACTCAAATATGCTTGAGAGTTTAGTTAAAGCATAGTTTTGCATAACCATTTAAGATAATGATTTGGGATCGTATGGATAATGTTGTTTACTGCTGAGTAACATCTCCTTCTGTTATTCTTCAAAAGAAGCCAGAATAACATTTTTCTTAAAATGTATGAGGAGAATTGAACAGTGTGATAAATTCTTCTTGCTTCTTAGGGCTATGATTAGTATACTTCATTAGGGTATTGGACTATCTACATCGTAGCAGAATTCAGTGTTAAGGTTCCCAATGGAAGAAATAAAATTCACCAACTTGTCAGTGAAGTTGTAACTTAATTGCTGATGTCCTGGGAAATTAAGGTAATAGAAAGGAGAGGTGTTGGAGTCAGTGAGTTAGGGTCTCTGAATTCTTCAGAGAGAAATCAGAGTGTAGGGATTGAATAAGGTTTAGTAGGAGCTGCAGTGTTTTTAGTAAGTGAAAGGCCTCAAATACCACAGCAGCAGAGTATTCTGCTGAAGGTTGTAAACACATTGATATCTTCAGCAGAGGCTCCAGAACCACAGTTGTAGACAGGACTTAGACATAACAGAGCTATAGTAAGAATATTGCTGACATTTCTTAGATAGAACAAGACAGGTTGTATGGGTAGTTGTATACGTAACCTGGTGTGCTAAGAAACTGGAATTCGTACAGGTTAAAGAGTGATGGTCTGAGCTTGCATTTTAGCTTATTGGAAAAATCCTGTATAAGAGTTTGTATTGGGGAGAGTTCGTGCCTTTAGCCATTGGCTTTTGCCAGGGCTTCTAAACATTCTCTTATTGCTTATTGCTGCTGCTTTTGCCATTGCTTTTACTATTGCCAGTTGAGACTGATGTGCTTTTTAGTAAATAACCTTTTTAACTATTAGCTGCTTTGTTTATTTAGAGATTACCCAACAAGTAAGAGCCTAAGAGCTCACAGTTAGGTGCCACAGAGCACCTGGGGGTCAGAAAGAACCCCCACACCAGACTCCATATCTGGTGCCCTGTGGCTGTAGCCACACATCCTCACCTGCCCCACGCTCCCAAGGGACCTGCTCCTGCTTGGCTTCCCCCTCCTTTGCACAAACAGCATCCCCTGGGCTGCTCCAGAACCAGAGCAAAGAGAAACACAAGAGCTGGGGATCCTGCTGGCAGGAGGCAAAGCTGATTTTGGGGCAGGCAAGCAGTGAAAGTAGGACATGTCAGACTCACACCTTGAGAGAGGTGACACCTATTCATGTCTACTTTGAAACACAGCCCTTCCTGACAACTTTGAACAAACTTTGTTTTTTATTGTTGAGGCACAAAACAGAATAAATACATATTCAAAGCCAGTAATGAACTTGTGGGCAAAATTCTTCAAGAGATATCTCTTTATTTTTGTGCTGTGACAGCAATGGGGGCTACTGCACCTTGTCTGCAAGGGGAGGGTTCTCTGAAAATCATCTTGGCAGAAACAGCCCAGCCAGCAGCCAAATCCATCCAACGTGGGAATCAGTTGAATAATGGGATTTCCAGCCTCAAACCCAGAACCTCTCAGCCTGGCAGGCAGCCTCTGTCATTGGCTCAAGTTTGTTATTTGTGAGGGAAGTGCAGCAAACATGCACATCTGCCCTGGACACACATTCCCCTGCTCTGGGAAGTTATCCCACAGCCATGTGCTACCTGCAGGAGAGGAGCTGAGGGGTCAGGCTGAGCTCAATAATCCTCCAGGTCTTCTCCACCCTGAAGGATTCTATGAAAAGAAAGGAGCAGAAGCTTTTCCCTGTCTCCTGCCACTGCCTGTCTCTGGCTTGCACCAAAGGGAGGTGCTGTTAATGCCTTGGCACACCCTCAAACCCTCCTGCAGGGATTGATCATTCACCTGGGGCTGCAGCTAGCAGCAGTAAGAGAAACAGAGCTGAGTTCCTTACAGCACTCTCAGAAAAACCCAGGAGCAGACAGGAAGGAAAGGAAATCAATATGTGTGACTGCTCTTCTCCATCCAGTAAACATGCTGGGGAGGGACAGGATTCATCTCTGCTGGTGACAATTGGATAAAAGTGTTGTTGAAGCAGAAGGGGGATTTTGAAAGGAAAGTGTTCCTGCACTTGTGGGTGAGCACTCTGCAGAAAGACTTTAACTTTAAATTCTGGAACAGGAGAGCAGCCCAGGCTGGAACCCTGAGAGCAGAGCCAGAAGTTGTTCTTCACCCTGGACCCCCCTTCTAGAGCAGGATGTGCTGTGACCCCTCCAGTGGGAAAGGCCCACAGGGGGGAAGCTCTCACAAGCCAAGGCTCCCATCAGAAAGGAGCAAAGTATTGACAGAAAAGTTCTGCATTTACCTGACTTCTTTCATTCAACAGCATTAATGACTTCAGAAGTCATTTCCAACAAAGACTTCCAGTGTGTCTGAGAAGTGAAAGCAGCAAGGACATGAAAAATGAGGGGAGGTCCTTGAAGGACCACACTGATTTCAGCTTTCAATGATTTTAGTTTTTTTTTTTCTCAGGGAGATCTCGATAAAAATGAGCCCACACTGCTGAAGGATGGAACTGATGGGTTTAGTTAAGTTTCTTAGTTAATGGTGAGAAAAGGCAGCTTTCATTTAGCCAATTAAGCTCAAGCATAGGAGAGAAACATCAGAAAATCCATTTATTGCCATGCTCAGAGAAGGCAATGACCAGTCAGACAATTAAACAGCTCATTGCAGGCAGTGTGGGCAGGTCTGGGTCTCGTTTGGCATCTCTGCCAGGGATGCTCTGGGTCAGGCACTGCTGTCCCTGCAGGTGCCAGGCACTGCTCACCTGGGCACTGGGCAGAACCAGAACCTCACTGCTGCAGCCCCAGCACCACCCAGGAGCTCTCCAAAACCTCCCTGACCCTGAGAATTCTGCTACAGAGCTGCTGCTTTGGAGCCCAGTGCAAACCCAGCCCAACTCAAACCCATGAAAAATGATTTCCAGCTTGCAGGTAGTAGGGCCCAGGTGGGAGTCTCCTGGGTCTCTCCTGCAAGGAGAGAACAGCCAGGCTGCTCCTTCCAAGGAGAAAGCAGCAGCTGCATTGTCACTGTTGTCATGGAAGCTTTTCCCATTCTGAACTAGTCCAAACAAAAATAAATTTTCAGCAGCTCTGCATAGTCGCAATAATCAATATTTAAAGGGTTGTGGAACATTATAACAAAGGGGTTTGATTTTAGTCCCTGACAACTGGAGAAGTAACTTGATTTAATAAGGGGATGCAGCAGCAACCACGCTTCTGAGCCATTATGGCTAATTCCAAAGACCCCATAGTGATAAAAGAACAATAATGACTGAGGACTAATAAAAACAAAATCAGTGAGGGTTTAATCATCAGCAGAAGGACATGAATTGAGTGTTAGAAAACATCTCCTGTTTAGAGAGTTAAGCTGTTACACACACTGAAGCACAATTTGCTGTCACTCTTTTATTGTCATGCAATATATATTGTAGAGTAATCATTTTAATCTGCATGCAGATTATTAATTAGGGAAATAATAATTTAGCCCAGAGTGAAAGCACAGACAGGATGAGGAAGCAGCTGGTTATTTCCCTGACCTTTTCCATTTCAAAAGCTGCTCCATAATGACCCAGCTGCTGTTTGGGGACAATTTTCATGTTAACTTTGTTGTGAAAAGCCTGTATGATGTGTAGGGCTTACAAAGATTATCTATTCTTTGTGCCAGGCCAATGAACTGCACCTCACCATCCATTTCAGGGACATCTACTGCTGAAAAGTGCCTTTCTCTCACCAAATTTCCTGGCAGGTTAGGCCACAGGGGAGAAGGGTGTGCCAGAGCCTGCTGGTGAGAAATCAGGACAGAAGGATGTTTAATAACAAAATATTAATGGAACTTCATGCACCTCCTTCCACCTGAGCTCAAATCTAAAGCAGAGTGCCCCAAAACCAAAGCCATGACCAGAGGCTCCTCCCTTCCCTGGTTTTCCTTGGGGGGGCTGTGGCTCATTGTGCCAGAGTGGCATCCAGAATGTGGCACAAAAAATCCATTTCATGCAGAGCCCCAAAGGCAGGTGGCTCAGAACAAGGCAATATTTTCATTATTTCCCAGAAGCAGCTTGTGACCCACAGTGCACCCTGCAGCACAGCTCCTCTGAGGGAACTTCTGTGCTCACTGCCAGCCAAGCCCATCCTCTGCCACTCCAGTGGGTTCTGAGGCTCCCCCTTTGCAGCAATCCTGAACCCTTCAAACCAGGACAGGCAGCTGTGGGCAGCCACAGGCAGCAAAGTAATTAAGGGATTTGCTGACTTGAGTGAAAGCAAAACGGAATGAAAACCAAATATGAATATATGTGGGAAAATCAATGCACGATGTGCAGGGGGGCTTTAAAAGGCTGAAAGGAAGGATTCCCAAAACTTGTGGTGTCTCAGGAAGCTTTCATGTTCACCTGAGTCAATGCTATTACACGTTTTGAGAGGGAGAGAAGAGTGATCTCAGAGATTGTTGCTGTATCTCTCAGTCTGAGATTTTTGAGGAATGGATTTTGACTTCCAAGCAGCCAGCCTGTTCCATCTCTGGGAATTGTGCCTGGCTGCTGCTTAGCAATAAGATCTCCTTTAATCTGCATGTTCCAAAGGAGACAAGATTTGTAGAAGGCTTAGGTGAAAGAAATACCCAGTTTCTTGAGGCCTCCTGCATTGTACATTTTGTGGATATATTTTCCTTCCCTCAAAGGCTTTTTTTCCTTCATCCAAGTAGGCTGAGATGATGAGGGCTCAGGATATCTCTGAAAACTGCAGCGCACACCCACGCTCAGCCAGCACTTTTCTAATTATACCAGCAGGTCTTTGAATTATTGCTGGTTAAACTCTCTATAAACACCTCTGAATAGAGGTGAGCGGGGATTGTGCTCCACCTTCATTAGACAACCTGCACAAAGCAGCCAATTTTTGATGGTCTAAAAATAAAAGCGTTCCTTTCCTTAGTAAAGGACTTATTAAGAGACTCCAGAGCTCTGCTGCTTCAGGGCAGAGCAGCAGCAATTGAGGGGGAGAAGGACTGAAAGCTGTTAACATCACGAGTTTGGATTTAATATCTATGGAAAAATAAGATGGGCTCACACCACTGCCTAGAGTGGTAAGTGTCCAGGAAGACAAGATACCTTGGGAGTTGCTCTCTTTTCTTTACAGCAAAGATTTTCATAATTGAGTCCCAAAAATCTTATTCACAGGACCGTTCATTAATTCAAAGCAGAGTCTTTTCTATAGTCAAGAAAATAATCTAAAAATAAAAGTAAACCCATGACAGAGTATGTCTTGTTCTTTTCAACCTCCTAATTTATGGAAGTTTAGGGAAGCCAAAGGCTCATTAAACTCATTTATATGTGAGAATTAACCCTGTATTGTCAGAGAATGCCACACATCTGTTTTTGAACAGTCACCAGCAGCTCACGTTTTTAAAGAAATGACACATTTCACGACTGAGCTCTGCCCAGGAGAATCCTCCAGGATAACTCCAGCAGTCAGTGGCTCAGGTGTGCCTGTGCTTCTGTTCAGGCTGCCAGTGAATCCTGATCACAGAGAAGGGGATTTGCTCTGATGCAATCCATCCCCCAGGGCTGTCTCTGCCAGTCCTGCTCCTTCCAACACACAAACACATCCAGCTCTGGCATTTTGCCTTCTCTACTGCTTGCCCACCTTTGCTGTGAGCCTGTAACACATCCTGACCTGGGGATATTCACTCATCCCTGCAGGGGATCCTGCTGGGCCTCCCTCACCTGCCCCAGGTGAGCCAGGCTGGGCATTGATGCACATCCAAAATCTGCAAGGGAACTGGATGAACTGGATCTCTGCTCTGCCACCAGCTCTCCAGAAGGGCATCAGTCACTCTGAACCCTCATATTGAAAATTTATAGACAAAACAGTTCATGTAACTGTCACACTTAAAAATTAGCAAAACTCCATTAATGTTCCCTTAACTGAAGGGGGAAGCAGGCAGAATATCCGAGCCCATCAGAGAACCTGACAGCTCAGTGCTATAGATCAGCAATGCACCTTGCTAAGCCAGACATAAATTCCCCCAGTGTTTCAAACAAAAAGATAAATAAGCTATACCCTCAGATTTTTTTTTTGGCAATTCTCCTTGCTTGGGATGATATGTAGACAGAGCTTCTTCATCTCCAGAATTTTAAGGAGGGTTTCAAACAAATGGCCACATCAGCCAAATACTCCTCATGCTGAGCTTCCAGCAGCTTCTTTCTGAATTTGAGCACAAGTTGTGTTGGTTAAATAAAATTTGGGGGAGTCATGGAGCAGCCTCTTCAATCAGGTTAGAATTTGGTTTTCTGGATAGCTATAGAAGGTACAGAAATGTCATTCACTGCTGAAATGTACCCACACATAAAAAGGAACATCAAAATACTTCTACAAATTAGGTCAAAAAAGAGCAGACTCTCCAAAGGCCTGATCAGACATTCATTTCTGGATTTGCTCTCAGGCCATGGGGACACTGCAACCTGCAGCACCTGCAACCCTCTCTCCCCCGAAATAAACTGCAGTTTCCAGTCACTAATTACCTGCAGAAAATGGCTGCAGAAAGATGGCGAAGGATTGGAAGGAGGAGTGTTAATTGTGCAAAAATGTGATTAACAGAAAAATTAATATACAGAGGTTTTACTGACCCAGAAAAGGACCTTGGCTGAACTAATGCAGGTTCAGCTCCTCTCCTGTGGACACACAGGCAGGTCTGAGCCCACAGCAAATCCTCCCAGCTGGGTCTGCCACACATCCCTGTGCCCTTTACAGGAGCCCAAGGTCTCCAGAGCTTCTATTCCTCTTCAACAAAAGGAATCCACCTAGTTAGGATTCTGCCCAGGAGCTGGATTAAACCAGGACTGAAAAGCAGGCAGGGAGATAAAGAACAATCAGCCACAGAAAATGAGTGACTGGTTTGAATTGTTCAGCTCACATCCCATTCCACAGGCACAGGACAAACCAGGTGGAGCAATCCAGCCAGAATCCTCCTGAACAGCAAGGGCTGCAAACATCCTGGAGCAGGAAAAGTTGATATTTTCCCTTTTTTTCCTCCCTGCACTTTTGATGCTTTCAGCAGAATTCCTCTTTGACTCTTCATTTCACAAATCTGTGCATGCAGGAGCAGGCTGCCAGGGCTGCCCTCCCAGGAAACTGGGTTGTTGGAAACCACCAAGTTTTCCTCCAAATAACTGCCCAGACAGCTGTTGTGAAAGCTGCAGGAGGAGAATCCGATTTGGGAAGCTGAAAAGGTAAAAACTGCTGAGAAAACGAGGAGCCAAGCTGATGCAGAGATTGAGGGGCTATTGTTTTTAATCTCTCTCTCTTCTTCCTACACAGAGTTGCCATAGTTTCAGATTTCTGTGGCTCCCTGGCTGCTGGTTACCAGGACATTTTTATAAGCCTTGATGATTTTATGATGTGTACAGAGTTGACTTGGTTTTGCACTCTATATGGCATCACACCTTACATATTAAACCAGCTGTAATTATTCTCTGCTCTTAAAATAATCTCTTTTCAGTGTCCTTTTGCAACTTGAAACCTAAAAAAAGGAGCTCAAATTCCTTTTTAAGTTCAAAATCTAGCTTTCAAAAATCTCTTTGAAAACTGTGGCTTCAAGAAAGAAGTAATTAAGTTTATATCTCAGAGTTTTCTCCAATGCTGCATACTAGAGGGAGCCAGTAGTTAATATCAATACAGACAGTCCTGTGCTCTCAGTGGGAAAAAAACTACTGGGAGCTCTGGAACAAAACTTCTTTTCCTGTTATCAATCCACAGGTTCTACAGAGATGCTTAATTATTAGGGTTTTTTATCCTTTTTACAGATAACCTGGATACTACAGGCCCGAAACTAGTAACAGGTATTTATGGTTGGTTTGATTTTCAGCAATTCAACTTCCACTCTTGTAAGTGTTAAAACATGGATTTGAAAACTCTCTCCAGCCTTGGTGCTTTCCAGCCCCTTCCTCATTTGGGCTGACACTCTAAGCTGGGTTCTGTTACAGAACATTTGCTTCTGTCTCTGCTGTCCCCTGATCTGTGTCTCTGTACCATAATCCTTCATCTTCATTCAAATGATTCTTTCCAAGCCTCTTTTTCCAGGTCTCCACTCCTCCTTTCTTTGTGTCTGCTCTTGGCAAGTTCTCCTTGCACTTCTCTCCCAGTAAGGCCAGGTTTTAGCTTTTTCTCTGCCTCATTTATTTTGCAGCTGCTTTGTTCTCATGCCCAGGCTATTTAGCAACATGTCCTGTGGAAATGCAAAAATTCCTCCCAACCACCAACATCTCATTCCCTAAGAAAAAAACCAAACAAACCAGGAAGACCTGGCCAGTTTGGACTGGATTTGGAGAGCCAAGCATCACTTTTGGTATTCCAGAAGCTGCAGAGAGCAGCCACTGCTGTCAGCAGCAGGATGTGCTCCTCTACAAAATGTTGATTTCTAATCTTGCTTTTCCTGCTGGATTATTTTTCTCCCTGTGAGTTGATGTTATCCACCAGCTCTGTGGCTGCAGAGCCCTGCCATGGCCTGATAAAAGATCTGAGGAGGCAGCTCTGTCCTTTCACTGGATCCTTTCTGTGCCATCCTGCCACAAGCCCAGAGATGGGGACCTGGGACAGGTCAGGCTGCAGGGGGATGCTCCTTTAGCAAATTCCAGAAATGGGGACCTGGATGCAGAGATGGGAACCTGGATCTGGTCAGGCTGCAGGAGGATGCTCCTTCAGATGGTCTCAGAAATGGGGACCTGGATGCAGAGGCAGGGGCCTGGATGATGACAGGCTGCAGGAGGATGCTCCTGCAGATCCCAGAGAAAGGAACCTGGATGCAGAGATGGGGAGCTGGATGGTGTCAGGCTGCAGGAGGATGCTCCTGTCCGTGGCTTTGCAGCTGGCAGTGGATGCTCAGAGCCCCAGGGAAAGGTGGAAGCTCCAGCACAGGGCTGTTTTTTGCTCAGAGCCCCAGGGAAAGGTGGAAGCTCCAGGACAGGGCTGTTTTTTGCTCAGAGCCCCAGGGAAGGGTGGAAGCTCCAGGACAGGGCTGTTTTTTGCTCAGCTGACCCAGGAGCAGTGAGCAGTGCTGAGCTCCATGCATGCTGCTGTTATTGGTGGGTTTGTTTCAAACTGGCTGCCCCTCTAGGAATGCTGATCCCTCCCCCTGCAATTCCAGCCAGGAGCTGCTGGAATTCTGGCTGGTCATTACTGGATGCACAGCTCCATCTTTTTATACCCAGGGATGGTGCTAATAGGAAATCCTTCAGGGCCACTGCCCAGTGGGAAGGAGATAAATCACCTCTGCTCCCAGCAGTGTGAATGCCACTCTTTCTGCAGCCTCACGGCCCCAGGCTCCCCTGAATTGTGTGATTGAGATTCCGAGAGGGAAGGATGGCACAGGAGGGTAAAGGAAGGCATTGTATGTTCATAAAGACTGATTTTACTCCACAGATAAATCTGCACTGCATCACTGTCTTATTATATCCTTTCCTTACAAATGGAAATTATTGCATTTCTTTTGCCTCATTTAATTCTTTTTAATCCTTTTTTTTTTTTTTTTCCTTCTGGTGATGGCTTTTGCTTACTAATTGTCCAAGGCTGACACCCAATGGGAAGCATTATGCTCTGATGCTCACAGAGCCACATCCACTTCCCAAGAGCTGCTGGGGAAGAAAACCTCAATCATGGAAAAGAATTTGTTTTTCTCCTTCTGTGCTGCTGACAGGCCTAGGGCATTAGCTGGGCTTATTTTAGTGGAAGTGAAATGGGATTAAGATTTGCTTGCTTTCAACTATTTTGTAGAATTTTGGGATGGGCAGAATCTCACTCCCACCCACACAAAATAACTTTGAGTGTATACCTGGAGTTCTGTGTTCTGACCCCACACAGAACACTCAGTTCCCAGGAGTTTAAATTCACCCAGCTACAAACACACTTGTGTGAAGAGTCATCTGCTGGAATAAGTATTTCCACCACTGTCCCAAAGTAATTCTGACTCAGCTTGATTGTGAAGTGCAAAAACTAAATGTGCATTACAGGCACAAGAAGAACAGAGAAGCACACTTAGAAAAATTGTGGATTATTTTCATCTAAAAATCCCAGCAGTCCATTCTGCAGCAGACTCAATGGCAGAGTCTGAGTGTGAGATAAAGTACAGGAACTGAAAAGATGTTATTAATGCAATTAATTAGCTTTTGTTTCTTTGTGCAGTGTTTGGAAAAAAAAAAAGAAAAAAAGAAAATAAAAAGGCCAGACAGAACTTTAATATAAAAGAGATCCTCCAGGAGACAAATTAATCAGCATTATGATACCCCAAGTGATTAGGATAAAACACAGGGAGGCATAATGAGAATGTCAGAATTAGTGTAGTCAGAATTTCTCACCTCACCTCAAAGTGTTATTAAAATGGTAAAATGCATTAGTGTATTTTATTTCAAGGACTCACAGTCCAGATCTAAATATCTTTAAAATTTGTGTTGTTTTATTCCAAAGTATTTTCCTGAGTTCAGAAATTAGGAGTTTCCTCTGGACAAGGAGCAGAGAGTGAAGGTCTGATAGACCCCCTTTGAAGTGAAAAGGCAGATTATCTTTAGCTTCTGAGCTGCTTTATCAGATGGTAAAAGCTGAATTCAGAAAACCCAGGGTTCCATTTAAAAAAACACTAAGAAATTCAAATATATCAGTACTCCATTGGGCAGAAACTGTGCTAAGTCAGGGAGAAAAGCATTAAAAAGCCAAAATCTGAGCCTAGTTCTGCCCTTGGGCTGAGAGCAGAGGTAGAGCTGCACTCAGGCATCTCCAGCCAGGGGGAGCCTCCAAATAAACCAGGGAGGGACAGAGAGCTCTGAATATCCAAATTAACCAGGGAGGGACAGAGAGGGCACAGAGAGCTCTGAATATCCAATAAACCAGGGAGGGACAGAGAGCTCTGAATATCCAATGAACCAGGCAGGGACAGGAGGGGTGCCTGGGGATGCAGGCACCCAGAACAAACCCTGCACTCAGATCTCTCTTCATTATGCCAAAGCACACACACAGCAAGTTTTTAGAAAGCTAAAATAGGAAGACAGGTAAGTGTCAAAGCAGATATTGTTATTTTAATGGAGAGCAAGAGAGTGACAAAAAAAAGTCCTCTCCACACTCGGGCTGAAGCTTGCAGATGTTTATTTTCATTAAACCCTCTGGCTGTTATTGATGTTTTCCCCCAGACAACACCAAAGCTTTGGCTTCTGCAGAAATGGCAGAAACTGCACGAGGTTAAAGATGAGGCTGTTCCCTGCCTTTGGAAAATTGCCACGTAATAACAAAGGAGAAAAGAGCTCTGCAGCCACCTTTAAGAGTCTGATAACAGAGGAGGGCTCCTCATAAAACATCTTTTTAACCTGAACACCCAGGTGGGAGAACTGCCATGTGATCCCATCCTGACCTTTGCTGCCAAACGTGAATGATCTCCACAGAGCACTGATCTGTTCACTGCAGTTATTGCTTCTTATTTTTTAACAAATCACTTTGTGGGTTGTTTTGTTTTGTTGTTGTTTGTTTGTTTTTTTTGTTGTTTTGTTTTTTTTTCCTTTATCTAAGTCCCGGGGTAATTTCTGCTTGCGGGGAAAAAAGAAAAAAAAGAAAAAAGGAATCCTTAAATACGTCGGCAGCTTCACCTTCTCCGTGGGGTGCTAGGAAAACAGCTCTTGCCGGGTTTAAAGCCCTCAAGATGCTTCAACCCGCCTTCAAATCTATTGCTCAAAACGGTCCTGGGAGATAAAGCAAAATCGAGAAACCTGAAATACACCGGCTCCCCCCACTCCCTCTTTCTTCTTTTTTATTTTTATTTTTTTTCCTCTCTTGAGCAATTCTTTAACCTCGCCGTAATTTGGAGTGCCTGTTCAGGCGACATGCTGGCTTTTTCTTCTCTTATTTTTTAATTCGTGGGGTCGAAGCCTTTCGGGAGCGCTGCCCAGCTCCCTGCAGTGATAGCGGTGCCCGGTGCTGGGCACTCGGGGACCCTCTCCAGGGTCGGGAGCCTCTCCCGCAGCCGAGAGAGGGGGGAAAAAAGGGGAGAATGGGGTAAAATGGGGCGGTGGAATAAAAGGGAGAAGGACAACCCCTTGCCAAAGTGCACTTTTGCTGCCTGAGAAAGGAAAAGGTGAGGGGGAAAGGAGGAAAGGGACTCACCGGGTTGAGCTGAGCCGGCTGCCTGCGGAGTTGGGAGGAAGGAGGGACGGGAGCTGGGACCTGCCTGGATCCTGCCGGAGCAGGACGGGGCACCGGCAGCAGGGCTGACACGAGTCCCCCTCCCCTTCTCCCTCTGCCCGGCTCCTCTCCGCGCACTTTGGGGAATGTGTCGGGGGGAGAGGTCGCCCCTGGGACTTGCGGAGCCGGTTTTTGATCTTTCTCAGACTTTTTTTTTTTTTTTTTAACTCCTGTCGTGTCCCGGGGCAGTCGCCCTTCTCTCAGCTTCAAAGTG
>JANRGV010000049.1:1197147-1216555 GCA_024734035.1 Alethe castanea | reverse complement strand
TTCTCATCCCAGCTCCCTTTGTGTGCTGGGTTTTGTTGGGTTTTGTTGGGTTTTGTTGGGTTTTGCTGGGTTTTGTTTTTTTTTTTAACTTATTAATGCTTTTTTCTTTTATCTGTTGCCTCTGAAAATTTGTCTTTGTGGTTCAGGGGTTTTCCTATAGAATGGCAACTGAGATAATGCTGGAGAGTCCCAAATCCCTGAAGATCCTGTGGGTGTTCTCAGGGCTCTGAGTGAGCAGCCAGGCCAGTTAAACCCTCTGCCTCAGCCTCCCCTCAATTCCAGCTGCCTTGGCAAGGCCAGAGCAGGGCAGGCACAGGCAGGAGGGAAAACAGCACTGAACACCCTGCTGGCTCTGTCTGCTCCTGCAGGCACAGCAAAGCCCCCAGAGAACACTTCTGGAGGCCAAGGAAAAACTGCCCTGCAAGGTGAATCCAGCCCTGCAGCACCCAGCTCGCTTCCCTTCAGGCCCTGCCTCATTTCTGCAGGATTATTTCTGCATTTCCAGTGATGGGCACGTAATGACAGAACACAGGAAACCCCTGCACAAATGCTAACGAGGAGAACAAACTGATACTAAAGAGGAATTGTGAGCCCTGATGATGATCTTGTACAACACTGACTGTCAGTCTCTGGCAGAGCCAAAATATGGGGCTAAATTAAGATATTTCTCTGTTGAGGTGAATTCTATTTATTACTAAACTCACCCTACTTATAAAGGCATTTTTTGGGGCTGGGTGCTCTGGTGTGCAGGTAACTGCTCTGTGTTCAGCCTTCTCTTGTAAATTGTGGAGTCTTAGCAGCAAAACTCCTCTTGTCTTGCCACTGAACCAGGAGTTAAACCAGGAGTTGGTTCCAGCACAGCATCACCTTAGAATTCTGAAGGTGAGCTGAACAAAGCAGCAATTTTTGTGCCCCAAAAGACCCCACAGATCATCTTTTATAGGAACACTTCCATTAGAACAAGAATGTGGATAGGAGAGGCACTGAACATGCATCACAGATGGTGGCTCAGAGTTAAACTGAGCTTAGTGCTGAGCTCTGCTGACTGGTGGAGCTGGGCCTGATTAATTGGTTTCCTGCTCTGTTTATTGTTTGCATCCAAATGATATTAAGATAGGAGTGGAAACAGCAAGAACAGTATTGCAAGAATGCCTGGCTGGGAGAACAGGAGAAATAACTCAAGCACTTGTGATCACTGATTATTACATTTTCAGTGCTGCTGAAGGGAATTTTTGAAGTATGTTTACAATCATCTCCAAGTTCTATAAATATTGCTTTATTATTGACTTTGTGCCATGAATCCAGTGCTGATGAAAATATCCCCCCTTCCCCCTGCCAATGGCAAATCAGCACTCTTGCTTTGCTTAGCCTTTGTGCAGCTCCAGAATTTGTAGGAATGAGAGTTCAATGGCTTAAAAATAATGAAAAGAGTGTGAAGAAAACAACTTCTGCCAGGATGAAAGAATAGTACGAGATTTAAGTGCTAGGTTGTGTTTACATAAAAGGACAGAGAGAACACAGCTCCCAGTATTGCAGCTGTTTGAAAACTGCCACTTGTAAAGAGAAAAACTTTGCTAAATATGGCCATGCAGAAATGTTTGCCAGTTCATCATAATCACACTGAAAAAAAAAAACTTTAAAATACTTGTTACAATGCATTGAAATCCTCAGTTGATATTGCTTTTAAAGAAGGAATACAAAATATAAAATAAAAGGTTTCTATAAACAGGGTGGAGATGTGTTTGCCATATCCACATTTCCCCTTAAGCAATGGAATGCCATCAAACCCTCTGGGATAGAAAATGATAATATTCCAAATAACTCCACAGGGGAGAACTGCACTGGTGGGGCTGAACTCTGGGATTACCAGAACCCAGGGACACAAACTCCTGAAACTGGGGCTGTCCTTGGAGCCTTTCACAGGGAGTTAAGGCCTAACTGCAGGCACAGTTACCTTCTTTTGCCCCAAATTCTGATTCCTGACAGCTACAGATCAAATATATTACCAATGCTAATAATTAGAGAAATAATGGCTAGCCAAAGTCTTTAAAACCACTTAAGTAATTTCAATTCCATATAGAACTGAATAGAAACGGAACTACTAAAAACTTCCCATTCCTTCTGCAGTTTTATGAATTGATCTAAATAGAAACATTTCTTCTGCAAGGACAGGGCTCCACTGGAGGAGCAAAGCACAGCTGCTGGAACTGCTGAGCTCTGGTGATAAAAATTCCTGTATCTCGTGCTCACAGGTGGTTCAAGCCCCACAGCCCATGCAGGCAGGGAAGCCCATCCCATCTTTTTTCCACAACAGCAGAGCTCCTCTGGAAGGGCTGGGCCAGCAGCTGTGCCAAGGTGATGGGCAGGCAGGGCATGGTGCCACTTATCCCATTGTGGGGAAGCAACTGGAACAAGAACCTCCACGGAAATTTGAGGAAAAGGTTGGAGCTGAATATTCTGTTGTGTTCCTGTTTGTCACCTCATTAACAAAACCAAGCCCAGCAAGGAGGGTGTGCTGATAATGCTGAGCTACCCTGCAATGACATTTATAATCCCTGCTGTGATCTGAATTTTACCCTGAATTTTATTTTATTGACCAAATTCTAAATTTGCCAGAGTGACTGTGGCATCACAACACAATCCCACCCCTGAGACTCCTCACTGAGTACAAAGCACAGCAAGGAGGACAGGAAAGCCACAAGGAAGGGGTCACTGCTGTTTGCACCTTCAGACCAGGAGACTGCACTCTCAGGGACAGCAGTGAGGGTAGGAAGGACCTGAGGGACAAAAAGTGCTTTGCCTTTTTGTGTCTCCCTCCCTGCCTCCCACAGCCTGGATTTCCAGCACTCGATTTTCCACGGTGCTCAGACAGCAGAAGCAAATGTTTCCAAGTAGTTCAGTGCCAGCACGAGGCAAACAGAGACGAAGGCAGAGCCAGAAAACTTTGGGCTTGGCTCGTAGATTATTCAGTGCATGGAGCTGAGGCTCAGCTGAGCTTGGAATAA
The DNA here is from genome assembly GCA_024734035.1 of Alethe castanea. Lineage (NCBI taxonomy): Eukaryota > Metazoa > Chordata > Aves > Passeriformes > Muscicapidae > Alethe > Alethe castanea. The sequence goes on along the minus strand of JANRGV010000049.1, from coordinate 1,213,550 downwards.
ATGTGAGAGGCAGTTCAAGGACAAAAATGCTGTGTGCAATGGCCTGGCTCCAGTTAACCCTTCCCTTCCAGGAAAAGGAGCCCTGGCTGCTGAGCACTGCAGCAGGGGGTTTCTCACCATGGACCAAATGAAAACACAGCCAAGTTGTATTCGGAGACTCTTGGTGGAAAGGATTTTATTTTTTAAAGAATTCTTTTCTCACGGGAAGGATTTCTGGAAATCATTCTGAATTTCTTATTTCTAGCCCAGGAGCTGAGAGCAGCAGAGCAAAGCTCAGGTAGTTTAAAGCAGAGTTTTGGTGAAGTTGAGAGGTTGATGTCAATTTGATGCTAAGCCTGTTACCATTTACCTTAATTGTCCCTCTGAAGATCAAGTTGAACGAGTTGATTTTCAGTTTGCTAATTATTGCACAATTTCCTGCCTTTGCTCAGAGCCATGCCAGCACATACATCCCATTGTGGGAGAGAAGGAAAACAAAGATTGTCCTCAGCAACTCCCTATCCTTGCAGGATCCATCAAACAACATTTACACCAAGCCCAGAGACACCAGGACCTGGCAGAGTGTTCTTTGAGGGGCAAAGGTGGGGATTCCCAGTGCTTTTTTCCATTTAAATGTCTGGATAAGGCTCCCAGGAACCCTCCTCTCCCCAGCCCACAAACCCCCTGGCTCACCTCTCTAACACCTCTCTTGCCTGCTTTTTGCTGCATTTATTGGCATTTAGTTCAAGCCTGCATGTTTCCCAAAAGATTTCCTGTGTCTGTGGAAATCCATCTTCATTTTCACCTGGCAGCTCTGCCTTTGCCCTCCTCATCTCTCACAGGAGCTTGGCAGCACCAGCAGCACCCCAGTCCTTACCACACCCCACTCCTGTTTCTGTAACCAGAAAAAGAAATCAGTTCAAAGAGCAGAAATGGCTTGGCTGCCTCAAATCACAGCACAAAGAAAGAGCCCAGCTTCATAATTCAGCTTTATGCAATTAAGGTTTCCAATTGTTGCTTTTAAAGAAGAATGTTACCAAATATTATTAGGAGATTATAAAATATACTAAATTTAAGCAGTGAGAACTCAATGGAGCAATCAGAATAATCTAAAATGAGGGAATAATATTAGAAACCAAGCCAGTACATGAGAATCCTGGTTAAGTGAGGGTCATATTCCCCTGTGGGTGGTGTCACAGGGCTCTGGCTTCTACTGAAGACAGATGAACCTCTGAAATCTGAGAAACCTGAACCAACTTCTTAAAGTTGACTCCTCATTAATTACAACAAAGTCGCAGCAAAAAAGAAAAAAAAAGTCACAGAAGAGTTTTCATAGAAGAACAACAAGAAAAACCTCATTGTATGAGAACAAAAAATAGCAATCTGTGATGGAGTGAGGGCTCAGAGGAGCAGAGGGAAGCTGCTGACAGATCAGCCTGATTTTCCAGCAGGCACAGCCCAGTTTGATGGCAGATGGGAAAGTGGAAAGTTAATGACAGACGAGATGGATGCAGCTCTTGGTTGGGGAGCTGCTGTTTCCATCATGTGAGAGACTCAAGTTCCCAGCCAAGGATAAGCAGGAAAAATCACTTGATAAGGGGGGAAAAGGAAAAAAAAAAAACATTTAATAAGGGAGAAAATGACTTTAATAGATTTGGGTGATTGCTCTCTACTCTTTCAAAGTGGATAATCTGAGTTTTTCCCTCAAAGTGCATTTTGCCAGAGGTCTCTCACAACTCCCCACTCCCCTCCCCAGAAAACACTGCTCCTGGTAATCACTGTAATCAACTCAGCACAGGGAAATGAACGGGACAAGCCTTTTAGGGAGTCCAGGATGAGTAATTGCTGACAGACACAAACCCATCTCGTGTCCCCAGGAGTCCCACTGAAGAACATGCAAACTGTGCACGATGTCAAGAATTAAAACTTGCCTTTTAAGATTGGTGAAATCCATTGATTTCAAACTGGTTTGCAATTTTCTGGCGTTTTTAACACTTGCTTTATGAAATGACCCAGTGGGGCAGGTTTAATGTGCACCATGCTGATAGCACAGCAATGTTTTGACTTGCTAATGCCAAGGTCTGTGTGAAAGCAGCAGTAATGTTGTGCACAACACATTTCTGAGCTGTTTCCATCAGGCATTTGGGTCTCTGCGTTGTAAGAGCATCCTTTTAGAGAGAGTGCAACATTACAGCTCAGGGCAAGCCCTCTGAGGGGGTTTGTTAGAGAAAAGCATTACCTGGCTCCTGCCTAAAATAGCCCAGAGAGGAGAGGCAAAGGCAGCTGCACTGCTGCAGGGTGGAATTTCACAGTGACACCTGCAAATGATTCTTCATAAAACCTCGGTGCTGAGTTTGGAGAGGGACAGGGCAGGTCAAGGTCTGCAGCAGCTTTCTGGAGTTTGAACTCCTTCCTGAGCTGTGTCCTAGCACGAGCATTAATTAGAAGATGCTGGTGTAGGAAATACAGGAACAATTTGTCAGACATACCAAAGAGTGGAGGCTTTATGGAAAAATGTGTCTCACATAAAGAATTCAGGTCAGAGTGGTTTGTTTTCCTTCCTCCCTCTCCTGACCATCCAATTTGGGATGTGCCTCTGCTCTGAGGCTTGACTCAGTTACTGGAGAAAATAAGAAAGAAATTTGTCCTGGATATACTTCTCCAAATTTTCTTAATTGTATATTTTTTTTAAGATTTCTGAAATATTCCAAGTGGTTTGTAGAGGGACTGTGCCCATTGTCCCTCATGTTCCTGCATCCTGAGATGGGGAATTTGCAGAGCAGCAGTTTCACATATAATAAACACAAAATTCTCTAACAGACTGTCTACTCGATGCTGACAGATCATGAATGTGAAACAACACTCAAGAGATCACTCAGAAATCAATAAACTCAATCAGCTGGAATCTTAGCACTGTCTACCACGATAATCCAGGGAAAGTGATGAACACTGCAAGGGTATTTGGTGATTTTAAAGTGAAAGCAGGAAGGATCCCCCCAAATGTTTTCCCTGGGCTGGGGAGTGGAGGGGAAGGTAAAAACCAATACAAAAACCTAAACCAGCTCAGTCCCAGATTGTGTGGCCTTAGAAATGGAGGATGGCCTTTCTCATCCCAGCCTGGCTGAAATGGTTTCTCACTGCCAGTGACCAGTGCCAGGTGCTTCAGGAAAAGAGAAATTGTCAAAAGAAGATTAAAAAAAATATATATATGCCTCAAACAATTTATAACCTTCTAAGGTGCTGCCCACGCTCCCAGCCCTGTTCTTTCCCCTCACACACAATTTCCCCAGTGCTGGTGACTTAAAGGCAGCCCCATCATTTACCAAAGGAATCTTTTTCTAGAACAAGTTATAAGAAGCTTCTTAAGCTGGTGGAGTTACCAATGGCTCAGTTTCAGTTCTGGAGTTTTTCAATTCCATATGTTCTTAATAACTGCATTTCCACACCAGCTGATATTTGGTTGCTGCAATTCATTTGCAAACATGATTAAAAATTCAGCCAAGATTAATCTTTATTTTTCACTCTACTACCTTCAAACAAAATCACCTACAGCGATGTGTATGCTAATCAACCCACGCTAAAAAGCTTAGAAATGGGGAAAAAACACATGAGTCAAAGGTAAAGTTATTAAAATTTGAATTATTCCTTTTCTACAAAGTTTTGAGATGGTGCTCTTTAACTTTGGATATGGCAACTCCTCTGCATCTGCTCCACCTGAGATGAATAAATAATTGACAGTTATTTGACAGCCCTTTCGAAACAGCACATGAAATGTAGAAATAAGATGTTACAGGATAATAGCAAGCCTCCATCCCACAGACATGAAAGAGAATTTGCTTGCAATCTCTGTTGCAGAGGCTGGGCTGCCTTGGGAATCACTTCAGGGAAATATTGGGGCAGGCAGGTTCCCTGGGGATGCAGGCAGTGCCTGCTGCAGTGTGCCCAGAGAGCCCTGCAGGGCCAGGGACAGTGCCAGGGCCAGGGCCAGGGCCAGGGCCAGTGCCAGGGCCAGGGCCAGTGCCAGGGCCAGGGCCAGGGCCAGTGCCAGGGCCAGGGCCCTGCCAGCCACACCTGGGGGCTCTCAGAGCACTCCTCAAGGGCTGTGCTTTGCATTACTGTGGGGTTAAATCTCTGCTGCTCTAGGCACCAGTTTGTTGGGTTGTCTTCTTTAAAAAGCCAAGCAGCTAATAGCTGCTATAAAGTTGTTTATTGCAGAAGCACACCACAGGCACTAAGCCCATGCTAAGTAAGTTTTGGTATAAAGTCCCAAACAGAAGCAGAAGCTGCTCCAGGCAGAGCTGATGTTGCTGGGGCAGCTCCTTCCTTCTCCTCGGGTGTTGATGATGGCAGCAAGAGAGCAGGAACAAAAGCAAAGCAAAGCAAAAGCAATGGCAGAAAGCACCAGAATCCTCCCAACAAGCTAAGACACAAACTGTGCCCACCACTCCTTAACCTATTGGAATTCCAGTTTCTTAGCACACCAGGTTATGTATAAACTATGCATATGGTCTGTCTTGTTCTATCTGAAAAATGTAAGCAATATTCTTACTATAGTTTTATTATGTCTAAAACTCTGTTCCTGGAGCCTTCACAGAAACACCCATATCTAGGATTATGTTTTTCAGCTTTCACTAGGACTTGCACTGCTACTCTGGCATCTGAAACCTTTTACTCACTAAAAGCACTTAAAGCTCATTCTAAGACTTACTTACTTACTTATCCTAAAACTTAAACTTACACCTCTACTTTATGTGTGAGTGGCTTAACATACTTCAGTCCAAAGGCTTTAATTCAGTCCCTGCCCTCTGATTTCTCTCTGAAGAATTCAGAGACACCCTCGACTCATGACTCCAACACATTACAAACCAGTTCTGCACTCTTGGCTGCCTCATCACAGCTCATTGGGGGCTGAGCTGCTCCAGAGCCACCTCCCTGGCTACCAACACTCTCCTGGGGCAAGCCACAGCCTGAGGAACGGGGGAGAGGGGGTTCTGTGCTCTGAGGGATGGGTGGGGAGCACCAGGAGCACCTGTGGGCTCCTCTGGGTTAGGAGATGGAAATCCTGCACCTGTGCAGTGCAAACCCTGCTGGAGCAGCACAGAAATCCCCCTGTGTGCTGGGTGCTGGCTCTGGCCTGAGAGAATCCCCAGTGAAATAAAACATGTTGGAAGGATGTTCACTGTTCTGAGGACTGCATTCCTTTTTTTAGCATGGCAGACCCAGAGATACAGAAAAGGCAAAGGTGAAGATGCAGAGTTTCATTCTCTCCATGGCAGCTTCCCTGGGTTCAGGAAAGTTTATTTGCCTGGTTCTTAAGGCCACTCCTAGTCCTGACCAGGATTCTTGTTGCTACCAATCCATTCCAATTTCCATCACCAATCTTTGGCCCTACAACAGCAGGGAGAAAGCCCTAAAAATATGTTCCAAATTGTGGGAGTGACAGGGAATGAAACCTTCCTGGAGCTTTTCCCTTTGGTTCCCAGGGTGTGCAAGCTGACTGGGGGATAAGTGGCTCAAATAAAATAGGGAAAATGAGAAGGCACAAGCACAGTGACTGCAGGCAGAATCAGAGGTGCCTTTCCCAAACAGAATCCTACAATCAGTGACACACTAACAAGAGCTGATTTGAAGCTACAGAACCAAACACTTTTCCTTCCTAGAGCTGTCTGCAGAGGGTCAGGGCTGCCATTCCAACACGAGAGAGTGGAGAGGGTCTGCAGTGGAGAGGGGAAAGGCACAGGGATGGAGAGCTCAGTGTCCAGAGCCCGAGATCCTTTCTGTCAGCTCAGCAGGTTTGGACCTGCTTCACCAGGCAGGGAAGATGGGAAAACCATGGAGCAGGAATTCTGGCAGCCTTGCTTCCCCTGCACTCCTGTGCTGGATGTCCATGGTCCAAACCAAACCAAACCAAAGCAAACCAAGCCAAAGCAAACCAAGCCAAAGCAAGCCAAACCAAGCCAAGCCAAGCCAAACCAAACCAAGCCAAACCCACAGAGGTTTTGTTCCCTCTGCACCCACTGCCAGGGGAGTTCTCCTGGCCAGATCCTGTGCCTGGAGAGGCTCCTGGAACAGAGGCTGGGCAGAGTTAAAGGAATAAAGTGGGGGTTTATTAAAAGCCTTCAAAGGATTCACCTTGGGCAGTGCAAGAGCCTGGATGTGGTTACACCCAGGATGGACAATGGGTCAGGAGTTTCACACTTTTATCAGTTTGGGTCCATTCCCATCTTGGGGTTCATTGTCCCATTCCAGCTCCAGGTTCTGCAGTTCCACCCTCCCAGATTCTCTCCTCCATTCTCTCTGTTTGCACTTTTTGGGGCTGAAGCTGCAGCAGTGTCCTTGGTTCTGGGGCTGGACAAGGATTGGTTTGTGTGGCTGAGCTGGGAGGAGAACTTGGGACACTTTATATGAAATTCAGAGTGCACACTAATGCAGTGTAGAATCTGAAAATATGAAAACTAAACCTTAAGGCATCAAGCCCACCCTCACAGCTGTCCTGCTGCAGGAAGATGAGTTCTTGTTTCAAATCCCCCAGAATTGTCTCAGACACAAGGGGCAGGGCTCTAAGAGTCAAGGGAGCTCTGTCTGCAGTGACCCAGCAGCACCTGCAGGGCACAGAGACAGCGCCCCAGGAGGGCTCTGCCAGCCAGGGGCACTGGGAAAATGTGCTCATTTTCCTCTGGATATGAACTGAACATGATGTTATTTCAGCAGTGATCAGGATCAGAGAGGTGCAGCACCAGGGAGATGAGATGTGACTCCCTGACTTATTCAGGCTGGAATATCCTATTGATTCCCCCTTTCATCCCAGACAGCCCATCTGTGCTCAGCTGAGTTTGGGTCAAAGCATCTGCAAGCGTTTCATTATCCAGACAAGTTAACCTACTTAAACAAAAACATCATCAGCCATCTCAGGGTGATTTGAAACGACACAAACCCTCCAAACACTGCACAAACAATGACAAAAAGCAGACCCTGCTGGTAATAAGCGTGCAGCATCAAAAGCCTTTCAACAGCAGCCACCATTTATTTATAAATTATTTGTTCCAGCATCTACTAATGTGGATAGGAGCACATCATCAGCAATTGCTGCCTTGGGAGCTTGGAAACTGCTATGTCTTCCAATTTACAAGCCTCAGAGTTCTGCAGCTGTGGAGCAGAGCCTGGGATAATGAATTTCAGTGTGCCAGGGATGGCCCAGTTTTTGTGCTGTCTCACCTCAGGACTCACACAACCCACTGTGCCCTGCAGAGCAGTGGGAACCTGCCCAGCTCACTGGTTCTGACTAAACTTGAGAAGGAAAAGGAATTTCTGTTTCCAGGAGGCAAACATTAATTTTCAAGTCTGTTCTGTAGATGTGTTCCAAAGAAAAGCACACGAATAAGTTGGAATTTTTCAGTTAAATCAAAATATTTTGTGACCATTTTGACTTTTTTTTCCAATATAGAAAAAATTACCCATTGAAAGGCCATTTCAAAACCAACTTATGTTTTCCAATATATCTACAACAGTCTCTTTGATCTGTGACTAATCACAACAAAATAATAAAACATGTGTTCCATGAGACACCCAAATTCTTGGAAAAGGGAGAATCTGGCAGATGATAGAAAAAGATCTTTAATAAGGCCTGATCTACTGAGTTAAAATCACCTTTTCACAGCCAACTAAGCCAGCACCTTGTTGAGAGAATGAATTTGTAGAAATAGGAAAGGTTCCAAAAAGAACTGGAGCAGGACACGCAGAAAATGTCCATAAATCCTGCTTACAAATCCCATCGTGGAATCCCAGAGCAAATCTTGATGGACAGGACACAGAGTTGGGGTTCTGTGCTGAAATGGGGATTCAGACAGAAACCAATTAAGGTTTGCAGAGTTGAGATAAAAGTTTTGTCACTACTGAACCTCAGATATGAAAATGCAGGAAGTGATAATGGCTTACTTTAATGTAATAAAGAGCATAAAGGTTCCTACTAATTGAGCAAGAAGAGCAATTAACCTCGTGGTGCATATATGTCAGCCCTGATTTATTTGTAAATTAGGTAATTAGGATGCTTTAGGTTTTACACAGCAGCCAAGTAAGCCTAGGGTTTCCCAGGAGCCCTGCAAAGGGCAGAATCCTGAGGAATTGTTTGAGTTCACTGACACTGTGGAAGTTTGAGGCACACCTTGTGTTAGCCAGAAAAACAACACACTCAACTAACTGGTCCAGTTTGCAAATGCACAGGACAATCTGCATCTGCAGAGATTTTCCTGTGAAAGGTGTATCTTTTATGCTGTTTTGTTTTTTGTTTTTTTTTTTCCAATATACACTATTCCCTCTACTAAAAGTAAATTCTACTCAATAAAAGGAAAATCCAAGTGCAGCAAAGCTATTTAACAAGCTGATTCTTGCTTGACCTCGTTCCAGCTGGGGAAAATGGCCAGGTACAAAGAAATGCAAACTTCTCTGTGTAAGAGGAATGTTCTTCTGCAGGGCTGCTGTGGTGCACAGGCACAGAGCTCCCCTGGCATCCCCTGTGCCCTGCTGGACTCGTCCTTTGCATGGAAAATAGGCAGAAAAAATTCACTGATATTTTCTGATCGTTTAAGAGGACTTTGCACAAGTTATGTGCCTCAGAATAGCTTAGTGCATGCAAGAAAATGATTTGAAGGCCACAGATTTAAAGGCCACAGGGGAATGGTTTACTCTGAATACCAGTCTTAATATTTCACTTAAATATAATCACTTAGTATCTGACTCTGATAGCTAAGGTGACTTTTTCCTCCCTTATCCAACTCAATGAAAGGCTCCCTTGGGTACTTGTATTTTTATATTCCCAGGTGCCTTTGTTAATTGGCTAATCCATGTGCTGCTGTTGCTCCTGCACCATTGCTGGCACTTGTGGTATTTAAACACTTCAACACTGCTGCAGGAGCTGCTTCTGAAAATTGCTGTGGCCAACCCAAGCAAAGCCATGGGAAGGAGCAAACTTGAGCACTCAGGATTCTGTGGAGATGAACAGCACAGAAGGATGAGCAGGGTGAAAGAGAATCCATTTAAATTTGTGCCAAATCATTTGCAGTGCCTGCCCAGCACGCTGCAGTGACCTTGTGTTGTCCAAGCTCGTGGATCTTCAGAAGAAAAGTGATGAAAATTAATATTGTTCAGGCTGTGAGCCCTGGTGTGAATCTGGTACAAGGCTGACTCTTGCTCAGTTAATTAATGAGCTAATGAGCTCACAGCAGTTCCCCTGGAGGGGCCAGGCAGGTGAAGCCCCCAGAGCCACCTGTGGCCAGGAGTGAGGGATGAAAGGGCTGCTGAGAGTGAGCAGGGAAGGGCAAAGAGGCATCTCAGCAAAACATCCTGACTGCAGGGGGTGATGCTGGCCTGGGGCACACAGGCCTGGGCCACCCTTGCTGTTCAAATAAAGGGCTCCAGATGTGCAGCCACTCCTGCCTGCTGCTTTGCTCTGCCCCGTGGAAACCGAGTGGTTTTAGAACATTTCACAACTGAGAATCTTCTTGGGAGTTTTCAGCAACACCACCTAGCTCAAACAGCCCACTGGTAAATATTTCCACTCCTCTCACCCAGTGAGGGACAGGAAATTCAATAATTTCTGCTCATGCCTTTCCACCACTCAAGTTGGATCAGCTTTTTGGACTTGTGGTAAATGATTTTCCATTATTTACAGCTCCCTCAATAAAATCAGCCCCCCCATTTGAAAAGGCCAAGCAAGCAGTACATCCTTCCCTTGATAAGCAAATCCTCGTGGCAAGAATTCAGCCACAGCTCCATCCGTTGAGCAAACAGAAATCCAGGGGTATTTTTGAACTTCCCATGCTGTGATTCCAGCTCAGACCAGACATTTGAACTGTGAGGGGAGTCTAATCTGCCCAAGGTGCCCCTGCAGTCCTTACCCACACCCTGCTATTCCCCTGGGGCAGGAAACTGCTCTAGCTGAGCTAGATTTTAAGTTCCCAAAAGGAAAAATTGTAAGAATGAAAGCAGTTAACACAACAACTTATTCTAGAAAAAAATTAAGTTTGCACCTACGTAAACAATAGATCTGTCCCATGAGAATCAGTGAAGAAAATATGTAAACAATCCAAGAAGAGAGCAATTTAATAAAACATAAAATGCCAGTTACTAACCAATGAGTAGCAAGAAAGCCACGAGCCAACTGGAGTTAAACACCAAGTCAGCAAAAACTGTGTAAAAATGAGTAATGCAAATAAAGACTTTCCTGCATGAAGAAGCTGAGTCCTGTCAGCTTTACTGCAGCAGGTTTCTGGCACAGGTGCTGCAGGAAGAACCTGCACCATCCTCACTGGGGCTGCAGGGGCAGGCTGAGCCCCTGGGCTGCTGCTGGGTTCCAGTCCTGTGCCAGGCTCAGCAGCACTTCCTTTGTCATCTCATCCCTTTTCTCCAGCAGGCTCCAGAGAGCAGATCTGAATGTGAGAACTATCAGATCATTGCTTTCCTGACAAATGGAACAGCAGATAACTTTCTAAATATAGAAGAGGCAGCGGTGGAACACAGACCAGCCTGCTACACACGCCTTAAAAAATTTCCATAGCACAGAAAAGATGTGAAGGAAAAATTATGTCCAGCATTGTGCTGGATTTGTTGGTTCAGTTATCTCTGCATGGTCAGCTGAGGGAACTGACTCAGAATTTTAGCTCCCCATCACCCAGCAGATCTTTGTCCCTTTGAATCCCAAAAACTTGCATGAGATTAGGTGACTGATTTCCCAGCCTTTGAACTGGCAGTGCTCCTGAGGCAGGGCAAGAGAAGAGAGAAATTGGTTTAAATCAGAGAAGTTTCTCAGAGAGAATGGACAAAAAAAGGAAATGTCACTGCCACAAGCTGGCAGAGTACTTTAACACAGCACCTAATCCCAGGGGTCAGGTAAATTTGCTGTTCTACCAGAAAAGCCATTAGCAGAGACATCCTCTCAATCTGTCCACAGAGAGGGTTAATGAGGTTCCTTCCTTAGGTACCATGGACAGGGGATTCTGGAATTTCATATTTTAGCTCTGCAGTCAAACAAGACCTTACCACCCTCGGGGCATTGTCTTTAACAAGACACAGCAATGAGAATAAATCCACAAGCACAGAGCCCAGCACACCCAGCTCGTTTGGAAGGCATTTTTACAATCTGCAGAGTTCTGCCAGACTTCATCTTCCTCACATCACTGTCAGCACTGAATTTCCCTTATTGGGCTGCCTGTCCCCAGGAAAACCCAGCTCCATGGCAAACCTCCTGCTGGAAGGAGCTGGAGAGGGAAAACATCCCTGTCTCCTTCCCTGTCCCCTGGGCACGCTGCAGCAGGATGTGGATGCTCAGGATCCTCACTGGGAGCAAAGCAAAGCTGTCTCAACTCACTTCCAAAAGAAAGGAGACCTGAGAGTGGTCAAGCACCTCAGAAAATTTGGGTGAATTCTCAACTGGTGCCTTGACCAGGGCTCAGGCATCATCCTGAGGGAGGTACATGGAGGCACTCTTTTAGAATGTGAAGGTAAAAGGATTTTCTTTTCACAAAATGATGCAATAAATAAAACAAAGGGCAAGTAGAATGGCAATATAGAAAAAAAAAATCCTACTGAAGGTGAAGCATACAGAGAAGTTGTAAATAGAGAAGAACAGAAAAAAAGTCTTTTTGTTAACTCATGTTTTGGTAGTATCAGGTGGGGAAAAAACCTAAACCCAAGTGTGAGATATAAACTTGATTTGTAAATAAACCCCGTACCAACCTAGGTCTACCTATTCTTTGCTCCATTTGAGGTAGCATTTCAAATTCTGTTGGAATCTCACATTTCTTCCAACAGTGAGCAGAGGAGGGAATGCAGAGTCAGCCTGGCCACCAAACTGCCAGCACAGGAATAAAGATAAGTTTGGGTTCTTTAGGACTTTGCAGTGCTTAAATGATGATAAATGTAATGCCATAATACAGCATCTAGTTAAATGTAATTGCTTGGACTAAGTCTAGAAAGAAATTCATTTACTCCAAATAAAATTATTCTGAGGACTTTAGGGGAGTATTTTTAACCATTGTTGAATCCCAGTGCTGCAGTGCCTCTGTTAGTGTGCAGTGGGAGCACACCAACATTCAGCACAGCACAGCTCAGCCCTGGGACTGCTTTATCAACTGCTTCATTAGCACAGGCAGCAGGAATTACCAGGCATCTGGAGCAGGCAGCACTCATTCCACAAACCACTGCAGCCACAACCACAGAAAACCAAGTTTCTGCACCACTCATCCCAGCAGATTTGCAGGGTACAACATTTTTAGAAAGTGAGTAAAATGAGTAAAGTGTTTCCTGAGTTTGTCTGGCTGCAGATCCAGAGACTTCATAGATCAATTCAGTTAAAACCTCCTGCTTCAGAGCCCTGTTCCTGTGAATAAATGATCTCAGCTCAGTGTGGGCCCAGAGTTCAGTGACACTCAGGTTTCTGAGAGAGAAGCAAGGGGCTGCCAGCAACAAACCTCAGGTGGCTTTTTCTCCTGATCTTGCCAGGAAGTTTGAGCTTTTACTGTCTTCTAATCTCATTTATTAGTGATTTTTTATTTATTGCTTGAGTGGAAAATTAACCTGAACAACCAACAACCATGGTCTTGGTATGCTAAATCAAAAATGTGAAAATACATTCCAAAGCCTTCACAAATAACAAGGAAAAACCAAACCAACCACAAAAAAAAAACCCCAAATACAAACCACTACTGCCTTCTTCAGAACAAGCTATGCAAAAATCAAAATGAGTCAGTAATTGATGTAAGAAATCTAATCCTCTATGAGCCTCCTTTGTATATATATTATATTTATGCACACAGTATATGTAAATTATTCTTCTATTAAGGACTATTAGCAAATTTCTAGAAAGAAAGAATCCAAAGTCTGACACAAAAATAAATTCTTAGAAGTTTTCAAAAATGATGTGATCTAATGAGAATAAAAACCACCCAGCCCAACTTTGAAATGAGATCCCCAAAGCTGTCCCAGAGCATCAATAATGTGATAAAACAGAACCAGAGTATGGACAGTGCTTCCCTCTGCTCCTCTAAATGAATATCTGATAGCCTTGAGGGGTTTTCTAGTACAGTTCATCAATTCTTATCATATTTAATTCAGCTTCTCTCAAGAGAACTGCAGGGAGAAGTGGTGATAGCTTAGCAGATAATTCCCCAAAGTAAGAAAACAACATTTCTCTCAATCCCAGGCCACGTTTGGGGAGAATATCCCGAGCTCTGGGCAAAGCCCTCGCTCAGGGGAACACACAGCAGAGCTGCAAAGGTCCCAGGGCTTGTTCTGAGCTTTGGGTCTTGTGGTATGGGGTAAAAAGTTATTTCTGGTGATAAAAAGCTATTTCTGGTCCTGTTCTGCCAGGAGCTGACAGGTCCAGAACGTGCTGGAGAGCATTTCTGAGCTGATGTTTGACTCCCAGAAGGTGATGACGACCTGGATGCCTCTGAAGAGTGAAGCCATGGTAGGGAGATGTGCACAGGAGAAATAAAAATAACATTGCTGCCCTCATTCTCAGATACCACCTGCCATAATGCTTGCTAATGAAAGATTTAATGATTTATAGATTATAAAATATATATATTATTATAAATTAGATTGGAAGGAGCTAAATATGATGCACATAGCAGGGAAAATACCCTGACACAACACAGAGATGAATCAGAAGCAATGAAAAATACCCTAAAACCTTGAGGGTTTTTTTTGTAAACTACATCAGCCTGAGCTTTTGTTCAGTTCTGCCCAGCTTGGCTCAACTCTGCTTCCTCTCCAAGGAAGCTGGCTGCTGCCTGCCCATGGTGCTGGGGGCTGGGACAGGCAGCAGGCTCGGCTGAGTTCCAGCAGGGAGCTGAATAAATGAAAAGCTCCTCACAGCGAGGGCTGAGCAGAGCAGGAGCCAGGACTTACACAGAAATCAAGAGGATCACAAAGTGCAGCCAATTCCAGCAAGGTCAAAAGGCATTAGCAGACTTCAGAGGAGCTTCTGTGCTTCCAGCTGCCAGCATTCCTTCCTTCATCCCTGCTCCTTGATGTGCCCATCACCCTGGGCCAGGCTGCTCCCAGCCTGGACCTGTCTGAAGTTTGCCTTTCCCAAACACCAACATGGCAAAGGTGGATAACAGAGCTGCTGCACTGGCTGCTTCTCTGTACAAATGGGCTTTGAGAAACATTTAGAGCCACTCTCTAGCCCCCAGCACCTCCTTCTTCTTCAATAACTCTCTGAAATGTAACTCTCTTTTAATTAAGGTCTCAGCCTTTGCCTCTTGCTTTCATCATGTCTCAGTCTGCTACTTAAAACTAAATCCTGTTCTTGTCCTACAAAGATCCACAAGCCCTAAAGGAAAGTCTGTAATGATGAACAAAAAGTATTTAATGCTGTATTAACAATTAGATTAAAACTCGGCAAAACTTTGCAAAAGCAACAGCTACCAGTCTGTTACTGTAAATTCATCATTTACACAGGCACGAACTCAGGGCAGGGCTGCTCCCTGAACCAGAGGTTAATTCCTCACCAGTGTCAGTTCTGCTGTTACCCTTGCAGGATCAAGCACAGTGCTTCAAGGAATATAAATATTTAGAGTGTTGGAAGAGGCTCAAGGCAGCCCGAACTGCTTGCTCCTCACTAATTAATGGCAGTAATGAGTGTGGGCTGCTGTGGTGCTCCGTGGGCCACATCAGGGACAGCACCTGCACGTGGGCTCCTTTCCAAGGATCTGCCTGTCTGCTGACTGACAGCCAAAAGAAGCACATCAAGGCTTTTCAGATTGCAAAAATCGTGTGACAAGCTCTGGAGATTTCAGAAAGTTACCCCTTGTTTACCAAGTACTGACAATATAGACACTAATATGTGGTTTTGTATAACATATAGAAAGATTGATGCTTCTGGATTTCCTTTCATTCTCTTGAGAACTTGCCACCTCAAAAACCAAACCAAAGGGAGAAAGTGAGGCACATCTTCTGCAAAGGCAAAAGAAAATCATTAGAGATGGGAAGGCTGTCCCTGAATATTCGAATTTCTGGTGTTCCTGAGTCCTTCTCTCTGGTGTTGCAGGGTGGCTTGTGGGCAGGAGCAGAGCTCAGCTGGACTGGGAAACAACTGCACTCCAGTGAGACTTGATTAAAACACACAGCAGTGGAATGCCCCTCAGGTGCAGGCAGAAAGGAGATCAGAAATCAGCACAGAGCGAGAAGAGAATTCAGAAAATCCCAGTAAATCACCAGGTTGCTGACGGGGCAATAAACACCTGTGATGGTGACCCCTGGAAAGAGCAGAGGGAGCACAGCAGTGCCCTTGTGCAGAGGGTGAGGTTTGGAGCAGCACCACTGCCTGGCAGAGGTGTGTTTGCTGATGTATTGGCTCCAGGCTGTGTTTGGACATAATTGAGATTCATGGGCTCCATTCTGCTGCAGGGATTTGATTTTCAGGGAGAGCAAGGGGGAGTGAATCAGGTGTAACCACCCTGCCAGGCCCTGCATTAATTGGGCCCATTAGGCTCCATCTCTGAGCCCAGACTACTCACACCTTATTAAACCCTGGCTTTTCTCACAGGCAAACAGTGAGCTTGCACTGAAAACTTTCAGTTCCACTTTGGGCCTTAGGAACTGAGGCCAGGACAGGCAGGGAGCACTGAGCATCAGCTTTCCAGCCAGCCTCAGGCTGCAGAGCCATGGTTTGAAGCCTGCTCCAGCTGCAGGAATGAGCAGGCAGGTGAGCACTGCCCTTCCCCAGCCCCCAAAAGGGAGCCCAACTCATCCTCACCTCACCCAGAAAACTTTTTGCAGCTGGGGGTGATGGCAAACTCTTTGTGCCAGGCACAAACATCATTTCCACCAAAAGAAGTGAGGAGTACATGAACTCAGTGGATGAACAGACTCCATCATCATCATGCATTGTCTTTGATACCTGGGTAACTGACCCAGTCCTGGCTGTATCTTAATTTTTAATGTGCCAGCGATATTAAAATCCTAAACGGTGTCCTGTAAATCTATTTAGAGGCATAATGAAACAATTTCCAAGTCAGTAGAATTGAATAGAGAATGAATGAATAGAGAATGCATTGATTTTCTATGTCAGAAAAGAAGCAATTTAGCATTTGCTTTACTCAAGGTGCTACTGTTCTGTGCCAGCACTAATTAAATTCTAATGTTTTCTGAGCACAGAAATGATGTTGCCTCATACAAAAGTAACAATATCAAATCCAGGGGCAGACACATTAATGGCCAATGGGTTGCATTAAGGTAACTCAGCACTCCTTCTCGTTGCATTAGCAAGTGTTTCGTTAGAATTTATACTTTTGGTCATGTTTTTAAAAATGGGCTCCTAAGTGGAAGAGATAGGAGAAGGAGTTAAGTATTTTGCAACTCCAGAATTAGCAACTGCAGGAAAAGAACCTGAAAATTGTTTGGAGCTTTAAAACTAAATTTAT
>JANRGV010000049.1:1183583-1197094 GCA_024734035.1 Alethe castanea | reverse complement strand
ACCCGTGTGCCTTGCTTACACAAAATCACCCATTATGATCCATTAGTGTGTTACCAGAGTGAGGACTGAAGATCTTGCCAGGGCTCCCAAGAGCAGCACAGGCTGACAGGGCTCTCTATTGCAAAGTACCAAGGAGTGGAAATCAAAAGTGTTGAGGCTAAAGAGCCAATTTCATTGAATTCATCAATTTGAAGAACATCTGCACTTGCTAGAATCTCCCAATTGAGATGTTTTAAATTAAAAAAATCTAGCATGAAGGGTTACTTGCAGAAAAGAAAGCATTGAATTTAAACACAATTATTTCAGCTGGCTATCTGTTCTTTTAGTTCCTTTAATAAAAACACAAACCCAGAGAGAACAGGATTAGGATTTGTATTCATTACTTCCTTCTTGATTGAGGGTAAGAAAAATAATGAAATGTCAGAATTTGCCACATGACCAAAAAAAATATTCCCGCTTGAGTTTTATTAATAGCCTGTACCAACTCCCTAAAGGTGTGATCAAAAGGATTAGATCACTTTTAATTAGGTGTGAGTTGGTCTGTGGGTAAGAAACATTCCTGCCTTGCCTGAGGCAAACCTGTGGGGCCCCTCTCTGCCTTTTTGTGATTCCAGAAGGCCAAAGTGAGCCAGGGAGGAAAATCCCTCTTTTGGGAAAACCCTCTTGCTGGTGCTGCTTTCCCTCAGGGTTCAGATCCAGCTGCCACCCCTAAATCCAGCTCCTTCCAGGGAGTGCCCTCTCCCTGTGCCGCAAAGGGATTTTGGGCAGAACTCCAAAACGTCCATGCAGGTGGGATTTTCGCCCCCCTCTCACCAGCTGTGGGTTCACAGTTTGTGCTGAGAGCCCCAGGTGCCCTCCATGGATCCACCCATGCCAGGCTCCCACACTGCTCTGTGCCAGGGAGCAGCACAGGTGAGCACACCTGCGCCAGGGGTGCAGCAGATTCTCCAAAATCCTCCTAAAGCACCTCTTCAGCTCTTGCTTTCAGTGGGACTTTGGGAACTTGAACCAACATTGCCTCATTTCCAAGGCCCAGTCTGCTTAATCAGCTGATTTTGGGGATCATGAGCCTGTGCCCCAGTTTACCTATGTAAATAGGTAATTTTTCTTATTTGTAAACAGGTAAAAAAGATAAATACCTACCTATTACCTGCACTCACAGGGCTCTGCCAACTCTCAAAATTAATAAACTCCATGTTCCTTGACCCAAATGAGCTGTGGGTGTGCTGATGAGCAGCAGCTGAGGAGGAAATCTGGAGGAGATTGATGTGAGCAGGGCTGGTGTGCAAAGGGACACTCGTGTCACATCAGGCAGATGGGCCCTGCCAGCAGCAGCCTGTCCTGGCTGTCACCAGCCTGGAGCCTCCAGCCACACGTGTGAGCACCTCAGAAACAAGCATGGAGAGGAGACTTCACCATTTTTAATCCTGGCATCAGTTTAAAGCCCAGCTCTGAGGTGAGAGGACTCATCTTAGCTTTTTTAATTACCACTTGCCCCAGCTCCTGCAATTACAGACCCATAAAGGAATCCCAGCACAAACTGGTTTTGGCTAATAAATACCAGCCAGGGATAAATAATGAAGCAGGGCTCTTTCACCTCTTTGTTAATGGATGGTATTTGCTGTGAAAGTCTGCATGAAGGGAGCTGTGCCCTCACAAGCAGTGAGGTGGGGAGGAATGCAGCAGGTTCTGGGGCTCCCAGCAGTGACTGATGGGGTGTCCCTGCTCAGAGTGAGAGGTGCAAGATGCAGAAGCTGTCCCACTGCCAGTGCAGGGCTCACAGACACTGGTTTGAATTTCTGCAGGGCTCATTTCAGATGGAAACAGGTGTGGTGGCACATCTGTGTGTGACAGAACAAACTTCAACCACATCACAGCAAGGACATCTCACCAGAAAACCACGAGCCATTTTCTTGGCTGGTGGATGATTCCCCTCCTGGGCCAGGTGAAAACACAGACATTTGTGGGAGCTGCAGGGAAGAGCTCTGCAGCAAAGGCTGGGGAGGCACAGGGTGCCCAGAGATGCTGTGGCTGCCCCTGGATCTCTGCAAATGTCCCAGCCAGGTTGGGCAGGGCTTGCAGCAGCCTGGCCTGGTAAAACCTGGTAAAATCCTGGCAACAGGATGTGAGAGACTAGAGCCTGAGCTATGAATTAGAGCTGAAAGATTTCTGTGTTTGTCAGACAGCAAGGAGAATTAAGAATGAAGCAGTAAATCAGCAACTGGTTTTATATAGGGATTACACAACACAGGTTATGGAAATGGGTCTTATTTCCCTTTAATCCTTGGAGCCTTCAGAAGATCCCAAATTCCCACTGCCCACATTTCATTATGAATTATTTCATTATCAACCTGTGCCTCACCCACATCCTACAAAGGAGGATGAGCTTTCCTTTTCCTTCTACATTTCTACCTTTCCTCAACACTCATCTCATTCAGCTCCACAAAGAACAACTTCCTAAGGTGCTGAACTAACTGGGGGTTAAACTTTTTGAAATCTTTCAGCTCTTCCTTCCTGGTTTTATTCACTTAAAAAAAAAAAAAGGAATCCTTCCAAGTTGTCTTGTGAGGATATAATTTTGCCTTGGGTCTAGAGGCAGTCATGGTGTTTTCTGACTCACACTAGAGGATTTTGGTGCTCCAAGCAGCACGTTCTCCTCCTGTCTCCTCTGAGGAACAACCTTGAAATTTTTTAACTCCAAGATTAGAATTCTGAACTTGCTCTAGAGTGTCTCAAAAAAAGCTCTGTGTGAAATAGCTGTTTCTTGTCAGGCTCCTAAAATCCCTCCTGGTTAAACGTAATTTTTTAAAGGCTTTATTTGCTATCAAGCACCTGAATCCTGTATATTTTACAAGTTAATGAGCTCGTTTTTGAGGAGAAAATGTAGCTGTTAGGAATATTAACTGAAGTTATGCTTACTGCCAGAGTGTGTGTAGGGTGTGTGTAAAAATCCTGCTTTAATGTCTAATCTTGGAGTAAGTCCCAGAAGAGATTGATTCAATTTCCATTCATTATGGGAGAAAAACTTAAAATTACTCCGATGTACAGACACTCACTACTGGCAGCATCTTCCAGGCAGCAGAGCTCAGTGATGTGTGGCAGGGAAAAACCTTAAAATGTTGGTTAAAAGGCAGGGGGGGGTTCATGGGGAGCTGCAGGGCTGGGTTTGGGTTCTGCAGGGACAGTTTCATTAGCAGGTCCCCACGCCACAAAATCTCCAGCTGCTCACCCCTTCCTTAGGAAAGGCTGCTGAGCTCTCAGTGATAATTCTTGCTTTGTTCCTGAATTCCTAAAATGCCCAAATCCAGGATTGAGTCATCCCCTCACGACATGGATATTCCATCTTCACATTTAATTCCACTGTTACACCTGTATTCATCCTCTATCCTAACCTGTCCAAACACCCAGAAAGGAAATACAGCAGCAAAACCTCAGAAATTGCCATGAGCTCCAACTGCACAAAGTGTCTGCACAAAGCACCTCCAAACAAGAAACATCCTCTGTCTCATTAAATCATCAACTGGATGTGAATGTTTGACTCTGAGAGGTTTGTTACCCTAACTGCTATTGATCAGCAGTAAAACACTAAATTTCCTCACTTCCAATCAAGGGAATCAGTTCTGCAGGGCCCTGCAGGTGGGACAGAGCTCTGGGTACCTGCACGAGGTGGCCACTGTCACTCAGCTGTTCCTGGGAGCATTCTTCCCAATTCCCAGCACATCTCTGACAGAAATCTTTGGTTGAACAGCAGTTGGTACTTCCAGCACATGAGCTGTTATCAATATTTTGGGAGTTTTCCCCAAATTACTGGTTCAGGCTGCACACAGATCCCTTTGTTTCAGCTGGGCTGACCAGGAAAGGGAGGAATTCCTGCTCCTGGCTGTGTGTGCTGAGAACATGCAGGGTCAGTTCTTTAACAAATCCCTCCCCTCCTGTCAGCCCTCTACTCACACACTGCACATCAAAAATCACACAACTCGGTTTTGGGGTAGGCAAGACTGCTTTGTGCTTATATTATTATTATTATTGTATTATATTACTGTATTTGCAGTGTATGTAACCAGTTAGAGTGGGAGAGTGGATTCCTCACAGGATTTTTGCTGATGGGCATCAAATCCTACCACACAGGAGGAAATATCAATCCTACAATTGACAAGGTTGTAAAGGAAGACTAAAGACATGAGAGCCAATGAAGTAATCTGAGAATCTCTTAATTGCAAGAGTATTAGGTGGAATCGCAAGTAAAGAGAAAGGATTAAGAATTTAACACCACAAGGTCATTTTCCTTATATCTTATTTACTTCCTTCAGCCCCAGAGGAGCAATTTGTGTCCGTGGGGTGTTGTACATCCACAGATCCCACCTGGGAAAGTGATTTTAAGAATAATTTCCCTGATTTCAGTTTGTAGGAGCACAACCATTGTTTGCAGATTTACTGCAAACACTATGATTACAAATAAAGTGGTGCCTGTAAAGCAAGGTTAAATCAGCAGTATCAGGGTGGCAGTGGATAACTGAATTAAGTGTTCATCTTTTGGTTATCATGTGCTTTGTTCACAGGGAGATTATTTTTCCAGCACAGTCTAACACAATTACTGCACATCACCATCATTACAGTTTGCCTCCTGCATCCAAATTCCATGCTGTGCCCTAAAATCCCTGCAGGAGCACCTGCACCCAGACTGAGCAGGCTTCACGTGGAGAGGCATTCACTGCACCCTTGGTGGATTCCTGAGCAATGGGAATTCCATTTTCCAATCAAACCTCACATTACACCTCGAGGCCAGGGAGGGTCTTGCTGAGCTCCTGACTTTGTTGAGCAGGGTGTAATGGAGTTATTTCAGCAGGGTTGGATAGGTTCTCTGCTGGTGCTGGGAAGATCTGGGTCCAACAGCCAGAAGTTTATTACATTTTTGGCAGGCCAGAGGCTTTTTGAGCCCAGAGGAGAGTCAGAGCCTTTCCAATCCTCTTTGTGCCCCGTGTAAAATTCTGCCCTGCTGCACTGAGCATGGAGCTCCATCCATGTGGCTTTAATTGCCAGGGACACCAAGGGGGCCACTATCAAATCCAGAAAGCAAAGATATTAATCTGAGATCCAGAGGTGGAACACCAGCTCACAAGTTAAAGCTTCTGCAATCTTTTCTTGGACATTGCTGAATGCTTGGGTGCAACACGTGATTGTAGCAATCTTTTTAAGGTTAGAAAGAAGTTCTACTGACTTATTACTTTAAAATTTCTGAAGAATTATTATTACTTAAATTTCTAAGGAATATGAAACTCAGAATTAATTCTTAATTAAAATTCCAGGGTGCAAATCAAGCATCCAGACTCTAGGAGACGTCAAACCTTGAGTTTTCATCAGTTTTATCAATTCAGCCACAACGAATATGGTGTTTATTGATGTCCTACACACTCAGGCAATTGGAATGTGTTCCTCAATGTAGAAATTCGAGGATGAAGTGCTTTGTTATCTACCCATCCCTGAGGGCCTCCTTCCCAATCCCTCTGAATCACAATTCCTGCAGGTTCTTCACTTCCCTCCCTTCCTGGTGTCTCTCCTTTGCCATAGGCTGGGGCAGGGGAGAGCTAACACATCAGCCTATTTAACACAGGAAACACTCCTTAAAGAAAACAAACAAAAGCACAAACACAAGCTGACAGGTTTCCCACACAGCTTGAGCTACAGATTTGTCTTCTTGTGGTTTGTTTTCGGTTTGTTTTTTTTTTTAAATCTGAAAATTTCTGGAGAGCCCAGAGAGACATCTTGTGCCTGGATGACATACAGCAGTGCAGGGGAGGGTCAGGTCCTTGTGCCTGTGCTCCAGCCCTCTGGGGACACCAGGAGCACACAGAGCTGGCACTCAGCAGCATCTCTGCCTGGCACCTCCCTTGGCTGCAGATGGATCACAGGAACGTGGTGCTGACAGCTCCTGGCACTGTGAGATTGGCCATGGCAGGGAATTTTTTTTTCCAACAGGTGGCATCTTTCAATATTTTTGAGTCCTATTCCACAAGGCATTTTATCCAGCAGCTGCTGGTGGCCATGGGCTCTTCACTCAAGCTCTGTGTTGCACACTGGTAACTGCAGTGCAGCAAGCAAAGCTGCAGATCACCCCACTGGGCTCTGAAACCAAACACTCAGAGTCCTCTTTGCCCTGGGAATCCTTGGGCTTGGGCACAGAACAGGAGCCAAACAGCATTCCAGCATGTGGATATTCCAGCTGGTGCCAGAGGTGGAGTGCAGGTGCTGAGAGCTGACACAGCACCCCCAGAGGGGTTTTGCCACAGGCAGCAAGAGAGGCTGGAGGGAACCCCAGAGGGGGCAGAGCCAGGCTGGGATGGATTCCTCTTAAAGCAGCTCCTCAGAGCATGGAAAGGTTTCCCACTTCACATTAAACACCTTTCTCCTACTCAAAACCACTCACTGTCCCATAAAATGGGTATTTTTACTGGGTTGGGATGGTGTTGGACCATGAAAATCATCTGACATCTCACTTAGAAACCCACTGGAATATAAAGAAAATAAGGAAAAAAAAATCTGTACTCTTTAAGCAATTTACTTGAGGAGAGAATTGAGTCACCTGTAGCTCTCTGAACAGGTAAACTCTGTCCTTACAGGAAAATATCAGTGCTGGGAGCCAGCACAGGGTACTGGAGGAACTCTGCTTATTTGCCACTTGTCTTTTCAGAGCTGTTCCTATGGTGAAGCAGAAGGGGAGGACCCAAAAATCTGACAGGCTGTTTCTGCAGGTGATTCTGCTCTTGTCCTTGGGCACTGAAAACCTGCTCTGCACCCAGAAAATCAAAACCTCTGGGCCAGCCCAGGTATTCTCCTGTCAGCACTTTTACATTAATGAAGTGTTCTGGCTGTGGGAGATAATGTGCCTGGCCAAGAACCTGCCTGAATATCCCCATAACCAAATATCCCCAATGCCCAAATATCCCCTCCCCAATGCCCAAATATCCCCCTGCAGCCACATTGGCTGGCTCAGAACCTCAAGGAATTCCAGCCACAGCATTCCCACCTAGTGAGGACTCTGGGCTCTAAGTAGATATTTTTTTACTTTAGAAAAAACCAGTGTTTAACTCCTCCCTGGGAAACAGCTCTGACAGCATTTGCTGCAAGTAGGGCACTCCTGAAATATCTCAGAAGCTACAACAGGCAAGGTGGGAAACTCACAGCACGATGGAAAGTGGCTTTGAGATGAGGTAAATGAGTATTTTAGGCAAGTAACTGGGGGAGAGCCAAGTGAGGAGCCCCAGGCTGCTGCTGGCAGGAGCTGCCCCAGCTCCCAGCTCCTCCCCTGTGCCCCACACTGGCTGCTTTCTGCCACCACAGAGATTACAGAATGTGCTGACGTATTAAAGTGATTTTCCGTCCAAAAGCAAAATTCCAGAATTTACAAATCCAAGAGATGTAATTCTGAGAATGGGGAGAAAGATGGAAAAATTCTCATGGCAGATCCTGGCTCTGTTTAGACCCCAAATGTAAGAATTCAAGTTCTTTGGCTCCCAGTTGTGAATACCCACATCCTGCCATGCTCCATTCACAACAAGAGACTTGAGCTGCAGACATTATGTAATCCCCAAGAACCTAGCCCCCAGTGGAAATCAGCAGATATTAAATTAGCTGACACTCCTGTTTATTCCTCCAAGCACACACAGGGAGCCACAGCTGCCTGTAATGTTCTGATGGTCGATGCATTCCTCTCTATTACTTTCCACCTCTTGCACATGGAACAAAAGGCTACAAAGTGCAGACATCAAGGGGAAAAATCCCAGTTCCACTACATTAGCTAAAGCTGTCTCCTATTGAAAGTAGTGATAGGTAATCTATAAAATAATTTCCACAACCCCACCATGAAAGAATCCCATTGTCAGTGCAATCCAATAGTACCAGTGGCTGGAAGAGAATTTATTCTACAATGGAAGTTGCTCCACATGGAAAAAAAAATCATTTTGATGATGTAAACCATGTGTTTATGATGTGTGGAGCAGCATCTTTGGAAATCACTGGGCATGGATTAAGGAAGCTTCGATCAAGATCAAAATTTGGGTGACAGCACAAAGTTAGATATGAAGACTACAACTGTCTATAAATAAAAAGAACACTGGTAAAACCAAGTTTAATCACAGTTTGAAGACACACCGGATGAGAAGCCCAGCTTACTTAACCCCCTGCATTTAGGATAAAACAAATTTTCAATCCATCCTCCAAAACAGATCTGATTTTTTTTATTCCATCTTATAGAACACAACCAGAAGTCCAGACCTCAATTCTCTGTCCCTGCTAACTGCTGGAGCAGAAAAATCTCAGAATCTCTGCACCTTTCACATCTGGTGGTGGGTCAGGAGTCAGTCCCTGAGGCTGGCTGGGCAGAGGCAGGACAGATGTGCCCCTCATGCCTCCAAAACAGAGAATCCCAAATGGCAGCTCTGTGCTGCCCAGTTCCCTTCTGGCAGCACATTCCCAGGTCAGAGGTGCCACACTGATTATTCAGGATGCAGAACCAACACAGAAACCTTCCCACAGAGCACCAAGCCCTGCCCTCCCTATCATTTGGTAAACTGGGGTTTCTCCTGAGTGCTGACACCATCTCTCAGATTGAAGAGGCTGTAACAGCCTTTATTGTAAGGCTTGCAGCTGATATTTATGATATTTATGTCCATCCCCAGCACAGCTGGGCCCTGCTCTCCACCACACAGAGATGAACACCAGGGAAAGAAGGAGAGTCAGAGATTAAAGCAGCTGCTCCACCTCATTTCTGCTCCTCCTGCCCCACCCCAGGGCTCTGGACAGGCAAATTTAGGCACACAACCTGACTCCAGCTGAAAGGAGGTGTGGCTGAGCCTCCCACCCTGAACTTTTTCCATGCTCTGCTGTCTCCCATCTGCTGCCCTCGTCCATGC
Organism: Alethe castanea; assembly: GCA_024734035.1. Lineage (NCBI taxonomy): Eukaryota > Metazoa > Chordata > Aves > Passeriformes > Muscicapidae > Alethe > Alethe castanea. Next base: position 1,188,185 of record JANRGV010000049.1, on the reverse strand, counting down.
TCAGCTCTGGGCAGCGCAGCTTTGGGGGGCTGGGGCAAGGGGAGCCATGGAGAAGCAATCCCAGTACTCAGCTAACAGAAATGTGAAGCTTATGGAGACTTCATCTGGCCAAATCTATTCCATTTACAGCAGAACTGCCAATTCAACAGCCAGTTCAATTTAGCAGGCTGAGGAGCCCAGCCCTTCGCTTCCCCAGCTGAGGCTCTGCAGAGTCAAACATTAAAATGATTCAAGGCAGAGATAACACAGCTCCAGTCCCTGGCAAAACTTCTCCAGCTGCTCATCACTCAGAATATTTCTGAATTCCTGAGCAGTGCAGGAAGCAGCAGTAAAGCTTGTAGTTTATGCCTGGCCCAGCTACAAATGCAGACAAGCTATTACTTTCTCTTTCCAAGAATTCATTCAATCGAATCCAATTTTGAAAGCTGTGGAGAATAATTTGAAATATCAGGAATTTTGGGTTCCTTCTGAGCCTTCACAGTGCCTTGACACTTGGAGGCTACAAATTCAAGTAGAACTAATGGCAAAACAGCTTCCTTGATTACATTGTGAAGGTGTAGCTTGTGTAAGCAAATATCTGTCAAACATTCCCACTTCTGTGAAGCTCTTGCAGATACTTACTTCAAGTGGAAGTATTTTTAGTATAATTGCCATTAAATGAATTATAGGAAGCCAATATAATTTTATAACTGATGAAAAATATTGCCACTTTACACCATTAAAACGATTTTTAGAACTGCTGCGATCGCATTTTGCCAATATATTGTCTGTCAATAGAGCTGAGATTCATAAAACCAGGCCAGTTCTGCAGAACACTTGAAATCCAGTTTATGTGCAGCCAGAGACATTTTACACTGAGCAATCTGTGCTTTCCTTTCCTCAATTGTGCCATCCAGGGCACATTTTGGGAATACAGAGCTTTTTCCTGCACTCCCAGCAATGTCACCCAGCAGTGCCAGCTTCAAACAGGACAGAGCCCAGACAGGGGGGCTGAGAGGTGCAGCAGAGCTCCTGCAAGGGCAGCACAGTTCTACCTGGAGATGATGTCTCCAGCAGCCACAGGTGATTTTTGCCCATCACAAACACCAGTTTGGTTTTCTGGGAGGGCAGAGCAGGAATTCCACCCCCGCCTGTCCCTGCCTTGCCACTCACCTGCTGCTGGAGCAAAATCCAACCCCTCAGAAGCACCTGGAGAAAGAGGTGGCACAGAAACCCCCATAACCTAATGGCCACTGCTCTCTGGCCTCCAGAGCTGACCCAAAACTCTGCTTATAGACCATGCAGAACTCATTTCCTTCAGTATTTTTGCACTGGTCACGCACTGTTAGCTCAATAATTTTACAGTTTAATTCCCAGGAGGAAAGGGAGGCAGAGGAGTAATCCCAGAGCAGTAAAGAGTGCTGGGACACTCAGGGTTTGGATGAGTGGCCCATCACTGCCCTTGGCAAAAACCAACACACAGCACTAAATACAGCAAGAAAGAGAAATTAATCACTGTTCTTTTGCAGAATAAAATGCTTAAAACAACCAACTTTAATATCTAAGATCAGCAGTGATGGCTGGGTTTGCATTTGGACTCTGTTTCAATAGGGAGAAATCTTCCTGCTTGAGCAGAGAAATGCCTGACCACTGTCACTGCTGGGGCAAATGCCAGCAAAGACTGTAAAGATGTAAAGGAGAGGGACATCAGCAGAAGAAGAAAGGCCCAAGCCATGTCCATGGAATCAACAGTCAAAAAAACCCCAAACACACACCCAGCATCCTCCCCCCAAAACAAGCCTCTGACAAAAAGCACAATGCATGTTTTTAAATGAGTTAATTCCCTTCTCTGCTGCTGCTTTCCTCTTTGCCTCTGCAGTGATTCTGTTATCAGGCTTCCCTAATGACACAGAAAAATAAATTCTAGTTTGCCATTCTTTTCCTTCAGATAATCTGCTCTAATTGAGTGTTTTACTGAGCAATCAATTGTACTTCACTCACTTTCCCAGGCTTGAATTACAGAATTAGAAGGGGAAAAAAGCCCTGCTTGTTAAGACCACATTGCTTTGATCCTGGTGTTAGGATGAAGTTCACTGTGGGCAAAGCATTCCTCTGCAACGTTTAACCCCTGATCTGAGTAGGTAAAGGGAGACCTCGTGCTCATCTTTGCACAGGAAGCATTAGAAGCATTAAGGGCTGTCCCATTCCAGCCTGGATGTGGTTCTTGTTTCAGCCCCTCCAAACTCAGCTGCTCAGGAAGCACAGAGCAAACAGGAGTCAAGGAATAGCTGGAGACAAACAGAGCATTGCTCTGTAATTGATACACAACAGGCACCACACAAAAAATGCCATATTTATGATTTAATAGCCTGCTGTGTAAAAGTTAGAATTAGCTTCCAATGCATCCTATTAGAGAGGCTGCAATGTGTTAAGTTAATGTGTGAAGGCATTTTTAATACTAGCTGTGGCTAAGATTTTCCATCTAATAGAATGGAGAGGAGGGTAAAAAAAAGGAGTTTGTAAATCTGCCACTGCAATGGCCAGTTACAAGGTTTTTTTATGGCTCTCTTGTAATGGAAACATCAAGTCCATGGGTAAGCACTGTAACTGTGGCTACAAGACATCAGTTTATATTAGAGTGTGGAAAGGAGCAGAATAAGCTCCTTGGTCTCAGATCCACCCCAGTTCTTTATTTACCAGAGCAGCAGAAAGGGATGATTTTGGCCTTTATGGAATGTGCAATACAATGTGAGAACTGGTATTTGTCTCTCACCGGTGCTGGCAGCCCAGCCAGCTTTGGGAATGTCACTTGAAACATCTGCCTGAAAAATCCATGTAAAGAACAACATTGGGTTGGGTTTGCAGCTGTCAGACCAAGTGCCCCCCATGACTGGATGATCAGAAGTTCAAAATGTATTCACATAGGCAGGTTGTGGGATTTTTGTCTTAATTGCAGTAAAAGCTACTGAAAGATGCCTCAAAAGTAGTTATTCTATAAAATTTACCAGCACGAGATCCAGCTTGGGATGCCCATCATTCCAAGGATAAAGCTGTGTATTCAGCCCCACCTGGAAGATTCAGTGTGCTGTTTATTGTCTGACTGTGAGCTCTGGAATTTACTGGAACACAATCATCAAGCAGACTTGAAGCTGCTGCCGCATTATGAATTTTTCCATCACAGGGAAAGTATATTTAACTTCTTTCATTTAGCTCATTTGCTTCAGGATCTTTGAAAGTCCAAGTGAAAGTGAAGGTCCAAGAACAATGGCATTTGCTTTGCAAACAGCAGATCTGAGTGGTTAAATGGTGCCAAAAAAATTTAGAGTATCATTTTTTTCTTTATGCCTGTATCCCCTGTTATTGGAAGTTCTTTCAGACATGGACTGTTTCTCATCATGGGCTCTACTGCAAAATAACAGAGGTAGAAAAGCAAAGCCACCTGATGCAGCAGGGTCTCCAACACACTGCCCACTTCTCTGGGGATTTAAGTCTCCAGGGCAGTGGGCTGAACATCTCTAATAAATAGCATTGAAAGATAGGGGTAAGGAGGATAAAAACCAGGAGAGATTTTGCTTGAGAGACAGCAAAGGACAATACCCTCCTTTTCAAAGCAGGGATATTAAAATGCTACCTGCTCTGGCTTTGCACCAAGCTGCTTTGCAGACTTATTTAAAAGGAACAAGCCATTTTAATTAGCTCTCCCTGGACTCAGGAACATGTGGGTCCCAGGTGAGGGGGGAGCAGAGAGAAATAAATATATATATACTTAAATAAAGAGCAGGCTGGCCTTGTTGCCAGCTCTCCCAGCTCTGCCTTAATCACTTTGAAGAATACAAGTCCACAGTGACCTCTGTTGTTCCTTTCATATTGGAGATTAAAAGATGAGGCTCTGGTTGTGCAGCTGGTGAACACGCTGCGAGGGGAAATCAATGACTCTTTCAGACAGGTCCCTGTGCAAAAGGGGTTATCGCAGACATGAAATAATTAATTTTAATTCAACTGCTTAAAAATAGCTGCTACAAAAAGAGAAATGGCCTATCTTTCTAAAAAAACAAGGCAAATGGATTTTTTTTTAAAAGCCAGAAAATCAGATGCCTCTCATTTTAGAGCAGACCTTAATTTATATATTTTTTCCACTTCTCTTCTGTATATATAACTTTATCAGGCACTAAATCTGCTGTAGGAGAATGTCAGTCCCCTGCACACGCTGATGCTCTGCAGGTTCTCAAGGCTCTGTCAGCATCACATGAAGCTGTGATCACAGGGGCTCAGACACAGGAACCTGTCCAAAGGCAGCCCCACGGGCTGGAGGATGGCTAGAACAGACACTTCTGATGTGCTAAAAAACCCAAATATTTCACCAGCACCTGCAGCTTCTGCTGTGCTGGCAGTGAGGGCTGTCAGGAGCACACAGCACTGTCCCAAACCACATCACACTGAGTGTCCTGGCCAGCCAGGAGGGAGCACACGGCAATACAGCCCCAAAAATCCAAACCTGACTTGCCTGCACACCCCCAGTCACACTGAGGATGCAGCACAGGGGTGGGGGACTGTCCTGGTTTGAAGGACAGGTGTCTGCCAATAAAGGCAGAAGCTTCTCTTTGAAATGGAGAATGTAAACCC
>JANRGV010000049.1:1162734-1181755 GCA_024734035.1 Alethe castanea | reverse complement strand
CAACACAAAAACAAACAGGAGCTCCAGGAGCCACCAGCATCCAAAAAAAAACACAAACAGGAGCTCCAGGAGCCACCAGCATCCAAAAAAAACACAAACAGGAGCTCCAGGAGCCACCAGCATCCAAAAAACACAAACAGGAGCTCCAGGAGCCACCAGCATCCAAAAAAAAACACAAACAGGAGCTCCAGGAGCCACCACAAAGAGCTGCACCCCTGGTGATCACTGGGAAGTGAGAAACTCTTTGATTATTGAGATGATGGCAGCTGAACAGGTTTACTCAGGGAAGAATGCGTGTTCCTTTTGATAATGGTTTTATTTATTAATGAAAGTCATCATGCTGTAATGTCATCTAAATTAGCCTCAATTAATTTCTGAATTAATCTGGTGCATTCCTAGTAGTTTCTTTCTCCTCTTACACTTTTCAAGAATCTTTAAGTGATAAAAGGAGTTTTAGTACAAAGAAATTGAGAGGTCTTTTTATAACAGACACTCAAGATAAGAATAGAATAGATACAGAAGACAGGAGGGTAAATCTCATCAAGCCGCTTTGAAACCATATATTTGAAGTCAATTATTTTATCAAAGTCACTAAAAATCATCAAATATCCTCATTAGCCACAATTTTTGATTTTCAAGAGTGATAAAGGCTAATGGAACTGCAAGTTTTTCACCCCAACTCCAAACCATCCCCAACACCAAATCAAATTATCTGGACACTGAAAGGGATTTACGACTGAGGAAATATTTCTATAAATATTGTGTGTGGACCTGGGCCTCCATTACACAGGAAACTGGGAAGGCAAATTGAGCCTCTTCTGATTTTTGGTGGAATTTTGTGTGCACCTGAAGATGACCAGGCCCATTAAGGTGGATTAAGGGCTGTTGGTGTTTTGCAGCAGGGTGGATTTGAGTGACCAAAAAGGAACAAAACCCTGAGCAAGCAGAAGCCTCAGGATGCTGCACATCCCATCAGTGCCCAGGGGACCCTGGGTGTCCCCAAGATTGCCCCACAGGTGACACTTCTCCCCTGAATTACTTTTGGAGGGGTTCACAGAGAATTGCAGCATTTGATCATCAAAACAAACATGACAAGCAGTCTGCAGATTTTCTAGGTGGGGGTATGAGAGGGAGGGAAAAAAAAATACAAAAAAACTCCTGAAAAGGAATAGTCCAAAGGTATTTCTCTCTCCAACTTCCAAGGATTGCCAGAGGGGTCTTTGGGGCTGCAGCTGATGAGCACAGTGAGGCTGCTTTATCTAAATCAACTTCCTGCAGTGCATTACACATTCTTTACTATTACTCTGATGCTTCTAAAAATACAATTGTGAAGCTGTATAATCTGATATGAAATTACAACTTATTTTGCCACAGAAGGAGAAAAAAAAAAAAAAAGAAGAAGAAAGGAAGAAGAGACTGATGCCACTGACATGTCTGAGAAAACATGATCTGTTTTGATAGCACATTGTATTTGCAAAGCCTGTCCCCAGGCAGGCTGTGCTGGAATGAATTTGGAATCAAAAGGCACGTGGTCAGGCTAACTGGAAATAATTCTGTACCTTCCTTTCTGGCAGGACAGAAATGACAGAGGATCCAGAGCATGCATCCACATATATATCCTCAGAATTTAATTAGAGAGAATTATTCTTGCCTACCTAGGATAATTGCAACATTATGTTGTGATGGCTGTTAGCATCACATATGCTTACAGATTAATAGTGTTTCTTCCATGTCTGCTTTTGATTTAATCAGGCCATCACTCATTACAATCATGCATGGCTGGTTCTACAAGATGAGAATGCATAAAAAACAACATCCCTGGTAACAAACAGAGCTGGAGCTCCAGGGCTGTGCCAGGCTGCTGAGCAGGGGATTCAGCAGAGCTGGCACCAGAATCCACACCTGGTCTGAAACAGCCACCGTGAGAGGCTCCAGCCACAGTGCTGAGCCCAGTGGGCTCTGCTGGCTCCACCTGCAGGGAAACCCAGAATTCCCAGAGCATTCCTGCCCTGCAGAGCTCCTGAGGTGCTCCTGGCACACCTGGACACTCTGGGAGTGAGAGCTCCTGACTGGGGATGTTTGTGGTCAGCTCCTCTCCAGGCTCTTGTGCTCTGCCACACCATCAAAACCCACCTGGGACACTCAGGGAATTTTGTGGGCCTTATATACATTAAAAAGAGGGGGAAAAAAAAGAGTATGTGGCTACTTTGAAGCAGAAGTGGTCACAGAGGGATTAGATTTAGACGTAAAAGTTAAATATATATATTTACACATAAAAGCAAAATAGACATTTCTACTGTGCCAAAACAGAGACTGAACCTATGTTTGATATTAGCACTGAAGTCCTGACTACAACAGAGCAATTCATAATAGTATTTTTAAAAGCAATAATAACAAAAGATATATAAAGACTCCCAAGCAATTCTCCCAAAATCTTACAGCATCAAGATGTTGAACCACAAACCGATCTCAACTCAGAAGCAGACACAGATGCAGCAGAACACCACAAACCCCACCCAAACCCCATGGGACTGCATAGTGATGCTTCTTCCCACGTGACAGACATGGCAGCAATGACTTTCATGCATTTCCCTGTAAATTTTAAAAGGCTTTTTTGGGCAATAGTTTAATTCCACAAATCCTGGTTGTGCAAAGTTGTCTAAGGGTCCACACTGTCTATTGTTTGGAGCTGATATTTAATTGGAGAACTTTTTTTTGCTTTTCCCCCTCCCTTCATTCTACAGGAGCATAATCCCTGTGAGATGAGGCATCAGTGCCTGGGACACACATGTGTGAATGCAGCCCAGGAGCCACCATCCCACCCTCAGAAACAAGCAATCCCTAAAGCAGAATACACGCTGTGCCGCAATGCTAATGCAGCAATTAATCATTTTGATATCCCTGCGCTCTCCCTTGATTTTTCTGATGTCAGAACCAACTCAGTAGAACACCACACTTTTAAAAAATCATCTTTCAAGTAACAACATTAAACACCTCAGAGTGGAAAGCAAACAAATCAATACATATTATAGCCCTCGTGGTATGGCGAGCTCCAGGCTACACTTGCAAAGACACAAATGCCAAACTCCCTCTGAAGGGAACAAAACCCACCCAAAACTCCTCCAAAACCCAGCAGCAGCTTTTCTTTCCAAAAGCCCACCCAGCTGAGCTGCTGGAGAAACACAGCATTCCTTCTCTCTGAGCCCCACAGTGATTGTGCCCCCAGACACAGGGTTTGAAGGGAAACAGGTCCCATTTATTCCTCCAGCAGCACAACATGGCCACAAAACCTGTGACAGGTATGTGAGGCAAAGCTCCCTCACAAAAAGCACCACTGAGGAGGCCAAAAGGACCACAATGAAACACAGAACAAGACCAAATCCCACCAACATCACATATTTTGAGGGTTCTGTGAAAGTTGAAAGCCTTCCCTACCTTTGGGAGCACAACAGGGCAGGAACCTCTTCCAGCAGCAGGTGATGGAACATTCTGGTGTTGGGTTTGGTGGCATTTGTGGTGGGTTCTGGATGGTTCTGGTGGGTTCTAGTTGGTTCCAGCACAGGTGGGGCCAATAATGAGGCTCATTAGCTCTAATGAGGCTGATTAGCTGCACCTGAGCACCAAGAGCCAGGCTCCTGTGCCCAGTGAGCCCTGCCCTGGGTGGGTTCAGCCAGAGGAGCTGGCAATGCCCAGCTCAGGTCTGAATGCCCCGTGTTTGGATCCACACGTGGCAATTAACATTCATTTACAAGAACAAGGGGCTGATTAATCAGCTGGGATTGCAAATGACACGCTTGCACTTGAGGATCGTTTTGTTCTGCACCGTGCATGGTATTTAGCTAAACCTGTGATTAAAGGCCAAGTTCTGAGGCCTTGAGGAATAAACTTCAGCTTTGATGTTGCTGATAAAGGCAGGAGTTTTCAGAGAATTAGATTTTGTGGGGGAGTAAAAAGAAATTCGGTGTTTTGCTCTTTGTCAGTGATTATGAAATCCGGGAGCATTTAAAATTCAATGAAGATTTGTCACGGTGCTGCAGAGGGGACACAGGACTTTATGAGCAGAGGAGGGGAGAGGGAGAACACGGGGCAAGATGAGAGCTGGAATGCAGAAATGGGAGTGGCAGGAACACCGTGCTTTGCTGCTCCAGGTTAAAGCAGCTCATGCTCTGGTATTGATCCCAGGGCATCCAGAGCATGCCCTGCATTGCCAGGGATGGAGGCAACGAATAAAATCAGCTTGCATTACTCCTTGCTTGTAATGATATTTATCACTGTTTTATGATCATGGCTCTCTGATTTTCAACAAAGAGCTCATGTTGACTCATGGACAAAAGGGAGACCAGAGGCAGGAAGGAATTGGGGCACCCCAGCTGCAGTAGGGGTGCAAACCCATGTTCAACCCCATGCTCTGAATTTCCTCCCCAGGTGCCTCTCCCCATACAATTTGCTGCCTCATCTCCCTGGCCAAGCCTGACGCTTTCTGTCATGCTTTTAAATGTTTTCCTGCCTTACTCCTGAGTCATTCTCTCGTGCTTTGCCAGACCTTTGCATCCAAAGTGCTACAGCCCCACGCAGCAGTGTGTTACTACTCTGTGATTCACACCCCTGAGCACCAGAGGAATCCTCAGCATTCAGGTCAGAACTTGGGCCCATAATCTAGGCTAGAAAATGGTGATGCTGCCTTCAAATGAATAAAACAATTCTTTAATCCAAGTGCTACTGGGCTGCAGTGCTAGAGGAGAATGGCCAGGGCTTCCTTCAAGGTTTCCTTCCATTACCTCAGGTCTGTCGTGTTGATTACTTGGAATCTTTTGCTCATACCTGGAGGATCAGCACTGGTAGCTGGGAATTAGGATGGAATTCCCTCCCAGTGCAGAGGGCAGACCCAGGTCTGTGAGCTTCTCTCCCCCCTCACACTCAGTTGGCAGCACCTTGCTGCACACAGGCATCACCAGACTCTGCTTTCCCCTGCAGGGCTGCAGCTGCTTCACAGGAGCTTTCCCTCTGTCAGCCAGACTAGGAATTGGAAAGATCGATTCCCAAAGAGAATTTTAATAGAAAAATGATGAGGTTCACAACAGATATTATTTGCATGAGGTCACTGAAGTGGCAACCATCAGTTTGTAGGTGAGCAGCAGCCAACAGCCAAGGACTTCAGTCTGAGCCTGCTAAGAGTAGTTCTCCTGATAATTAAACACTAATGTTCTTCCATGAGTACATTATAATGAAATAAATTGCTTCAAGGGAACAATAAACTACAGGCAGCACCTGAAGCATTTGAACAGCACAGAGCATTTGGCTGCTGCAAGATTCACTCAAAGAGGAGAAAGGTAATAACATCTCAGAAACCATTTAGAAAACAATTTTCTGAACTTTCAGGGTTTGTAGCAACAAGCTGGGACACTGCAGCGTGTGATTTACTCGTTGCCACTGACTCAGTGGCACCTGGAATAGAAACACACACAAGACCAGCACTGGGCACGGTGACTCTGGGGTCAGGGCCAGGGCAGGTGGGTTTGGGACCTGTGCTGTGCCCTGAGAACAACCCAGAACGTTTCTCTTCAGTTTTTCCTTATTCTCGCTTATTCTAGCACTTGTCTGCTGTATTTTGGATGTGAGGACTGCCTGTAACTCACCTGGGGAGCCTGTCTGGCCCCACATCTCTCAAGCACTTCACACATCTCTTGGGACACAGCTCACAGCAAATTCAATAAAAACTCCAGACAAAAGCCAGACCCCTCAACAGTAACATTTATTTGCCTCCTAAAGCAGAATAAATGAAATTATCATTGTAGCTTCCTAATACTTGAAGCGTGCTATAGAAATATTTATAAAGAATTGAGAAAGTGTATTGCACATATGTTTCCAGTTGAATGAAACTGTGCATGTGCCTCTCTAATTTAAAATATTATCCTGCCATTTGAAGATGTAAGTAGTGAGCACAGCAGTAAAAAAAAAAAAATTAACTGTTTGTTCTCTTCCTGCAGGGCAGCAGTGAGGGATTTGTCTTTCTATCTTGGCTTCTTTAACTTTTGAAGCTGCTGGAAAATATTTTTTTTTTGTCATTATGCTTGTTTTAAAGTCACCAGGTTGAGCTTGCTCTGCTTGAAGAGTTAGCTGCTGCACAGAGTTGATCCTATGCATGTTTTAAAAGAATAAAGCAATATAAACATGTTTATAGTGCAATTCACATGCTCTGTGAATGGGAGCTGCTCTCTGGCACCCAATTCCCAAAAGCCATTGTGGCTGCTGCGAGGAATGTAAAAATACCCAGAGATCACTTTGAGTCGTGCACCAAGGAGAAGCCTCCCTTCTCCTGCTCTCTCCACAACTGCCTGTACGTTGGCCTTTAGCCAAGACAGATGGATTATCACTAAACAAAATTCAGTAAAGCCTCCTTGCATTTACATAATGTACGTTTCTAACATTTAAGCAATTAAAACAATTGGTGCTTATGGCTTTGAAGAACTTGTGGGTTAATTACGGCTCGTTGTGTGGATATGATGGGAGAGAGGAGATGAAGCACTCTGGTAGTTAAGGAATTGCTCACTGCTTTACCCTACATGGGGCACACTGCTCTGTTGAAGACTTTTTGTGCTTGATGAAGAATAATAAGAGTTGAATTTCAATTTGTTTTCAATGCACAAATCCCCTTCCATGAGGTCTGTTCTATCAGTGGAAGTCTTTTAGGATGGGACTGATTCTTTAAAGTTATGAAGACACAGTTTTGTTTTACAGGAAGAAGCTAAAGACAGCACTTCTTGGCTGTAATCTAAATTTCACCCTTTTGTTTGAACGTGTCCTTGCAGTTCAGATAAACACAGGCCCTTTGCAAGAGTCTTCAAGGCTTGCAGAACAGAAATCCTGATTTCAGCAGCATCCCAGAGAAGGGACATTGGCTCAATGTGCTGTTTCCAGCAGGGTGATGCCTCATGGAAAGCATATTTAATGTGCTTTTTGAAAATATTGGGTTTCACCATGTAGCATTCCCTAAAATTGTGAGTAAAACTGACTGCAATGGTCAATCAATAAACAAAAACAGCTCCTGTTCTCACACAGGAACAAAGGCAGAGCTGAGTTTTGGTTGAAGTTCTGTCACTCAGTACAGAACAAGCTAAAAAAGTATTACTTTTTTATTATTATTTTCAATTATCTCAATTTCCTTTCTTGTTGTGACTCATTTCATTTTGGAGATGCTTTTTCTTTTCAAGAAAATAGACATTAAAAGTGGGTTCTGGTACACAGCATTCAACTATAATGAAAAAATACAGCAGGCAACTAAATTGTAGCACAGAAAAGCTTCACTGGATTCTCCTACTTAAACTGAATGATGGTTGTGCCAAATGTTTGCAAGACTGAAGAAGTAGTTTTTTATTATTATAATGGCATAGAGGCTCAAATCATCACCCACTAAAACTCCAAGCAACTCTTGCAGTGTTGGGTGCTGCACAAAGATTGAGTCGATGGTCAGTGCTAATAAAATCAAATAAACAAGGAAATCACATCGAGGGGAAAAAAAAAAGAAACAAAACATGGGGGTTTTATGATTTGCCAGCTGATTTATCCAAGGACATTGAGAAAGTCTTCACCTGGAATGATCATTTAAATCCAGACCTTTGCATCTCTGTTCTTTCAGTCCTTAAACAATTTTCTGTCTCTAAGTGCAAAGAAAATTTTTCTGTTCTTTTACCTCTTTTGTTCTGCCCAATTTCACTACTTTAAACTATGTTTAGAGGACACTGATTTTTCCTTTGTGAAAACTAAGTATTAACCAACAATAATGCTCCATCCTTTGATTTCTCTACATTAGATCAAATTTAAAACTGCATGTTACTCAAAATAAAAAAAAAAAAAACAAAAAAAACAACAAAAAACCATAATCCTTTTTTTATGGAATTCAGCTCTATATTTATGTACTTTGTTATCCTCCTTTTCCTTTCCATTTTGTTCTGTTCTATCAAAATAAGCCTCCTGGTAAGTAATACCAGTTAATAGCAATTACTTAAAGTATATTTTGTTTAGCAGAGAAGTAAAAATCATCCAGGATTTCTTGATGTGTTCTGTAATCCATGTCATATGGATGGCTCCATAAATCTTTCTAATGCCTAATAACATCCACTACTGAATAGCACACTCATTACATATTAAACTGAAAATTCTGCTGCCTAAGTGTTGGTGTGTGATTTGAAAACAATAAAACCAGCATGGAGTTATGAATTACAATCAGTTTTCTACATTTTTGATTCATAAAAATACATTTTTATGCTCTCCCCTAAGCCAGCATTTGAACTTTTCATACAGTCTGTGCCAAATGAATGCAATCAAAACACACTGTCTTTATTTACTGCTACATAAGAAAATGTCCCATTGTTTCTAAATTTGAAGCCTTGCCTTTCTGAGGCCTTTACAAGGTCAAGAAGTTATAACAATGATTATGCACCTGCAGGGTGTGTGAGAGATGTGATGTTTTGCACAAAGCATGTTTTCAGAGAGGTGTTGCCTTCTGGGACCAATGAGACTTTTCTATTCTGTTTTGCACGAACTACCCTATATAAGTGTGATGTTTCTTTAAATAAAGCTCTCTCTTGCCTCTCCATTACACGAGGAACTATGTTGCATTATCCTTTGCTCTGCTCTATAGCCCTAAAATGCAACAGGGGAGCACCCAGGGCACCATCACCACCATCACAACAAAGCCACAATAATTCACTGATGGATTCCACCGTGATGGGCTGAATGCAGCCACAGCCTCAGAACTGATCCCATCCAGAACTCTGCTCCTGCAAGGAAAGAGAACAGTGGGGGAAAATCTCTGCTGTGCCAGGTTCCTGCAGCACCAAAGTTCAGGGGCTGTTTTCAGTTTGAAGGAGAGGAAAACAGATGGAACAAACCAGATTTTCCTGGGTGTGTGTCTGTCTCAGCAGAGGTGGTTTAGGTGCATCCTTTTGACTTTGCAACACTTCCTGCTGGTGGTAATTTCTTTCTACCACTGCTGTCCTCATAATTTCAATTTTTCTGCTGGTCTTTAACCCACAGAATTACAGAAGGGAATAAAGTTTATGTGCTGACAGCACCTGTTCAAGAGGCCACGGCTTGAGAGGCAATTGGAGTTTGCAGAAGAGATCCCAACCACGGAGTCCAACTTTTCCCACATGTCTGTAAATCTCTCTCCCCACACATTATCCACCTTGACCTGTATTATTTTGGACTCAATTTTAACCTTTCTGACCCCAAGATGTGGGTTTTTTCTCTTTTGTTTGTATCTTGGGTATCTCCCATGGTTACCTGCCCCAGCTCACACTGGCTTTGCTGACCCTCCCTCACCTGCTCTGGATGAAATTTCAGAGACTGTTGAAAAGTTTGACTTCAATTAACAATCCCTAGCAACTGCTGAAGGTAGAAAAACAATTGCTTTACTATAAAGTAGAATCCATATAGGTTTGTACAGTATTAAATAGAGCAGATAGAGGGTACAATTTATGGAGGAAAAGAGGATCTAAAAGAAAGAAACATCACTCACATCAGGTTAAGAGATACTTGACCACAGAAGGTCAGGAAAACTTTTAAAAGTTTTGGATAGAGAAATCTGCAGCTTTCTCAGCTGGTGATGACTGAAAACTCACAGCTCAACCTTACACCTCACATGAAAGAATTTCCCATCTGTGTAACAGCAAGACTGAGGAATATTAGAGAAGGGAGCTCAGGAGATGGCAGGAGGATCCCTGTGTTGGACTGCTGTTGATTGTTAAAACATCCTCAGCTTCTCACCAGAATGTTTCATCCCCAAAAAGTCTCATATGAGGTCAGTTGTCCTTGAAGAAACTTTGTGACTTGAAAATGAATAGAAAAGGATGAGGAAATATTAAGGGTAAGTACAGTTTTCCAACACCTCCACTCCCAAAAAAAAAGTCTGAAATAGCTCTCAGCCTCTTTTGGTTGTTTTATTTTTCCTTTTCTTGTCTTGTAAGCTTCCTCCTCCCTAAATACACTCCACTAGTCAAGGTGGGTCTAGAAAAAAACAACATTGTCTTGGTTCTGTTGTAAAAAAAAAGCTACTTTCTGGGGAAAAAAAAATAAAAGAAAAGCTGTTTCAAAATAGAACAGAGCATTTGTAGGCATTTACTCTTCACTCATCTGAAAAACAGTCAGGAAAAGAAAAAAACAGAACTATGAAAAGCAGATTTTTTTTTAGTAAAACATCTCCCCTTCTTTTGAAACTATTTGTGTAGCCTTAAGGAAGGCAAGGGAGTGGTGAAAAGGGATTTTTATGGCATTTTAGCATAGCATTTCATTGCTGAGTGATCCCAGAAACATCATCTCACACGCTGAGTGCCCAGAACCAGGAACCCTCCCTGTTCTGGTCGGTTTTGCAGGTGACAAGTGACAAGTGATTGTTTTAGAAAAGGAGGCTGAGGCTTCACAAAGCCTGTGTGGAGGCAGAGATTTGCAGAGAACATTTCCAGAGAAGTGTGCGTGGAGCAACCAGAAAGAGGGGACAGCTCTGTCAGAGGCTGCTGGGACACCAGGGATGGATCTGCAGTTCCAGCAGTGGCAAACACTGATTTTATCCCCAGAGAGGAGAGAGCTCCTCATGTCAGTGCAGTGTCGGTGTGGGCACGGGGTGCTGGTGGAAAAGCCAAAGCAGCCCCTCCAGTGCCCCAGAACCGACTCTGGGAGTGCCAAATGGGGCAGGGTTTGAGCTGTGGATGGCATGGCAGGGAGCACAGGGACTCAGGCTGGTTCTGAGCTTATGCAGCAGTTAATTTATTGCTAATTGAATAATGCATGAGACCTTCCACCTGAGACCGCTGAACTTCCTTTATGATCTCCATCCAGCTTTGGAAGGACTGTGATAAACCTCTTCCAACTTCCATTCAGTACCTCCACTGAAGCATTCTGAGTGTCAGCTTCTGAAATACGGGGTGGTGATTGCACACTGTGGAAATTTTGCTCAGATTTGGCAAGTATTTAATGGTGCTTTCCATATTTTCCCCTGAATTTTTATCATCCCAATTAATTCAGAAGAATATGTAACATTTAGATCTTAATAAGGCTGTAAGCAAGCATTTATTTCCTTTATAATTTTCTATTAATTATACAGCAGCTAATGACTTTTAAGAGTCTGCTATTAATTAATTTACATTGGCTGTCTTTAATTGCCTATTAAGTACCTGGACTCATTTGCAAGATTTGCACGGAACTGTTGCCAAAAATGTCTTGTGCAACTGCACCAGATCCTTTTTCTGCCTGAATTCTCTATTGTTCCATGCCATATTTATCATGCTTACTTTCCTTTTGCACAGCTAGCCTCTTAGCAGCTTACATCTAAAAGCATTTCAAGTAATTATCCTCTGTAATTACCTTCCTCCATTTCCCTGACTCTTTTCTAAGAGTAAAAAAGCCAAAAATAAAAACCCTGCTCAACAACAAAACAACAGATTTGGTCAGATGTTGGTCAGGCATTACTTGTTTACAACAAATAACTGTGTAATCTATAACAAAGCATACACTAACAGTTAAAACTTGTCCCTGAGGCTAAAAGATGAATTTATCTTCCAAGAAAAATTTTTAAATTGCAAAAAATTCTGCAATTCCATGCTGGGAAGAAAATGAGATATTTTTAGCATTTCAGATTGTGTAGGATATTTTGCTGGTCAGGGCATGCAGAGATGGGAATGAGGTTTGCCACCTCGAGCAGATTTTCCAACAGAAAATCCCACAGCACATCCCTCCCTGCCCAACTCCCCAGCCTTGAGGAAGCTGCCAAGAAAAACAGGAATAGTTTTGGAGCTGAGTCCATTGGAAGGTTCCCTGACACCAACACATCATTGCACAACACCTGCACTTCACAAAAAGGCATTTTCCAGGGGAAGAATATTGCACAGGAAAATTTGTCTGTCTCTCTGTCAGTAATCGGCCATGGCCTGAAACAGGAGCTTCTTTTTTCCTTTCTGTAATCTTATCTAACATAGCTGTGGATGTTCCCATTATACAAATGTCTAATCCCTTTTGAATCCCACTAAATCCTTATCTGGCCCACAGGGCAAATTTTCTTTGTGTAAAAACCCTGATTCCTTTTAGCCTTTTTCAGATTTGTAAGTGATCCATCTCTCCTGTCCTTGTGTGATGAGAAAGGGTAAATAGGAGTTCCCTTCCACCTGCTGTGTGTTGCTTTGCATAGCTCTTACACATCCTTATTTTATGAGGTTCTCCACTAGGATAATATCCTTAATCCTTTTCAGCCTCATTTCCTAGGGAGGGGGTTTGTTTAAACAGGACTTTTTTCCCTTTGGATGGAGAAGGGAATAAAATTATGAGATGTGAAATATATAATTTGACTCACCAGAACTGTAATTTTACGCAAGTATAATTCCATTGAAATCAGCATCTCCTAATGTGCAAGGCTTGTCTCTGCTCTGCCTGTGCCTGCAGTGGCACCATATCATTTTCTGTCCTCTTCTGCACATTTGTGAGCAGTTTTTATCCTGTTTTTGAAGCACAGCTGTACGCTGAGCAGAAGGCTTCCTGTGACTCTCCAAAACAATTCCCAAGGCTTTCTGTGACCTGCTTCCAAATAATTTGGACACTCACACCATGCCCAAGCAGAAAGCTCTTGGAGAGACAATCTCTGGGCTGATTTCACTGCTTGAAATGTGCTTGGCAAGGAACAGAAGATGGATGGGGAGGAGGAGAGACCACATGTGGCCGTTTATTTTAAGGTATGTAAATGGCTGGCAATACTCTCTTTCTGTAATATTTTATACCAGCAGCTGTATCTTAATAGCAGAACCATTTCTATTTTATTTTGAAGATATCCAGAGCCCCCACCTTCACTTGGGTAAGGTGCACTTAACAAATGTCTCAGCTACAACAGTGTGGAGAAATGGAAGATTATTTTCCCTGCTGCTCAGATGAGACAGAGGAGGAGTGAATGTTATGCCCAGAGGTTAAGTAAGAGATTTGCCATGAAGGTGAAAATTGGATCTGAAGTTCCCAAGTCCCAGTTTGGAACTCCAAACCCCAGCACTGCCTTGTTCCTCAGGGAGGGGAATTTCCTCCTTTCCCTCTCACTGTTCCACCCCCTGTCCATCTACTCCTTTCAAACTGTTGGCTTCTCCTCCTTGGACAGACTTTGGGGACTGGCACACAGGAGGGCCTGGCACAGAGGTGACCCAGTCCTGGTGACACCCCAATCTGAGGAAGGCAGAAGTGTCCTGAGTGCCCCCTGAATTGTCATTAATGAGCACACACGAGGTGCTCCAGCAATGCTCAGCTCCACCAGAGGCAGCAGAGATAAGGCAGCTCTTCTCTCTTTTTCTGCTGATAATTAAGTGACCTTGTCAGAAATTATAGATGTTTACTGATTCAGCAGAGAATACATGGGGAGGAAAAAAAAAAGGACAAAATTGCTTTTATATGTCAAATCAACTATAAAAATTCCCAGCTTCACATAGAAGAAGGAAAATCTGTCACCTAAATCTTTATTTTTCAGCAGCCAGTATATAATGGAACTAATATGACAAAAGCTTGAAGAATACCTTGGTGTATTTTTGTGCTTTTATATATGCAAATCAAGTAAATGTAGGGCTTAAGGCTGCTTATTTAACAGTTGTACATGGGGAGCATTAATGTGCTTTGGCTTGAGAAATGCACATTTCAGGCAAAAGGAATTATTTGTATGAATATTACTATGGGGATGATAGAGAGGTGTAAAAGAAGATTGATAATACAAACAGCAGCAAGTAATTCCACACTGTTTAAATCAATGGGGGGAAAGCCCCTGGTGCCTGCAATTAATTAATTACTGTGTTCCAACCTACAGAACTCTGCTGTTGTGCATCTGATGATGAAGTAGGGCAGGAAGTGATGAAGGGCACTGGGCTGGCTCTTTCTGACTCCTGCCATGGACGTGAATCCTCAGTCCTTGCCACGAGGCACCTGCACCCTGTGCTCTCCTCTGCTGCTCCTGGAGCCTCCTGGCTGTGCTGGCCTGCTCCAAGGGAGCACTTTGGAATTCTCTTCACACCAAGGATCATTTTAACCATCACTGCAGAGCTCTGGGCTGGGAGCACACGCTGGGACCTTCCCCAGGCCCAGAGCAGACCTGGAGGAGCCCTGCACAGGAAGGGTTTGGCCAGCTCTGGCATTGTGAGAAGCCCAAGATCTCCTTGGCACAGGGGCAATAAATCCAGCTTGTGAGGATCCCTCCCAAGCTCAGGAGCTGTGGATCCAAGAGATCCCACTTTCAGGGATGTGTCCCAACCAGGCTCATCCCCAAGGAGCCCTCCTGGAGACCTGG
The DNA here is from genome assembly GCA_024734035.1 of Alethe castanea. NCBI lineage: Eukaryota > Metazoa > Chordata > Aves > Passeriformes > Muscicapidae > Alethe > Alethe castanea. The sequence continues at coordinate 1,167,456 of JANRGV010000049.1, read as the reverse complement.
CCAAGCACCCAAGCACGGCTCTGCTCCTCATGCATCGGTTAATTGGGCACTCATGCATCGATTAACTGGGCACTCATGCATCAGTTAACTGGGCACTCATGCAGAAGTTAATTGGGCACTCATGCATGAAATAATTGGGCAATCGTGCTTAAATTAATTCTGTGCTCCTGCATGAAGTCACTGAGCACTCATGCAGTTATTTTTCCACTAATTACAGGATTTATAAAAGCCCCAGCTAGACAGATTTTGTATCATTGTCAAGTTACCTGCCTAACAAAGTTTAGGTGTGAGGCATTTAGGAACAGAAAAGATTCTGGGCTTCATATTAATTAAAATGGCATTTGTAACTAATGAACTAATTATGACATTTACTTGATCATATACTCCAGAAGCAAGTATCATAATTTCAAGTATTTTTCAAATAAAATGATTACATCTATGCTTTACATAAATAATGTCATTCACCTTTAGCTATGGTCCAGAGCTCCATCCCCACGTCACTGCTGTGCCCAACGGCTCTGCATTGGTACTGAGAAAACCTTGAAAAAAGAGCCAACACCAAAAAGCCAAACACACACAGAGCCTGAGAACTGTTTAAGGCAAGTGATTCCTTGGGCCTTGCAGAACCTGCATTTTCTTAAATGTGATGGCTGTAAAACACACCTGGCAAATGAATAACAGGATGAATTTTAAATGCTGCATCAGACCCCTCTGACTTTAAATCAATGTGGCATAATTAACACTGTTCCTCCCAGATAAAGGTCTTCTGGGCTGTCAACATTTTTTAATACTCTTCAGTCTGAATAGGATGTTCTTTTGGCAATAGATATAAGTTGGCAGGAAAAATTACTCCTGACCTTTTAACTTACACAAATAATTCAGGCTTCTTTTTTTTACTTAAAGCCTGCACACGGCATCTTCCAGAAAAAGTGACAAAACATAATGGAAATAATTCTATTTTAGCATTCAGTGCTGGGTGGTTGTTTTCAGGCAGGAAAAAAACAACATGCACCTTGGTTTTTTTTTAAGGGCTATAGTCCAAGAGAGACAGAATTTCATTATTAGACCATGCAAATGACTCGGCAGCCTGTGTGCCATTGGTACTCAATATTTGGATATTTTTGCTGTATTCTGAGCATTTCTGGCCAAGTGCTGGAAGCTGATTAATGTCACTGCCAGACCCACCTTTGTGCTTTAATGCTGAACTGGGGAAGCACCTGCCTGGATTCTGTGGGGTTCTGCATAAGCAGCTTGGGAGAGGGATTAAAAGCAGAGGGGCCAGGCTCAGAAATTCTGGTTTATAGTTCAGTCTCTGCTTCTGATGCAGCAGATCTCCAGCTGTTCAACACCAGTGAGGCAGAGATGGAGAGCAGATGCTCCCCTCAAGACCCAGATGTGCCTGTGGAAGAGGCTGTGGCCCCTAAGTGCTCATTAATGACCCTCCTGTTCTGCTGGGAGTGCTCTTCACACAAATCACTCCATTTGTTTAAGGCCAGAATTAACCAGGCTCTCTCAGATCACTTGTTCAAATTATCTAAATGAAACCTTGCAAATTCTTTGTGGAATTACTGGGGAGAGAAAACTTCTGCCCAGAAAGTCAGAGGCAAGTGACTTCAGGCAGGGATCTCTCCTGGCACTGGGGCCAGACCTGGAAAAGTGATTTTCACTGGTTTTCCTGCTGGATTTGGTGTCTATGCTCACACACCAAGTGGGAATTAGGTCTGAGTCTCAAGCACTGACCCAGCAGCTCTTACACACCCTGAGAGATTACCATGCAAGGTTAGCTCACTGCTTTACCAAATTCTGATGGTCCAACCTTCATAAAGATGGCACCAAATACAAAGTTTTCACTCTCTAAGTAACTTCAGGAACTCTGTTCCATCAGTGTGGATATTTGCCCCCATCCTTGGGTATTCCTGATAAAATCTGAAGTATTTCCCCAAATGTTTACTGTAGTGAATATTCACTGGTTACTGTACTGCTTAGAGGTATGGATAAAGTTGTAAATAAAGGCTAAATGTAATTTTCTATCAAATTTAGGGGTTAGCTGTACTTAAATTTGGCCATTTTGTCCAAATTTACATTTGGCAAAGTAAGCAAAAGCTAACCTTGACAAGAGGAAGAAAGCTCTCTGTTCTGCTGACATCACGTTCCAGTTAACAAGAACAGAACAGAGCTGTTAAAAATTCTATTTTCCAGCAGGTGTGGTCAAGAACATCGGTTCTAAACCCCTTGGCCTTGGCACCACAACTCTTTTCCTCTGGCTGCTTTTGCAGTTCCCACACTTTTTTTTTTGCAGCAGCGGGGAATTTTCAGAGTCCATCCCAGGGCTGTTGAAATTGCAAGGAGCACAACAGCAGCAGCAATTAGGGCCTGTTAGAGGTGGCTGAAAACCCCGTAGTAAAACACAGAATTACTCAGATCTCAAAGCACTCTGCATTCATTAAGAATGTAGAGTGAGGCCATTCTTCCATGTAGAAAACAGAAAAGATTGAGATATTTCTATAGTGAACTCTTGGAGGCAAGCAAAAGTCTGTGTTACAGAGTATCTAGTCTCCAGATTTATTTTTCTTGCATCTAGGAGCATATTTTAGGCAGAAATAGTCAAATCAGAGTAAATTTCTTCATGCAGGGAGTGTTCTGTCGTGCAAAAAACCCCTCAAACCAACCCACACCTAGGGTTTCTATCTGGAGTGGAGTATCTTGTCAGCATTTCAATAAAATCTAAGTTCTGTGCAGTAAAGCAGAAACTTAGGTGACAAATAACTTTGTTTAAAAATTCAACACCCACTCCCAACCAGGCAGTCTTGTCCTTGTCCAGCCTGACTGGTTTGTTTCCTGGAACTGGGGGAGAGGAGTTACAGACACTTGTTGTTCTAAAATCCCCAGTCTTTGCCATCTGCTGGGATGAACCGCTTGCCACTCATTAGTGCCTTTTTCAGGTTAATTAAGTTTTGCAATGGCCAGAGCCTCGAACAACACTGCCTGACACATCCAATTTATGCTGTGCCATTGCCACTGGATGGCATTAGTTAGTTGTGCTACAGCGATGGATGTGAAGGGATCAATTAAACCTGGACAGCTTTTGCCAGTGAGTATTAAAGCATGAAACTGTTTTAATTCCCATTCAGCTGGGAGTTCTCATTGTTTTACCAGAGGATGGCCATGGACACTGCCAATGCTGAGCCAGAGCTCATGAACAGACACTGAAAGGAAAATCAGTGTCCCCTCTTGTTCAGCTAGAAAAGACAAATACCCTTGTCCTGGCAGTAATAAACCTAAATACAATAATGCTCCAGTTGACTTTTCCCTCTCAGACTGCCGTTCCAGTTACTGCTATGATAACACCATAACCTGGAAATTCCAGTTCCAGCAATGGAAACCAACACAGGTCAAAGCCTTCATGCCCCCAACCAAGCTTCAGAGCCCTTCCAAAATCCAAAGGCACCTCAAACTGAGTGTTTCAGACTAAGCTGATTGCTAGATTTCCTCCTCCACCAGCCATGTGTTTGAGAATCATGCCAGAACCCACAATAATCCCGCTGAAAGATAAATACACACAACCACACCCCCTTTTTAACCCGCTGAGCTGGACCCACAGCACGGCACACGCCAGGGCTTTGCTCAGTGCTGGGCTCAGGATCTGTCCCTGTGTGTGTGGGGGGCATTCCCTGGGAGGGCTCAGTGTTCTCTCTTTCAGCTTGGAACACTGAGGGGCAAAAAACCAACCCCAGAAACAAACCAAAGGGACCTCTGAACTATTTCCCCCTGTTTTTTCCCCTGAGTGTTTTCCCAGGAAGGAGATGACTGAGTGCAGAGCTCTGTCCTTTCCCCTGGGGATCTCAAATCCAGCTCCATTTGGGAAGGGCACACAACAGCACAAAGGGGAAGGAGCTGGTACAGCAGGGGTTTGGTTTTTGTTGTGGGTTCTTTTTCAGATTGTGGGGTGAAATCACACTCAGGTTTGTGTTCTGTAAAATCCCCAGGTACAATCATCCAGGACACAGGTAGGTGACTGGAAAAAGCCCTGAGAGCTCCCAGCAAGGCTTTCTGGATTTAGCAAAGGCACATTCCAGTCCTGCTGACTTGGGGTGCAGCTGGAAACCTGTGAGCCAGTACAGGCTCAAAGGGCAAATCTATCAGGCTGACAAATCATGAAATATAAATAACAATTTACTGAAGGGAGCATGAGAGCTGTTCAGTCATGATCATCCCCCTGCTTTGTGTCACAGGTGTGACACATCCCCTAAAAACTCTCTGGACACCTTCCCTTCACACTTTTCTTCTACCTCACATCCAAACAAAAAGGAATATACACTAGCAAATATCTCTTCTCCTGTAAGAGGATCTAAATGTAATGTATTTATGAATCACATTAATAATAGAATAAGGAATTGATGCATAAGAATGAAAACATTTACATAGCACAAAGAAGCAGCTCTTACTCTAAATTATTAATAGCCTAATAATGACAATATGAAATAATAATTAACAAAGGCACAGCTATTATCACCCAAACAAGAAATAGCTTGACTTAACAAAGGATCCTACATAACAGATATGCTAATCTTATTTTCCAATTTCTGGAAACATTTTCTGTTACTTTTCAAAAACTCATTATCAAAGTCACAAGTAGGAAACTACTCAAACATTGCAATATTTTGGTTGTAAAACAATTTGATAGTTATTATAAAGTTGTTTTTTTTTTTTCTCATCTCTCTG
>JANRGV010000049.1:1151620-1162634 GCA_024734035.1 Alethe castanea | reverse complement strand
TGCAGGATGGAATTATGCAATTTTGAACACGATGTTAGCAGTGCATTATATTATATATTGGCATTGCAGCAGCAACACATGCAAGAGTAATTTCTTCCAGAGCCATTTTGCGAGATGATTTATTTGTAGAGTGGGACAGACAATAATAAAGTCTCAAATTTAAATAGAGCCTTTCATCCCAAAGGATCCCCAAGCACTTTCCAAGATCTATCTGTGCTCAGGGGGAGCATCCCCCACCTTGCAGTGATGGATGGGGCTGTTCAGCAGCGTGCACAGAAATGCTCTGTAACAGTTTAAAGAACCACAGGTGGGATTTGAATCCCCTCCTAACAGTAGATCAAAACTTTCCAAGGTGGGTTTGAGCCCCTGAGTGCTCCTGTGCTGCTCTGGGCTGTGGTTCAGAGATGCTCCCACCCCAGCAGGACACACCACTGCTGCTTGTAGGATCCTTTAAGGCACAACTTGAAGTGCTTTTGGGAATCCTTTAAGGATTAAAGGATTTAAGATCCTTTAAGGCTCATTTAAGTGCTTCTGGGAATGTCCCCACTTGCTCAGAATCGATTCTCCCACCACAGAGCTCTCCCCCAGCCATGCAGAGGAACCCCCTGTGCACACTTTTGGGAACGCCCTCCCCACCACAAATTCCCAGTTTTGTATGCTCAAAAGATTTGGGGGAAAAAAAAGAAAATAAATAATGGTCTGACTCGTCCAGGCAGCTAATCCCATTCTTTAGGATAAATTCCAACACAGTCCAGGTAGCCTGAGGGACCTGGATATGAGTGATCCAAGCCCCACCAAAGCCATTAAATTAGCAATTTAATTCACTGCCAAGCAGCAGGTGACCGTCACTTTTTCAGTAATCCTCATGCTGATAAAGTGAGTGTTAAACACCAGCCAAGCACAGCAACGTTCACCTGTTCCCAAGCTTTTATCCCAAATTCACTGCAGGCAGCCAAAAGGCTTCCAGTGCCTTCACTGGCTTTGGGCCACGTGGTGTTTTCTTTTTCAAGTCTTTTGAAAGAGAGAAATTCCTTTTTGCTTTTATTTTTTCCATGTTATCGTGCAATACTTGAGTGCAGTTTTTGGCCAGGAGTTGCTCCACTCGTTCTGAAGCCCCTAGAGCTGCCAGGAGCAGAACTGAGCACAGACAGGATTGCTGCATGCAGACATTGGTGATTAAAGCAGCCTAAAAACACCAGCAGCTTAATGGCAGACAATTTATGCTACACTTGATAAACATTTTTAATGTTACAGGAGTAGTAGGAGGTGTAGTCTTTCCCAAAATAAAGCAAGGAGCCAAGGGTCTCACACCCAGAGCTGAGTATTCCAGGATTTGAGGCCAAAATTTCCAGGTTTTTGGGGCCAGAATCCCTGGGGTTTTGGGGCAGGAATTCCCAGGCTTTGGGTCCTAAAATCCCAAGGATTTGGGGGCTGAAATTCCCAGAGTATTTGGGCTGAAATTCCCAGGGTTTGGGGCTGAAATTCCCAGGATTTTGGGGCTGGAATTCCCAAGATTTTGAGGCTGCCTCTCCCCCTGCGGGCGGGGTTTCCCACTGAACAACTATTTAGGTCACAAGAATTACAGACATGGAATTTAAGCACGGATTAATAAAAAAGCAATTTCCACTATCAGTGTTTTTCAGTATGCTTGATAATCCTTTGCATTTCATGAGATATAACTACCCTCACCCCCAGGCCAGTGCCCAAATGGTTTGCATAAGGCCTAGAGAGGATAATAAATTGGGGTTGCCATTTCCTGATCTTTGTTTAGTCCCAGAGCAATCTGTTGTGTGACAGCCCCATGCTCCATGGAACACCAGAGTCAGCTTATTTCACAAAAGTCCCAATTTCTCCTGCAGGGATAGGAGCAGCATTTTGTGGGGTTTATTTTGTTTGAAGTAAGGGATTATCCTTTAAGTTGGGAAAGGGTTGTAGGAATAATTATTCTTTGTGTGGCACTTGGGAATAAGGTTGATTATGGTGGTGCTGGGTTGATGGCTGGAATGGATGGTCCTGAAGGTCTCCTCCAGCCTTGATCACTCTGTGATTCTGTGGAACATGGACCTTTTTATTTGTGCATTCTGCAGTTACATATAAGAGCCTTTATATATTTACAGCATACAATTCAAAATGTCCAATGTCTGCATTTCTTGTTTTCCACATCTAAGTCCAGAGAACAGAATTTCAATTCCTTAGCAAATTCTAGGTGTTTCTAAATATTTCCATCCTTTTGTAACAAAGAAATGGCTTCTGGACATTTGGAGGAGCCAGAATGACCCCACACTTTGTATTTTCAGATTGAAAATTTGAGTTGTCCTCCCAAACCTCTCTCTTTCTCCCTCTCTCTCTCAAGGAAAGGATAAACATTCAGCAGCAGATGTTTAGTAAAGGTCACTACATTTATAAGTATGAGCAGAATCCTCCAGTAAAGGATGAAATTTAATACTAAGTGTTTCCTGACAAAGTGGAATTAATTACTACTCTCTTCCTTGGGATCCTATTAAATCAAATTTTTTAATTATTGCAAATCTAAATAAAGCAAAGATGTGCTAAAGGTTTGTACAAGGGATTGTCCATCAAAGTCCTGCTTATCTAAGGGGAAGCCTAAAACTTGCTGGCAGCAGCTGGTGGGAGAGGATTTAAGGTCAGGTTTGAAGTCTGGGCTAACTGGCCATCCCTAAATATTTATAAGGTGACATATACATATATGAGTGATTATACTCAATTGGAGGATTTCTTTCCAGACAACTCATTAGCAACAGCAGCAGACTTTTGCAAGGACACAGAGACATTTCCATTCACGGGATTTTTATAACATTTGATTGGCACTTCTGGACAACGCTGCACCATAAATATGGAAATATGAACACATTTATTTTTCCATCATAATGGTGCAAAACCAGGATTTCTCTGGATGTCTTTTCCAATATCTGCATAAAGTGAGGCCGTGGGCTCCCAGCATACACAAACACCACGTGCTAGAGCTCAGAAAACAGAGGAGTGCACAATGCAGAGAGGAGAAGCTCCTTTATTAACATATTCCTGCTCCTATCTCCAGCCCATTAGCATTCTCATCTCTTGGGAAAACCACATTCCTGGTGGGAGATTTAATCACTGCCAGGCTGAAACACCTCGTCCAAAAAACGAACGACTCCAGCACTAATAAGCTCTTAAAATGGATGGAGATACTCTGCAAATTGATGGAGAGTGTTACTCAATTAGAAAAAAACAGTATTATATAATGCCATTAAATGCTGAGCAGCAGAGGAAATCTCTTGTCTCCAGCCACTTGTTCCTATGAAGAAAATGTTTCCTTCACAGTGGTGATTCCCAAGGAGTTTTCCCAGGGAAATGAAAGCATGGAGCCCCCCTCAATCCTGTGAGCCTGGAATTGTCTCCACACAGAGCCACGAGGCAAAAACATCGGGGCCATTAAAAATCATGAGAGCATCTTGTGCTTAATGGAGTACCACAGAAAAAGGCAATGAGCCTTGAGAAGCTGAATGCCCTTTCCTCAATCCCCACACATTATTTCTTCTCGTCCTTATGCTCTAAATTAATATCTTGTTTTCCAAGTGGTGTAGCATTGCCCTTACAATCACATGCCACGCTGGAACCGTGAAGCAAGCTGTGTCCATGGGCTCCCAGGCAGCCTGTTCCCCTGGGATTGCTGCTGATTCCCTCCTCTGGCAGGTTCTGCTCCCAGGAGCAGCCAGGAGGTGCCTCTGGAAGTGAGATAACACCAGGTGATAGCCCTGGCTGCCTGCACATGCTTTAGGTGTTTAAGGATTGCTTAGGTGCTGCATACAGGCAGAGATATTATAAAAGAAGGGCCCTATAAAATCAGGCCTTGCTCTGCTGAATTACCAGCTGGCCTGTAATTCCCATAAGGAAGCATTTCTTCCCATAAGGAAGAGCTAGAGGAATGAGAAGCAGTTAGCATAATAAACTATTCTTGTAAAGAAAAACAGTCTGCACCTGTAAAAAACAAGAAACCTGTCCCATGGGAATCAGTGAAGAAGATATGTAAACAATGCAGGAATAGAGACATTTGATGGATGTGCAAAATGCCATTTACCAACCAATGAACTGAGTGTGTTGTCAGCCAATTAGATCTAACACAGTGCCTCCTGATAATCCTATAAAGTAAAACCTATGCAATAAGATTTGGCTTTTCCTTCATCAAGAAACTGAGTCCCAGCTGCTTATTGCTGCAATATTGAGGGATTTTCACACTTGTTTAGCTGTGGGATTTTCAGCCTGGAGCCATCCAGGACAGTCCCACTCTGCAGGAGTTAAAATCAGCAGCAGATCTGGGGTGGGATGAGACAAGAAATTGCCAGGGTCTCTGAGAGCTCTGGGTGCCTCCATCCCTCAGCATGTCCTGACCAGAACACCCAGGAGGAAAAGAAAAACCCTCTGGCACTGTTTGGAGTGATAGAGAACCAGACATTGCTTTTTTCTGGCCATGGAAAACACTCCACTGATGTGTTTTTCCTAAACTCTCCACAGATTTATACACACAAAACCAAAAGCAATTCTCGTCCATTGGTCCCAAATTACACAATTCTTAGGATTTGATTTCTTATTGGTTATTGATCCCTTGGTCTTTGATGATTTGCCCTCACCCTTCAGTTCTCACATCAGTCATTTTCCAGCCCAGGTGTCTCTGACTGTGCCAGGAGTGATGTTTGGAGTTTATTTTCATTAGAGTCCATTAATGGCCCCATATCTCCCTGTGCTCACTCCCAGAATATGGAGATGTTAAACTCGCCAGGCCTGACCCAAGGGAACAGAAAAAAACCTTCAATTCCCTTTCCTTAGAAAAGAACCTTCAATTTTCTTTCTTTTGAAAAGAACCTTCAATTCCCTTTCCCCTGGGCAAAGGCAGACAAACCCCTGACTACAGTTACAAAAATATTTCAAAAGCTGCATCATTTCCAGCAAAGGCAGAGTGGTTATTCTGGACTCCCCCCAGGCCCAGATTTTCCTGGGGAGCACAGGGAATTTTCCCCAGGCAAGGAGTTCACTCTGCAAATTCCCCAGGCTGAAGAATCCAGCATTGTGCCCCATTCCAGCAAAGGAAAAATTCCAGCACTCTGAAAAACTATAAAAATATGGACAGCATTCATTTAAATTGTAACTCCTGCATTCCACTTCCTAACTTTGATTGCCTATCTCCACCTAAAACTCATAATTAAACTTTTTAAAATATACATACTTTTTATTATTTGAAACCTGCTATTTTATATCTTCAGGATTGATCTATCTTGTTGAATAAAGGCCAGAATATCTGGCAAACATATTGTGCAGGGCTCAAACTCATCTATTTCTAAAGAAAAGAGAAAAGAGAATGAACTGGTTTTTTCCAAATGAAAAATTGATGCTGCCTATCCCTGAGAAAAATTGTCTAGACAGAAGTTGTGAGACCATTCTGATAATACTTCAATACAGTGTATATATATATATATATTCATATTTAAATATATAGAATTAATCACACAAGTAGGAACTGGACTGTTTTGTTTAAAAAAAACCCACAAATTGTTAATAATAATACTAATATATTTTCTTAATAAAATATTATATAATAATCTGTCCCCCTAAATTTAAAAACTGACATGGTATCAGTTTGCTTTTTTCTCTGAACTTTTCCTGTGTTCTAAGGCTGACTGAAAACCAACAGTAATGGCCCTGGGTTTCTTGGCCAACCCTTTAAAAGTGGAGGATGCAGCCAAACCTGATTTGCCAATTTAAAAATGACAGTTTTATCGCCTGCTGTTTAGCATCTGCCATAATTAGAGCCATTAGAGGGAAATATTTTATCATTATATGAGAATTTCTCATCTGTGGAAATATTTCTGCACAGCATCTAGTAAAGTATTCTTACACAGTTCCAATTATTCAAATTTTTCAGTCTTAATTCTTTCTCTAAATCAGTGTGGCTCATAATTATTTTAAGCTTTATGGAATTAGCTCTTTTAAAAGCACTGCTATACATGCCATGACAGATTTGGACTTTATTCTGTTTGCATATTACAAATATAATCCAGCTATAATCATCTACTCCTGAAATACAGTGATTTTTTAGTCCTCTAGTGTCTCAGCCTTTTGTTCCCACTGCTGTAATTCTGTGCTAAATGTGCTTTTTGCTTTTCACCATTTTCACTCTGCAGTCCAGGGCAGTGTTGTGGGATCGAGTGCTGAGGAAGGGCCAGGCAGGAGGGAGCTGTGCCAAGGACATTTCCCTTTTCTCTGGGTGTGTCTTCCCCTTCATCTCATGCTCCACCACACCAAGGATTGTCTGGTTTTTGAGAATTCTTTTGAAATCTGCTCGATTTCCCTACCAGTTCTTTAATTCACAGTTCTCAGTCACCTCCAATTTCTTTTGGTCTTCAGGGGCAAACCCTGAAATTCTGAAATAAGGGATGTGGATCCTCTGGGCTTTGGGATGGAGCTCCCTCAGTGGGGTCTCAGAGGAAGCAGAATTCTCTGAGAGGATGCCTTAAATTTGGGATTTCACCCCTGGCAAACACAGTACTAATTACATGTTGTGCACATGGAACAGAAGAGGAAAAGCAAACCTAGGAAATCTCAGAGGTTACATCAGACTGAAGGTGCTTTGCCATTTTGGGAGGTTCTCTAAGCACCATGCATTAAGAGCAGAAAAGTGTTGATTTTAAGCTGAACAATGCCAGACAAAAAATACAGAGTAATTCTTAAGAAGTGTAATTTGCTTCTGCTCCAAGTGGTTGAGCACAGCAAGCAGAGATCCAGGATTCCCTGAGGAGAAATGGAAGTTCTCTCTCAGGCCAGAGGAGTTTCATCAAGAGCGTGGCATCAGTGTTAACATGTTCTTCAGAAGAGGAAAATACTATTTTCTGGCAGGCACTTTAATATATTTTTCAAAGTACTTGGCTGGTTTGCACATTTAAGTACTGTTGGATCCAAAGTTATGCCAAAATTAGGCACATACCAGCAAATAAAGATGAGAGAGAGAACAGGCCAGAAGACTGCAAGAGAGAAAGGCAACTGGTCACAATTCAGTGCTTGTTTTGAACTGACAGATTTGTCAGACAAGTACAAAGATAATGGGAAAGGAAATAATTTTGATAATTTTGTGCAATACAAAATTTGCATGCCAACCTCTCTCAACACTGCTCCTTCAGTCACAAGGGCATGGGAGCAATAGGCTGGGCAAGGAGTAATCCAACAGCAGTAAATAAAAATCTGCATCCCTTGGCATTTTGGAAAAAAACCCACAGATGTCACATCTAGGCAGTTACTGGGCCTCAAAATGGACCATGCTGCAAATGGAAATGAGAAATGGCATTTACTTACTCATAGTTTCAGTAACATATGCAGATATTGTGTAATGTGTGTCAAATGCCATTTGGCTCAGCAGAATGAAATTAATCTCAGTTCTTTCCACCACACCTTCTGCTCTGGGGAAGATATTCTGTAGTTGTCATGGCTGGCTTGCAGAATCTTTAATTTCTTTCATTAATAGCCCTGGTTACTGTGAGGCCTGGTTCAAGGTGAACAGGATCCCTGAGAAGCCTCCACCAACAGCCCAGTTCCCAAATGGAAGGGGGGCAGGACAGAACCCCCAGACTGATTCTGAGAGGAGATGAAGTGCTCAGGGTCTCAGACAGCCGGGCTTTAATGGGGGAAATTGGATTTTCTTTTCCATGGCTGTTCTACAGCAGAGAGCCCAGGTGCCCAAAATGAAGTTACAGCCATGCCTGCCATGATGTCATTCTCCAGCAGGCAGGCATTGTTGGCATCGTGCTGGAATGCTGGGCTTGGAGTTTAAAAAATGGGGATGTGAAATGGGCTCCATTTCTCTTGCTTAACCTTCTGCAAGACACTGCTCTGGTTCCTTGGATTCTGTATCAGTAAAAGGAGTTTTATCTCCCAGAAGCATCTGGTGACTCAGGAATTCACATCCTGCTGGACCTCGAGGCTGCTGCTCTTAATTCACCTCAGCACATTGCAAAAGCAGAAGCCAGTGTCACTTATCCTGAAAGTCTTTGATAGCTGTGGGCCCTAAGTCCACAGAAGAGTTAAACACACATCAAACTGCACAGCAGGTTGGTACAAATGCAGTAGTTTTAAATTCATCTGTGAAAGGGACTTGTGAATTTGAGTTGTCCCACAGAAGGTCTTTGGGAATTTCTCATTTTTCTTACAGTGATGAGCACAAACCTTGAATAACAGCTCCTGAAATAGACACTCAACCTGAAAAACAGTAATTTGGAAGAGGCAGGATACACTGCTTTCCATCCCTTCCACTTGGCACCAAAAATATTCAGCTATTCGAATCAGCTTTCAAGAATATAGGAGCAATAAATCTTGCTTCAGTTAATTTACTTAGGATTTTCTCCTAAGTTAATTTTTATATTATACTTAAGGGAAACCAAAGCATTTATTTGCAAGGCTCAAGAATGTCACATCATATAATTTCTGTTTCAACCCTATTTTAAAAGAAATAGCAACATTTCACTTGTATTAAATTTAATTTAGGCAAAACAGAGAAGTTGCAGCAACAGTTTTCACCACAAGAACTCATGCTAGCAGTGAATTCCAGGCATGGTAGGAATCCTGAACTACAGATCTGAGTCCTTACCACATCTTGGGGCCAGGAAGGGTTTTTGCTACAGCTTTAAGAGAATTCCACAAATGCTAATCTGTCTTTATAATTCAGTTTTGAATTACTGTAAATTACTGATTTTGAAATGCCTTATTTTTATCCCACACCAAGAATTCAAATAAAAGTGTGATAGAGGAAAATACACGTCTTCACCTCTGCCCTGCCTTAGGTGTGATGTTTAATAAGCCAATACTGTCCCTGATATCAGATCACAGCCAGGTTTCCAGCAGATAATAAACAGGGTACCCTGAGCAGCTTTATTTTGCTGTCACAATTCTAGAATTTGTCACAACCATTTGCTGTATTTAGAGCTAATTTTATTTGTCTTTAGCTCTCACAGCTGCCCTACCTCTCTGCTTACATGTGAGGACAGAAGAAAGAGATTTTAATACTAAAGAGAAAGGTAAAGCAGCACTGAAATGCATTCTCCTGGCAGCAACTGTGTTTTAAAAATAGACCCCCATGGAAAGCTCCTGTTTTTATCCTGCAAGAGTCTCCTCTGACAGTATCTCACAGTTTGAGTCTAAGGAGCCACAAAGCACTTGAAAAGAACTTTGCCCAGCTTTAGGAGGAAAAAAAACAGACTCAGAAAACAGAAAATCATCTTTTTTTGTTAAAGAACACTTGAAAAATAACTGCTGACAAATCACAACAGCAGCCCACAAAAAAACCACTGCTTAGCAGTGGCTGCTGATCTGTGATGAGGGACAATAAATAGAGAAAGAAGTTTTTAAAAGGAGGTTGCTGTGCCTCTGGTGCCTGCTGTGCTGTTTTCCTGGCTGTGCTCTCTGTAATCAGCATTTGCTGATCTCACCTGCTGAATCCATCCAGAGCTGGAGTGGGCACAGCCAAACCCAGGCTCCTGAGTCACTGCAGAGCATCCACACACAGCAAACACTGATGGGAAATGGGAGGCCCGGGTAAAATTTGTCAGGAATGTGGAATCTCCTAAATGTTACTCTAAACTGAGTAAAACCCACCAAAGGCTCTGATTTGCCCCCAGGCACTGCAGATGAGACATTCCCAGCTCCCAAGGAAGGTGTCCCAGGGGCAGCAGGAGCCAGGGGCAGGCTGTGATTCCAGCTCCAAGTTCTAATGCTGGTCATCCAAATATGAACCCTCTTAAAATTATTTCGAGGAAAAGGAAAAAAAAAAAATTATATTGAAATTGCCTTAAGAAGCAAAACCAATTTGCTTCAGTCATGGCCTGCCAGAAGCGATTTGCCCAGGTTCAATGGCTGGGAGTCTGTTTCACTCATTTATGCTCCCTTTGCCACAGCAATTGATGTCAAGTGTGAGGCATTGGGAAGTTTAGAAAGGCAGCAAACAAGCTGTAAACAAGTGACTGAGGGAGAAGGAAATGTTTTATGGCTGGCAGCTTGCATCAGGTTGGTGTGGTGTTTGGGAGTGCAGTGCAGTTACAGTGTACACTGATTTATGGTGTTTATGGCAGCAATATTCGATGACTGTACAGTGTAAAGGAGTGTCAGCCCTGCATTACAATCGCTGTGCCGTGCTCCATCTGTGTGATTTACAGCAAAACACGTCCTGTCATCAAGCTTCTTTCACTTTTTTCCTTTTTCTCTTCAGGAAATCTGACTCGAGTTCTGTGTTAAATGATGATTGCTCACACACTGGAAAGGGTGAACAATTGCGACTGCAACAGAAGCTGAAACCCTCAGGAACTTATAATTTTATTTTTGGTATGAAACAATTTCACTTTTAGATGGATGAGCACAACTTGTAAGAGGAGAAGGAAACAAGGAACGTGAGAAATGGAAGAGCTGAAACACAATAGGATCCAATATTCTGTGCCTTTGATCAAAACCAAGATGAATAACCCGGAACCAAGAGGCAGCATTAGCTTGCAGCAGGCAGTGTTATTAATGGAGCTAAATAAATTGCTGAACATGAGGCATCCCCATGATAAACTGCAGGTAAATCATAAAGCCAGGACTGTTTGGTTTATTAATTGAAGGCATTTTTATTTGGTTTTCCAGGCCATTGGCTTCTCTGATATTCTCTTTTGGAATATTTTGAAGTGTATAGTCCAAATTTTAGTGTGCTGAGTGGTCATAAAGTCAAGGCCATCCATGTTTATGAACAGAGGAAGGTCTCTCTAGCAAAGTGGAAACAGAGGAGTCTGTTCAGAGTTTTTTATTCAACAACAGAAGAGCTCTACTCAAAGGAACCAGAAAAACAATTTGGAACCACTTCTTACTCAGCAGGCAAAACATCTGTGAGCAGGGAGAGCTGAATTCCTCCTGCTGCCCTCACTTTGGCTGCTGAAGAGAAGAGAGAAGAGAGAAGAGAGAAGAGAGAAGAGAGAAGAGAGAAGAGAGAAGAGAGAGGAGAGGAGAG
>JANRGV010000049.1:1136461-1151513 GCA_024734035.1 Alethe castanea | reverse complement strand
AAGAGAAGAGAAGAGAAGAGAAGAGAAGAGAAGAGAAGAGAAGAGAAGAGAAGAGAAGAGAAGAGAAGAGGAGAAGAAAGAGGAGGACAATTCCATTTCAAACATCTACAACCTGTCCCAGGCAAAATACACAGAGAAGGTTTCTTATTCCTTTCTGTTTCTTGATGAAAACACACATGGAATTTGATGATCTGACCCTCCAGAAATCTTCCCAGGGAATGCACAGCCCATTTTCACGTGGGCAGACTTACAGCTTCCACACAGCTCTGAGCTTCTTTGAAAACAGAATAAAAAACTAAAAAAGGGATAACTTGACACTCCAGTGCCTGCATTTGCACAATAAAGAGCAGCTGGGAGCTGCTTCCCAAATAAATATTCAAAATTATTTAATTGACAAATGCATCTCTTAAAGGAGGGAGAGAACTGTCACTTCCTCCAGAAGGTGAGACCAATTAAAGTTTCTACTGTTTTTATCAGAAAAGAAAAACAATCCAGCAACAAGAGTAAGGAGCAATTGTAGGTATTTCATGTCAAAAGAGGAACTTGACAAAAAAGCAAAAACAGTAGAAAATTTTTATGAAAAGGTAAAGCACTTCCTCTCCCCAGCAGGGAGAGTTTGAATTGTGACTGCAGCTTACAGGTCTTGTGAGTGGAATTGTTCTTTTATAACTGTGGTTTTTACAGCAGGCAGTGGTAAGAAGGAGCAAATACACATTTCTGGGCATGAGCAGAGGGAGGATATGAGAGCCCATCACAAACAACAGATTATGTGAGAAACATTTTTTTTTCCTAGAGTAAAGGACAGGTGGACCATGGAGAATGGATTGCAGTGACCACTGTCTGATTCTCTATTCCTACACAGAGCCATTGGCTTGACAGCATCTAAAGATACTGAAATAAAAATGTGTTAGAGTGACTACTTTTTGAGCTTACTATATAACATTTCAGTCTGATCATTCCTGAGAAGAAGGAGTTTCTAAAATACAAGATCCTCATTAGGAAAATATTTATTTTCCCCTGCCTTCTGAGAAAATGCATTTCATTGCAATTATATCCATGCTGCAAGCACTAGGTGTGAGTAAAGATGAGGTTCCTGGAAGGCTGCTCCATAAACCCATCAGGATAAATTTGCTGGTAATGTTTTCTTGGATAGATCCTGAACAATTGCTATTTGTATTGTGATGGAATTAAGAGGCTCTCAGTTGGAGATCCATCATACTTGAGGCATTAAGTACCTGCTAAGATCTCCAGTGGATTTTGTGGTTTTAATTGGGGGAAAAAAGTAACTCATAAGCAGCCACTTTATCATAGGACCACGGGAGGAGAAAACCAAGAAGGGATTTGGCAGGAGACTGCCCAAATCTCCAGTTCAGAAAATTCCTCCCTGGGCTTCCCCCAGCACCAGGCAAGGAGAGAGGCAAACACTTAAACCATGAAAGGCAGTAAAGGGCAGGAATTTTGATTTACAGGACACTGAGCTCACCTGAACCAGCCTCAGCCTGGGATGTGGCAGAGTGCAAAGAAAAACAGTGGGGAAGGAAAGGCAGAGCAGTGTTCTCTCCCTGCACCATCATTGCCCAGGGAATGGTTGAGAAATACTCTGAATTTCCTGTGCCTCGCAGAGGCTGCACCCGTGGTCAGTTTTTCAGACAGATGTAACTTTGGTCTATTTGCATATCAGAGGTTAATTGTGCAATTATAGCTTCAGGTAATGAAGTCATATTCCCCCAGTTTGCTCCCCCCTCAATTCACTTTTCAGGGCCTGAGGCAGAGGGTGGTCTTGGTTCTCAGGATTGTTTGCAATCTGCAAGGATTGTTAGTCTGACCAAAATGTGAAGAGAGCTTCACTCAGGGTGGAGGTCAGAGTTAGCACTAATGCAGGACAGGATCTGAAAAATATAAGAGCTAAAACACAAAGCTTCATACGGTGTAGCTCTCTCTCTCTCTCTGGGTAATGAAGTGGAGAGCATTTGTTGGGATTTGTATCCTCTGTTAAAACAAGAGGGTGAAATGAGTAAGGAGTCTGTGCAATTTCCATGGGAGCCCCTTTTCCCTGCATGTAATCCATGACTGCAAATCCCAACAATAATTTAGAACAGTGATAATCCTCCACAGCATTGACCCTAAAGATCTTTACAGCAACACAAATGAGATCAAAGGACAAATAAAAGTCTCTTAATCCCTCTAAGTGTGAGTTCAACCTGATCTTACATTTCTGTCTTTTAATTCTCTCTAAATCTGTTTTTAACTTTGCTTAACATTCATTATCCTTTTTCATGACCTAATTCTATGAGGGGAAAAAAAAAGCCCACGTCCAGGAGTACATTTCTGCACAGGGATGGCATTTTGAACATGACACTCTGGCTTCCCTTGTCAGCTGCTGGAGTGGAGGGCAGAAGTGTGTTAGTGTGGAAACACAGCATCACAGGATGATTATCTGCAGGTGCTTTTATTGAAGAGCTCTGGGAATCAGGGGTACAAACCCAAATCTGACTCCCACATGAATTCGAGATGGACATGTTTTTATACCCTTTTCGTTATAAAACTATATATTAATTATTAAACCCATACATTGATCTTATCCAAGCATGAATTCTTGTAATTTTCATCAGGTCCCCCAAACATCCCTTCTCATGATTCTTGTTAGGATTACATCATTTCTCATGATTCTTATTACGATCAAACAATGATTATATTCAATTACCAATCATTATATTTAACAATCATATTATTTATCATATGATGATTACGCAGGTGCAGACAAAGCTCAACGTTCATTCTCAGGGCCTAGTTCCCTTTTCCAGCCCTACCAGACCCAACCTTTCTTGCCACCCCTGAATCTATTGTACACAATTCCCATGATTTTAGAACCATTTTAACCCTATGCTGTCAAGTGGATGGAGGATATGCAATGAAAGATGAAGAGTGATGAATGAGGTGCAAATCGGCTCCGTGGTGATGGCTCTGTCACTTGGAGAGCACAAAATCGAAACAATTCCATTGCAAAATGACACTGTCAGAAAAAACAAAACAAAACAAGCCCAGGCCACCTGAAAACCACAAACAGAGACCCCCAAACAACAACAAAAACAACAAAAACCCCCTCACCCAGCACTCTGCACCCCCCCAGCATTCCTGAAGCTCCCTGGCACTAACAGACCATAATTAGCTATTCCTTCTACCTTGCTGAGCTCATGTCATACATAAAAGATCTCATAGCTTCTGCCTGTTTCATTAATGAGGTCCCATATAAATTGTGCAGTGCAGCTATTGCTCAGTAATGTCTGGAAGCCATGCCAACATTTCTATGTTCCGCTGATTTGTGTATTTTGGGATATTGAAGGCGTTTTTCATTAAGCATTATTCTTTGCTAATGTGTAGTTAATAACTTAATGGAAAAGCTTTTAAACTGCTCTGAGAATTAATCCACTCATACTTGTTTAACTGCTTGATTTTCTAATGGATATAGTGCAGGATTTAATATTCTGCTCATTTACATTACTTACCAGAAGAAAGGAGACCTTAACTGCCTTTTCTAAAAACAACAGTAAATCATGTTTAAGTTGATTGATTTCTGCATACATATTAACACAATAATGAAAGGCACAATGTCTTCATAATCCATCCATTGTGTTCAACTACAGCTGAACAGTCAGATTTATGTTTTTTCATTTTTATTTTTTACTTCGACTGGAGAAACAGCATCCCTACTGCCTGAATGTGACTTAGCTCACAGCTGGATTCACTCCCTTGTACAAAGAGTGGTGCTAACTTAAAATGAAATTCCATTCAGTCCATAATTAACAGAGCTACACTGATTTACATCAACCACTGCTCCAGCCCTAGACATCTGGTATCATAATTGAAAATCTTTCTTCAAATACATCAGACATTAAAAAAAAAAAAAGTATTAGATTATATCCACTTAATTCACTCTGAGGAATACTTTCTCCCCTAACACAGTCATTGAGATGGACATTGGCTGGAACAGCAGCAGGAACTGAAGCAGCACACAGGGAACTCTCTCATCTCAGCCCTGCCTTCCCTCCTGCAGTTATTCCAGCAGCTGCATCATGATGCTGAATTTACAACACAGATTAAAATCTTCATTTATAACCCCAGCCTTAAACACCCCCAGTCAATCCCAGTGAGGATGTAAAAGCTAACAGAGCACAAATCGCCATATTTAACTATCAAATTCATGACCAGCACCTCGGAGCTGAACATTCACCCACATCAGTGCCCCCAGCCTGCCAAGCAGTGCCTTCTCAACAAGAGCATTCTGCACTGAAAAAGGAAAGGCAAACTGCAGCAGAATGTCTGATAGAGAGGGGAGTGTGGGATAAGGGCTGCTCCCAGGTACAGGGTGATGCTGCTGGGTTAACTCCCTGCAGGGCTGATTGCCCTGCACCTTCACTCTCCTCCTGGGAACTCTCCCAGGATCACTGCTCAGCAGGGCAGCACACGAGGAGCAGGGACACACTCAGAGCTGAACACAAAGAGCAAACATCTCACCAATACCCCTAAGGTCACCCTGAGATCACCCCCTGTCTGTGCCCGGGCTGGCCCAGCCCTGGGGGCAGTGGCAGAACTGATATCCCAAGAGCTTGGCTCTCTTATGGAAACAGCCACATTTAGAACCTTAGAAACCCTGACATGTTTTACTGAGGGTGCTGTGAAAGATTAGTGTCGTGAGTGCTCAAATAATCATAATCAAAGTGACTGGAAATTACTGCCATGAATGCTGAAACAATCAAATCCATAAAGAGCACCACAAAATTCAGTAGCTACTGCAGGCCACATGTCAGGTTTGTCAGATGATATTTCTGCTGTGGTTCAACACAATCACACCCCAAACACCCCCATAAGCTGAAAGGCTGATACAAATGGTGTGACCTGGAGGAGCTGGCATCCCACAGAACTCTCTTAGGCAAACAAAATCAGCAAAGGTCATGGAAACATCTAAGCAAATTCAACAGGATATGTGCAATCCTCTTTGGTTGTTAATAAATCTTCATTTTTCTTTTCTTACGAGGCAATATCCTTCAAGAGAACTTCTCAGGAAATTAAAAAGAAAGATAAATTACCAGACAAATATTTCAGTGTAAGGATCCCAAGCCCTAAATCAGTGACTCAGATGGATGACACAGCAGCCTGAGCTCCAGATGTGCACTGCCTTCCTCCCTGCACGGAGCTCCTGTGCCAGGTGAGCCAGGCATGCAGATGAGATGTTAGGGAGAAATTCTTTACTCAGGAGGAGGTGAGGCCCTGGCACGGGGTGCCCAGAGCAGCAGTGGCTGCCCTGGATCCCCAAAAGTATCCAAGGATGGGTTGGATGAGGCTTGGAGCAGTCTGGGTCAGTGGAAGGTGTCCCTGCCCATGGCAGGGGGGGAGGAACAAGATGAGCTTTAGGGCTCCTTCCAACCCATTCTGTGCTGGAGATGTGTTTGTATTTATGCACATTAAGGGAGTCAAGCCTTTGAGTTGATATAAATGCCTCTGTAATACTCTGCAGACCAACAAAACAAAACTTCTAAATGCAAATAGATATGTTCCCCCTAAAGTCACAGAAGGGAAGGGAGGCCCTCAATCTTATGAATAAGCATCTGAAATAGCATAAACAATCCCATTTGAGCCTCAAGTTAATTATGGCACTGTAGCTGTCAGAAATTCATCTGAAGCACTTGCTGCCTAAATTGAAGGTTGGACATCCAAATTGAAATGTCATTTATATTAGTGTCTGACCCAGAGAAATAGCCTCTTCTCTTCTGGTAGCTGTGCCCATTAGCTGCCATTAGTGCTAATGGAGTTCTGCACACACATCACATGCACACACATCACTCAGCACCTAGAACACCCCCATGGCACATCAGAAAACAGCTGGTTTATTGCAGTGTGCTAGGAAAGGTTCCAGGTGAGCCTGGGCAGGGTCATCAGGACCCATACTGGTGCTCTCAGTGCCCTGACAGCTGGGGCAAAATAGAGTTTTTAAATAGACACTGCAAAGAAACTTTCATCCAAGAGCTGCAAAGCCAACAGGGATCATATCTCAAATTTTGCTCAAATTACAGATATAATTTCAGAACTCTTGCCACCTTTCCCAAGGACTCTCTGTCCCTGCAGACCTGTAGCTGGGATGCTGTCCATACAAACTCTTTAGGGATGGACCCAGACCTTCCAGCCACCAAAGCTGTGCTAGACAATCACAGTCATCTGCCCAGACAGAGTTGCATTTCCAATTTTAGCATAATTATCCTCATAACCCCCTGTTAAAACATAGCTGAGCAATCTGAAAACAGCCACCCCTGCTGTCAGCAGCAGCACAGGCCATTCTGCCTCTGGTTGTGCATAACCAGGATGTCACCCTCATCATGGGACCAAGCCCACAGAGAGGGAACAGAACAACCCCACAGTGGCGCTTGTGTTTATGAAGCCCTGTGCCTTCTGCCATAATCCCAAAATGCCTTCCAGCATTGATTTGGCATTCCTGGCAGCACTCTGTCAATAGGAAGTTGAGCTGAATTTTTCAGCTGAAGAGAAGTGTGGCTAATTGCCATCTTCAACCAGCTCCAGCACTGAATTAATCCTTGCACTGAGCCATGTTTTATTAGTGCTGGGACTCAATCTGCCACAAAGGCAGTGTGGAAGGAAGAGTGACAACATTTACCAGGGCTGCAGAATCAGCTCCTGACAGCTCTGGGGCACCTCTCACACCCCAGCTAAGGTAACCCAATAAACTGTGCTGAGTTCCAAGCTGTGGAGTTCACTTTGGTGATCTCAGTTCCTTTTGTGCAGAGAGCAGATGGCGATGGGAGCTGATTTCTGTGGCTCTGTACAGCCCCTGCTAAGTGGCTGTCAGGACTTGCTGCAGTTGCTGTAGATGCAGCACGTGGTAATTCCTGAAAGGCTTTTATAAATGCCACTGGAGAACATTTTCACCTCTGGAGCAGTTTGGTTAAGAACCCTGCAGCAAGGCCAGAGAGGCTGCACAAAATAAGAATGGGAGAGAGCTCCTCACTGAGCCTGGAGGCTGCATCGTTTTGGGGACAGAAGTGGGAAGGGATTGGCAGAACAAACCTGCCTGTAACACAAGGGTCCCTGGGTCAGCACTGCTTATCCAGGTTCCAGCTGCTTTGGAAACCGATCTTGTGCTTGGATTGCAAATTGATTTGGCACTGTTTTGTGGGGAGACAATGCAGTGCTGCTGCAGAATGAAACTCAGAAACCAAGCACGGGAAAACCAACAAGCATTCATTTTCTTCCCACAGCCCCAGGGTGCTGGTGGGACCCTCGGGGGCACAGAGTCTGCTCTGTGAGTGGGAACACAGGAGGGTGCCTGTGCTCTCTGCAAACTGGGAAATCCCACCCAGAGCAACAGCCCAGGTGTGGCTGCAGTGCCCCCTGTCCAGCCAGATGTGACCAGATGTGAGCTCCATCCTGATGGGCAGCCTGGGAGGGAGGGTGCCAGTGCTCAGCTCCGTGGGCAGGGAGGGAGAGCAGCACAGAACGTTCCAGTTCCATGTGTGGTGCTGCAGGAGCTGCATTCCTGGTGCAGCATTACCTGCATTCCTGGTGCAGCATTACCTGCAAGCCAGCCTGGGTTCCACTGACCTGCCACTCACCCAGGCTGTTAAACATGGGATGCCACTGCTAAAACAGAGCCACTGAGACAGAGCCAGCAGCTTGCCATGAAACAGGTCAGTAAATCATTTTAGGGTTGGGAGAAGCTTTTATATTAATGAAATTGCTTTGTATTACAAATCTAATCTGGATAACCTGTTTAATTCCTCGTCATCTTAATTCATGAATTTACATTAGGAATTCCCAGAGGTCTGGAATGCTTGCCTGAAAATATTAATTTCTTTCAAAATCATACATCTCAATCAGAAATCAAAATAAAGTGTACCAAATATTTCTTAAACAAGTAGAACCTGAAAGCAAATATGTCTTACAAATATTTTACGTATTTTCCTATTGAGAATCATTGTAAATATTAAATATATCACTTTAGTCTAAAATTCAGTTAAATGGATTTATATGACTTAGCAATTCACATGTAGATTTCTTTTTCTAGTGGAATTTTCAAACACAGATAATCCTCACAACATGTTCATGAATGCCGTTTAAGTCTCATAATGTTCTTACAAGGCAGTGTAGAAGGCTTTTGTGTTTCAACAGAAATATCTTGGGGATGGCAAGCAAACCTGGGGATCAGCAGAAACCACAGAATGTGTGGCAGCCTGGATGTTTTGAGCTCCCAAATCCCAGCCATCCCAGCTGGGTACCTCCAGAACAGCCAGAGCTTGCTCAGAACCAGTTTTGCTCTTCCAGAACTGGGAATGCAGCTGTGAGATCCCACCCACCTTCAACTATGGCCATGGTGAACTCAGCCCACCAAGAGCTCCAAACCAGCTAGAGTTCCTTTTTCCTCCCTGTGCAATGAAAGGTTTCCAAAGGGACATTATTGATCCCCTCAACTCCCTCAGGAAAATGTGCTTTGGCTTACAGGAGGATCCTCCTTTATTTTGGGAGTTAATCACTCTGAGGTGATCCATTCCATGGGTTTTTATGGGTTATTGCTGCCAGGCAATGTTGTCCCACACCACTGAGGCTACCAGAGCTTGCAAATGCAATTTTTATTTGTCTTTGTTCTTGCAGTACAGCCGACACAGATAATACCTCAGTAGTTTTCTCAGCCAGCACCAACAGAGAGCTGGCTCATTTAAACAATCCCTGAATTGGATCCAGTTTGGCTGCAAGGCTGGATTTTTCATAGCACAGCACAGGGCAGATAAAGACCATTTTTTGCCATGGATTTCTATTCCCTCCCAGCTCTCTCTCACACCTGTATATCAATACATCATTTGGATTATTGCTCAAAGCATCACGTGCCAGTTTCACTTTTCTATTTTCTGGGGTCCTGCTGCACTTTCAGGTGCAAACTAATGCTGAAGGGCTGGCAGTGACATGCACAAGGTTTCTGCCAGGCTTGGCAAGGAGAAGGCTGGGGGAACCAGTCTATTTATACAGAGCAAAGCCTCATAAAGACAGTCCCCAGTGTGAGAGCCAGGAACAGCCCAGGCCCTGGGGTGACAGAGCACAAACCTGAGAACTAATGCAGCACAGAGAGAATGGATGGAACTGCCTGGACTGGAGCCCCTCTGACAGGAATAGTGCAAAGGAGTTGGATTCCTCCCTGCCACTCAGAGTTCCTGCCTGATTTCTCATCTGGCTCAGCACTAACAGCAGCTCCAACAAGACACCCCAGTGTTTTTCCATCCTCCTTCTATCATTTCTGATGGCACATGCCAGCAGTGCATAAACACTTGCTGTAGCACACTTTCTTCTGCCTGAGGATGAGAGGAGGGTATCACAGCTGAGGTGAGGTGCTTGGCTGGTTGTCCAGTCAATGAATCACCAAAATTACCAGCTCAGAACTCAGAGGGTTATTTGCAAATAAGACACTTGGTTGCATGTGCTTGTTTATACAACCAGCCTGTGGCTGCAGAGAAGCAGCAGAGGCAAGGCAGGTGCTTTGTGATAATCACTTTCATTCACTCCCAGGCAGATGAAGTTCTGCCCCCCAGTCTTCAGAGTGTTTTTGAGAACAGCCAGGCTGCAAATTGTCCTGGCACTGCCACAGTTGTACCATTCTTTGGTGCCCAAATGCCCTTTCTAGATCTGTTTGCTTCCTCAGACACGTGACAATCACTATTCCTCTATCAAACTGTGCACTACCCAGGGGTCATTTCCCACCAAGACCTGGTTGGGGCAGTGAGTTTGCCAGTCCATGCTTTGTGCAGTGCATTTGATTCACCAGATTTAAAAATGTTTTATTCCACCAATGGCAAAACCAAAGCAGTTGTCCTGCTGATTGATTTTATTTCATTCCTTACCTGCTCTCCAGAATCTCAGATTTCCCTGGTGTTTCCCACACTCCTGTGCTTCACCCTGAATTTTCTTCAGACTTGGAGTTATTCACAGTGACTTTGCACCCTGGACAGCCAAATTTTGTACAGACAAACAGACCCACTCTCAACTGAATCCTCCCCATGGCTCTTCTGGGTTTTCCACAAGTTCTTTCCCAGCTACACTACTACAGATCTCAGTTCTGTATGTCTATCCAGGGCAAGAAGACTGCAATTTAAGAAGAACTGGTATCAATTTCCCATTTTTCAAATTGGGTTTGCAGATTTATTCCCAAAGCTAACCCTCCACTCCTTTGGGATCACTGAATGGATGTGGCAGTAAGAAATCCTTCAAGAAAATCGAGGCAAGTTGAAGTAAATGCTTGCCTGTAATTAAATGGTATTCTGGTACTCAGTTCTGCCTCCTCTACAGGGAATTGTGACCAGATAAAAAAATCATCTGGCAGAAATCTTTCACTCCATTTACATGTTATTTTAACATCATCTCAAGCCTCCTTCACAAACAAAATATTTTGCATATTGTTTTCCCTCTGTATAGGAGACACAACTCTACAAATTGGTGCAATATATGAAATTTGAACTAAGCAGCTGATGATGCGAAATGTTATGACTTTAATTGCACTTTCTAGGAGGCAGATAATTCCACTTTTCAAAATTAGTTTCCCAAGATGCTTTAGTCTAAAAATACTTCAGTTATTGTACTCACTTTTCTTGTCAGGCTTTTCAATTCACCACGAGTTTCTCAGCAAAACCACTCGAATGGGCCCAAGCTCTTCCAGCCCAGGTCCAGCCTGTCTTTCCCATCCTTGGCCAGGTCTCCTGAAGGAGGGAACACAGAAGGACAGGCAATCTGCAGATTTCCCTACAGGCACTCACAGAGAGCTGACTTTTCCCTCAGTGAGCTCTGCCCATTAATGCATTTTCAGAATGGATAAGCTCATTTTCATGGACTTGTGCATCCCATGCAGGCAGTCCCACAGGAGCTGGCACTTTGTCACCCCAGAGCTGTTTGAGTTCAGCTTGGCAGCAGATTTTGGCTCTCAGAGCCTCCTCTCTGCTCAGCAGTGGAGGCAACTCTTCCATGTCCCTTCTAAGCCCCACTGGATCATGAAGAAAATTCTGAAACTCAGCTAAGGCAGCAGCCTGGAGAGAGCACACCAGATCACAGATGAGGCATAGTTCCATTATCTACATATTTCTCTAGAAATATCCTTCCTCTTTTCTTTTTCTTTCTTTTTTGTTTGTTTGTTTGTTTGTGTGACTGTCAGGTGCATCTCTCCTCAAAGATAAACTGATTAGCTTTAGGAGATTTTAAGGGAAACATGCACAACAACGATTTTTATCTTCAAACCTGTAATATCCTAACATCAACCTGGCTATGAAATAAATTCAAGCCATCAGAATATCAGTCATGTAATGACAGACAGACTCTGTAAAGCAGATGTGTGTCAAATAATCACTTAATTACAAAGTGTGGCTCTGGCAGTATTTTTCCACACTACAAGATGACCCAGCATGTGATATGGAGAAGCAGTTCAGTGCACAGATTACTGATTTTGTACTGATTTTTGTAAAATCTGTACTGATTTTTACCTTTGCAGCAAGCCCTGCTATTGCTGCTCCGAGGAGCAGGGCACTAATTCAGAATGCAGGGCTTGAATTTGCCTTCCCAGAGCACAGAGTGGGCTCTTTAAATCTGACAAGGTTTTTGTGCCTTCCTTTCCTCCTGCCACCCCCCAGCCTCTACACATAATCATATAACATCATTTAGACAAATTGTTTCAAAGCAGCCTTCCCATTTCTTTTTTTCTTTTTTTTTTTTTTCTTTTTTTGCTGGTGTGAATTTATGAGGACACTCAGATCCTCCACAGAGCAGGAGCTAAACTAACACACTACTTATGCACATGCTTTATTCAGCATCACCTCCGGGAGATTTCCTGCTTCTGAGCTGTTGTGCAAACAGCCTTTGGTTCATAGCAGCAGAAATCTCTTTTGTCAACATTAGCATTCCGTGTTTGGATTTATTACAGATCCTGAAAATAATAATCATGTTTTCCTTCTTTAAAAACACTGGCCCATTACATAACTGCTCTCATGGATTCTCACTTCAGCAAAGGGATTTTCCAGTCCTCAGGTGGGCAACCTGTGGCAAAATGGGGTTTTCACAGCCACCCCTCAGCCCAGTGAGAAAAAAATCTCTTTTTCCTCAACAGAACTCCTTTTTCCTCTGCAGAACCCCTCTTTTCTCAACATAACCCGTTTCCTCAATAGAACTCCTCTTTCCTCAACAGAACCCCATTTTCCTCAGCAGAATCCCTCTTTTCTCAACAGAACACCTTTATCCTCAACAGAACCCCCCTTTTTTTTTTCAGCAGGACCCCTCTTTTCTCACCAGAACCCCTCTCTCCTCACCAGAACCCCTCTTTTCTCAGCAGTGGCCTCGTGCTCCAGCAAGAGACCCCGTTGTCTCGAGCTGAGGTCCCCAGCACCAGCAGCAGTTCTCAGCAGCAGCAGCTCCAAGGCACTGTGAATTTTTTCTGTCAGGAATTGTTATTAATTGATCACTTCCTCTCCTTAATCCCCCTGTCCTTGTCCACATCAAACAATAACTTCCTCCACATGAACCTCTCTGCTCACACAGTGCAGAGGGAACAGGGGAAGGTGATCAGAGTGTGGCCTCTGTACTTGAGCTTTGACTACAAGAAATAAATCTCCCTGCCATCTCCCTTTCAAATTCTGGACTATTTCCTTTGGGAATGAATGTTAGCAGGCCATGGCCAGTGCTTACTTAGAGTTTTTCCTTTATTTTCCAGTATCTACTACAAAAACTGTGATCCTCTTTACCGCTGATGGTGTAATTTTCTTTCTTTCCATTTGCTGCTTTGTAACTTCAGCCTCTTGTAAATCACATTAAAAGGACTTGCTTTCTAATAGTTTTTTTATTGACTAATATATTTTATTTGACACCTGTTACCTTGGTGGAGATTTCTTCTTGCAGTAATTTACTATATGTGCCACAGTCCCCTGAGCACTGGGCAAAGGAAAGCAGCACAGTTAAACACAAGATTTACTTGATGCTCCTTGGGCTTGGGGTTAAAAAAAGAACTTGTTCCTGTTCTGAAAACCCAGCAGCATC
The DNA here is from genome assembly GCA_024734035.1 of Alethe castanea. Classification (NCBI taxonomy): domain Eukaryota; kingdom Metazoa; phylum Chordata; class Aves; order Passeriformes; family Muscicapidae; genus Alethe; species Alethe castanea. The sequence goes on along the minus strand of JANRGV010000049.1, from coordinate 1,138,448 downwards.
CTCGGCTCTGCAAGGAGATGACTTGCCACCCTGAGTACTTACACCAAGCAGCTGACATGATGGATTATCTTCTACAAGTTATTTAGGCGTGCTGGGCCCATTTATCTGTTTAAAATATGAAATAACTCTTAGCTAACACAGAAGTGTTTAGTGAGGCTTAATGAGCTGCTCATGTGTTTATTACAGAGATTCCTAAGAACCAAATGGCAGAATGTTTCTTTAGATATGAAAGATGATGAAAACATCTTGTGAAGCATCAATTTGTAAGTAAAGAGGGTTCCAGCTACGAAACCACATGTGCTATTACACTGCAGAGGACATGCCATAATGCCTGTGTATGTTAAGAATATTTGTTGAATTTTAGTGCAATGTTTCTTTATGACTACAGTTCATTTTTATATTAGGGATTTAAGCACTACAGGCTCCTGTGAGATTGGGTTGGTTTTCTCCAGTTCTGTGTTTTGAGCAGCATTTGCTCACTGAGTGAGTGAAGTGTCAGCTGCATTAACATCCTGGTTTTTCCAGGTGCTGGTGCCTGTGTGTTATGCTCTGCAAGACAGATGTGTCAAAAGGCTCAAACACAAAAATATCAGGAGCAGGGTGGGCACACAAGCCCCGTGACCCAGAAATTCTGCTGCACATTTTTGTACCAATGTTGTGTCTTCTTCCTGAGGAAAATGTGCCTGAAGCTGGTTTTTAAAACACATTCAGCCCAAAAGATCAGGTCCCTAGCACAGATCACCTCAGGTTAGAATTGCCCTAGAAGAAACCAGGTTAAAATCACTGCAGTCTCAGGGGTTAGACAGAGCCTAATGATTTTATCTCCTCTTTTTTAAAAGCACAAGCACAGACAGTACTGAAGGAAACTTCAGGAGGCAGAGAGCAAACAGCTTCCTAGAGTGGATGGGGGAAGGACTAAAAGAATGTGTATTTGGAGGAGTTCTCTTTAACCAAGCTTTTTTCTCTAATAGTACAAGCAGACAAAATTTGATGACCTCCCGAGGAAATGAGTTCCATAAGCTGATCATAAAGTCAACAAATTCACGTTTCTTTATGCTTGTTACAAATGAACAGCTCTTTGTGACAACATTTTGTTCCAGAAGAAGAGCAGCCAGCTTATAAAAAGGGCTCCATGGTTTAGGAAAGCTTGTAAGCTTAGGGTGGTAACGAGCAGGGTTTGATTATTGAGGATTAGTCCAGGTGCTCCTCCAAAGCCACCTCAGCAGCTGACCTTCTGAATCTATAATATCAAATGTTTTATGAGACACATTGTAATGAACACAATGGAAATGGGAAACTTGGTGGCTAAGACAAAAATGCTGCCTCCTCCAGCATTGTCTGAGATTTTTACTATTGTCCTGGTCATGATCTGTGAAGTCAGGAATGGCAAGCAGAAATAAAGGGAGAAAAACGAGCTCATGAAGAAAGAGACTTTTATTACATCCATGCAGTAATGTTATTAAAGTGAAAGAAACCTGAGGGAACAAGAGCTTTGAGCTATGATATTCTTTTCTGTAGAGCTGATGAAAAGAGACTATGAAAGGTCAAACAATTGTAATGCTCCTCCCTGAAGTCAGTCATTCTTCCTGTTGTCAATGTCCCTCTGTAGTGTACTTAGCCAAGGCAGGATTGCATCGCTGCAGGCTGCAGCAGGAATGAATTAAACAGAGCAATGGATGCATTCCTGCTTCTCATTCCCCTGAAATGCTGCCAGTCCCAAAGCCAGCTCAGACCCTCACATCAAACTCTCTGGACAAAGGAAATTCCAGCTGTGGGAAGGAGCTCAGTGCTGTGGTTTCCACATCCCAAAGCTCACTGGGGAGAGAGTGCTCTGAGCTGTTTGCTCCCCTATGAAAAAGTTCAAACTGCCTCAAAGGTAATCGGCACTGAAACACAACTCCTCTTAGCACGCCGACTATCAGTACTGGGGTGGATGTTCAAAGCAAAAGTTCCCTCTACCCACCCCGGCACAAATACCTCATGGAGC
>JANRGV010000049.1:1126183-1136361 GCA_024734035.1 Alethe castanea | reverse complement strand
AGAGCCCTGGACACAAACAGGGGCCAATTTCTCTGTGAAATAAACATCCCTCCACCGCTTTTGTAATGCCTATTTCGTGCATCCCTGCATCCCTCCCTCCCTGCATCCCTCCCTGCCCTCGTGCCAGCCCTCCACACCTCCCACAGCTCCGCATTTGGGAAAACCTACAGAGCACCTGACTCTGAAATCAGGTGTGGGATCCCAGCTTGATAAGAAACCATAGGGGTTCACTCCAGCATGGTGGGAATTTCACCCAAAACGCCAATTCTATACACAGATGAATGAAATGACATGTAATTTCTGGGATTGTGTGATGTCCTAAATCAGCTAGGTACAAAGGGTTAAAAATAAATATTTATGTAGGAAAGGAAGAAATGTTTATTAGTAGTATCTTTAATGAGTTTTGTGTCTCCTGCAGATAATATTTGTTTAAGAGCCTAACATCTCAGTTTCACAGGCATGTGACTGGATTTTCTTTTTGTGGAACACGAAACTGTGGCTAGGCAGTTGGAGAAGAAAATACAATCTTGCATCCTTTCCATATTCATGATAATATTTGTCATAATAACTTAGTTTTGTTTCAGTAACAGGAATGTTGGTGTTTTTCCATTTCCCCAATGCATTTCCATTTTCACACTTCCCCATCTAATATTAAATACATTGAAAATGCTGCCAGAATATTCAACAACATTGAAAAAGCAGAGGAGAAATAAAATTACAGTCGCAGATTTCTCTTCACTCCTTTTTCTAAATTAATATTTCTTTTTTTTTTGTCTGAAGAAGTAGCAATGTACCCCAATGAACTTCCACTCACAAATCCAAATTTGAAAATCTGACAAGCTGAACTTAAAAGCCTGGCTTACCAAGCACACTTGGTGTCACACTGTCTTGAAAATGAAACCATGGTTATTACAAGAAGGAATCCTCCCCACAAGAAAAAAAAAAAAAAAATTGGACTTTGTCACATGGCATTGCCATTAAAGGACTCCAGAGTGAAAGGTTTAACAAATAATTTCAGGTCACCTTGTCAATGAAAGCACGAGTTGAGGGGCACTGACTCGAGGCAGAGGCGTGCAAGGCACGCCCCTGTTCAGAGTCAGGGTTTCCCTGTTCTGTGTAAAACTCCCATTCCCTTCCCTGCTGCTCCATAGCAAAGCCCATAGTGACACTTGCTGGTGCAGCACGGAGTCTGAAACAGAGCGCTGCAGGAAGCAGAGCAAGCACAGCTGGGTTTTTATCCCTCCCCTCCTTCCCTTGGGGATGAATGCCCCGAGGCTCTGTTTCCTGCTTGGCCGAGCAGAGAATGTCCAGCACTCCCAGCAATGAGTGATCGTGCTCCTGATCTGTGCCAGCAGCCTGGGCTCTCAGCAGCAGGAGCCACCTTGCTGAGCTCAGTTCCCTCAGGTTTCTCCCTTTTTAAAAGATATTTGAAGAAGAAAAGTGCTCCCATCCATTCCCTCCCTCTGCCCTCCACGTCTCCTGCCCGTCCCCTGAACACCCCTGTACCCCTGGGTGTGAAAAGCCCCACGAGAATCCCACGAAAAGGGATTGCAGAGTGTCTCCTCCAGGGCCTGGTGTTTGTGCAGCCCCTCAGCCCTGCTCATGGGACACACAGAGCTCACCTTATCTCAGCAATAGGAGTGCCTGTTCTGCACTCATGCTGTCCGTTTTTTAAGCCACTTGGCCTGTAATATATTCTTAAAACCCCCAAAATTTGTGACAATATGAAAATATTTCAACTGAGAAAACTCATATTTGCTCAAGAGCAGGAGCAAAGTGTTTGCCCTAAATTCCCCTACAAAAGAAACATAGAGTGGGAGATTTAAATAGCTGCATGCAATGAAAGAGTGAGAGAAAGTGGTACTTCACCAAAAAAAGAAACAACCCAGGCTTCAGATATTGCCATATTTCTTCTGGGAAAAGCATAAAATAAAGCAAGCCCAGACTCCTGCTTAGGTGATACTTCAGAAATGCAAGTGGAGTCCCAGTAGAATTTCTCAAGTTGCTGTCAATTTATTCAGAAGAAATACAACTTAGCAAAAGCCATCAGCACAACAAGCTTCTATTTACCCACTCCAGTGTTTTGATCTCACCACTTCAAGCACAATCCTAAGGAGAATCTCTGTTTGCTGTGGTTCAGGATGGCTGATCTTGACACTTGAAACAAGCAGGCTTGGATAGACACAAGACTGTGTAATCTAAATGCACAGTAGCCCTTGTTTGCAGCCAGCCAGCCAGCCACAAACTGGAAATTGTTGCTTTTCTAAGACCCAAGCATCAGCTTATCTGTGAACATCCAATGGCAAAACCAACACAAAAATGTGCTTCTTGCACCTTTTGTGGCCTAATGCGCCTACATCCTATATCTTAGGGGCAAATAACTGCCTGGAAGCACAGATTGTATTTTTTATGCATCATACAATCTTGTAGGGCAAGATTCAGAGGCAAGGGGCCTATATCCACTGTCCTTGGTCTGAAAGCTTCTCCCAGTTCATCAGAACCAGAAATTTAAATGAGGCAGGAGCTGAAAACACGGGGAGCACAGGGAGCCACTGTGTCTGTATTTTCATCCATGAGCCCACCCCAAATCCTGAAGACCAAAACCTTAGGATAGACACAGTCCACAGTTCTTGTAATACTTCAAAACACAGACTTGTAGCAAAACCAGAAAAGGAATCTTTCCCTGCAAAATGCTTATGAGAAAGACAAGCACTGATCTTGGGATTATGAGAGAATGTACAAAAAATTAAGCTCTCAATATAATGACATTGAGGTTGCAGAGAGCATGAATAGAGGTGAATTTGATGTTAAGAGTTTAAATAATTTGCTCGAGGTCACAATGAAGTTTTCTGTCTGCCCTGAGATTAGAAGCCAGGAGCTATTAAATTCTTTCTTTTGTTCCCAGACTGCCAGACTGGAGAATAAAGCTCCCTGCAGGGAGGAATATTTAAAAACAAAAAAAAAGGAAGAATGAAGATTTATTTACTCAGTCCAAGCCCTAGAGTAAGAGCACATATGTACTGTCACCAGTGCTCCTGTGTCCCCCTGCACCCTCCCTGACAGAAGCACTGACAGCTTCTCAGGAGCCATCTGCTCCAAAGTGAGCCTTGCAGCTTCAGGGGGCTCAGCAGAAGGGGACTGAAGGGTGGCTCCACCACCCCAAGTGTGAGAAATGAGCTCAGCCCCTGCCCTCAGCCACTCTGGGCAGCTGTCCCTGCTGGCAGCTGCTCCTGGATCCACTGAGAGCTCGAGGAAGGCAGCAGCAGAGCAGGGCTGCTCCTCGAGCCCTGGAGGAACAGAAAACAGGGCAGCACATCCTGAGTGCTGCACTCCCCTGGGTGGGAGGAGGAGGATGGTGACACGTTGCAGCCTGGTCCTTCCTGAGCACTTCAGAGCAGCCACTGCAGGGTCTGACTGTGCCTGCTGCCCTGAGGAGCTGCTCCCCTCCATGGCACAACGTGCCAGCCTGGGCTTGGCAGCTGAAAAGCTCCTGGAAAGCTTCCAGTGGGCTCCACAGACACCAGGAAAGGAGCCAGGGTCACCTCAGGGTCACTCCCCACTCGCTCCAGGGCTCCAGTGTGGAAAATGCTCTGCTTTTGGCACACTCTGGGGATTCTGAGGGATCCACTCTGGGGCAGATGCTGTGCCAGGAGAGGGACGCCTCAAATGCAGCCCAGGGCAAGGAGGAAGCATGTCTATCTCCCTCATAAAAACTTTACCTCAGCTCTTTGGATATTTTTTTTTCTGACAAATGAGGAACAGCTGATTAACAAATGCGTTGCTCTTTTTACAGCAGAGCTTTTTCTTCCGTGCTGTAATGATTGAGAACGGAACACCCAAAAATCTGTCAAAATGAAATTTCTTTGGAATTGAGCCACGAAGGAGAAAATGAAGTTGCCACTGAAAATTAATTAATACAAAGCACCAATTGATAGGAGGGAAAAATCCTTAGACCTAAAAATACCAGTGCCATACAAGCTGAGAGGTTATTTTTAGTCCTACTTTTAACAAGAATACCTCAGTATGTTTAATAATAACAAATTGGATCTCCAGGGCAAGATACTGAGAAAAATTGTTTACAGCAAGCACTTCCAAATCTCAAGAACTTACCTCAACAGGTTTTAAGCTGTTATTAGGTTTTTGCTGGCTTTTTTAAGAAATGGCTTTAAAACATTTTTTCCATTATGTGCTTTCATTACTGGTTATATCAAGTGAGGTTTCTGTGTAACCAAAAATCATTACAGCACAGGCAGCTTCAGTGCCTGAGCCTCCATGAAAGGCAGTTTTCTGGAATGTATGTGTGAAACATGGATACACAAAAAATTGCTTTTCATGTAAAGAAAAGAATGTATTTTGAAATTAATTCAGAGTTCAATTAAAAATCTTTCATCTTTCTTTTGTAATAAATAGCTTCTTATGACCAAGGAGATGGCAAGAATTAAATCTTCTGAGTTTCTTTTAAAAATCTATATCCAATTCCTAAAAATCTATATCCAATTCTAAATACATTAAACCACTGGAGCCTTGTCCTGGCTTCACCAGAGAGAGGGAAAAGTCTCATCTGCTGAGCCATGAGAGCTTTAAACTTTCTCTCTCTGGGAACTGGATGAAGCTGGATATACTTTCAAGGTTCTTAAAGCATCCTTTTGCAGCAGCTGACAAACCCCACACTGTGCACTGGGAAATCCAGCCCTGTGCCAGGACTCTGGGTTGGTGTCTCCTGAGAAATGGAGTGGAAAATGGAGTGAAAAACGGAGTGAAAAGCATCTCTGTGCATGTCTACAGACACACAGGAGTTTTTCCAGCTCTATCCCAAAGCACATCCCTCCACTGAGGGACCCTTCCAAGCTGTGGGTGTTGGCTCCACTCCCTGTGCTGGTTATGGGAGGAAATTCCCTCCTCAGCCCCAGGCCAGAGCTGCCCCCATCTGCACCTCTTGAGCATCAAAGGGGAGCTTTGCTGCCACAATCTCATCCCAACTCCCTTGGAAGATGTCAGGCACTGTTCAGGGAAGTGCTGGATGGTGTTGCTTCCTCAAACAGCACTTTAAAAAAAAAAAAACCAACAACCAAATAACAAAGCTTCATGCAGTCTAAATATTTGGTGCTCAAGTGTATGGCCAAGTACTGGGAGATAAATGGATTTACATTGGCAGTTTATTCACTGCAGACTAACGAGCTGAAGTGGACACATGGGTTAATTGAATGATTTTCCAAAAAGAATTTTTTTTTTACTTCCTTAAGTAAATAGTGTTTACCAATGACTAAAATTACTCTTTAACATGAGGAACACATGTCAGAAAATTCATTAGCATTCAGGAAGATCCATGTGTGCTGGAGGCATTCTCTTCTAAGAATTTTTGAGAATATTAGGCATCTTAGAATGAAAAAATAAGACACTAAAGTGCTGTGAAAGACAGAGAAATACCAGACCCGTTCAAGCAGGAGCCCAGCCTGGGCAATTTTGCAGGGAAAGGAGGTGACCCTGCCTGGGGTGCACGGTGGTCCCTGTGCTGGCTGAGGATGCAATGACACTCAGTGATGCTGGTAAGGCACAACCACGAATTCAGCCATCTCCTGGCTAAGAAATTATGTGCAGTCCAGTCCTCATTACTGTGTGCTTGATATTCACAGCACTTTAGTGGGAGTTTGGATATTCTGTGAATTTTTGCCACACTTTCTATCATACCCCTATGCAAATTGTCCCTTGAATAATGTTATTGTTTCTCTGTCTTGGAGTGCTTAGTTAAAATTTCTGTTTTGTCTGCCTAAAAGAGAAGAAGGGGAAAACAATGTTGGGCACAAGTTCCTGAGCAATTGGTTGCCATGAGCTCTGGAACTGAGAGTTTCAAAGATAATTTATTAGGAGATGCACAAATGGAATTAAATAGTCTGATACTTGCAATAGGCAGCTCAACACAAATTGAATCTGATCCACATCCAGTGCATTCTGGATTTTCTTCTGGTTGTTGTATTTAAATAACACTCCCACGAAAAAAAGCATTTTCTCCTCAGCACTCCCCCTCATGTTTCAGAGTCAGTGAGTGAACAGGTCAATACTTTTTGGATTTGAGAACAAATCCAGATTTTCCTGTTGTGGCTGTGGACATTTTCTGAGAAAGAACTCACCACTGGCAAGAGGACAAGTGAATGAAGGACAGAGCAGAGCAGGAAGAGACAGAGGTTGTGAGATTCCTCCCAGCTCCCAGATAACTGCCCAGGCACAGGGATGACCCAAAGGATAAACCCCCAGGGGCTCTGCACTCCCTCCCCACCACATCTGCAAGCTGCAGCACCAGAGTGAAGCACTGGGGCATTGCTGACCCAAAATTTAGCTCCAGCAGCTGCCACTGTGTCAAGGGGGAATATTGTGAATATTGTGAATATTGTGAATACTGTGAATATTGTGAATTATAAGTTCAGTGTCCTCCCTGCTGGAGATGCAGCACTTTCTTGGAGGAGGGATCTCTGTAGAGGATGGGAAGGTACACAGGGAGATGTACTTAATAAAAGGTTTGGATGTGTCATTTTTGCTTACCAAAGAAAATTGGCCAGAAAAAAACCCTTGCTGCTTAATGAATTGTTCAAATGCTCATTAGCATCAATCAGATTTATTTGAACAGATAATTATGCCCATATTGTGCTTTCATCACTGGAATTGTTTATATTAAACTGTCAAGCAGCCGTTTTCAAATTTTACTCCTTGATCTGTTGAAGTTCCTTTTACAGCAAGAAAAACAAAGAAGGATTTATTTTTTCTTCCCCCTCAGCTCTGTTCTAACCCTATTTGAAGTCTTCCACGAGGCTTTTAAGTCTCCAGGAGCAAACTGCTCTGCCTGAGCTCAACAAGGCAGCCCCTACCTCCAGGCTACTCTCGGTGCATTTATCTGTTGCTAAAGGAGGAACTTTGGCAATTTATGTGTCTTTTGAATTTTCTGTGGCTGTCAGGCACCTTTACATTACATTCACAATAAAAGTTGAGCTTGCTAACCAGGATAAATCTGTTTGCGATGGTGAATGACTGGCTTTTGACAATGTTCAACATTTGATGTTCTTTAAAAATGGAATAATTTTTGATTCTTTTACCTCCCACAGCAATAAGGAGAAATTCTTTAAAGGCATCATCCAGGAAGATTTGAATTATTCCCATAAAGAACCACTACAGAAAAAACAAACAAATCAAACAAAACTAAAACCAGAACAAAACCTCCAAACCTATTAATAATGCTTTGAAAGGTAAATAATCCTAAATAAAGTCAAAATTTCCTGCCAGTTCTCTAACCTCAGATATGTGTAGTACAAAATTTAACTTGGGAGCTATAACCAATTGGTAAATGGCAATTGGGATCCCTAACTCTCTGTCAATAAGGAGCAGAGAACTCTATCAGTGCTTTCACACAATTCTCAGCCTGAGAACTCAACAGCAAACAGGAAAACAAAGTGTTCACCAAACCTTGCTCATCAAGCAAGGAAGGACAAGCTCCTCTGTGGTCCCTTTTATCCTCACAAAATCCCTATTAAGCATTTTTCAGTAGAGATCTTCAGTTGGGTTTGAACTGCCCCGGTTTTGGCCAGCTGTCCTGGTGAATCTCAGCGTCCTGTAGCTGCCACATCCTGTTTGCTCACCTTACCCCAGTCATAAAGGCCTTTTGTTTCAGAGCAGAAGCAGAAGCCTCTTAAGGAAACATTTGGTGAAGGAGCAGGTGAAGATTGGCATTTCATCACGCTGAATGCTCAGCAAGAAGCCTTTGGAGCTCTGGGAGGTGCCAGTGCTGCTGGCCCTGTGCTGGGACAGCCACACAAAGGCTGGGCTGCTGCAGGGGCTGCAACCCAGCCCTGCTCAAAGGTCAGCCACAGGAAGTGTTCTCCTAAAGGGAATAAATCAGGTGCTGTAACTCTATGGAGCAGAGGAACTTGCTTTATTAACTGTTGGTTTTGAGACTGCACAGGCAAGGCTTGAAAAATGAAGTGAGGATGGCGCCTGTGTTTTGCATTATAATTCAATTTAGAAATACCACACACACACAGGGCTTTATTGCTAATGGATGCACCAAGCAGACCTGACTGCTCTACATCAACAGCAAAACAGAGAACTGCACATCAGCAGTAGACTCTCATTAGCAGTAATGTTATTGCAAAGCGTGGAGTATCTGTCAGGCAAATGTAACTGCCTCTGACATCCAGCACAGCTCCATTTCCCTGGCTGGCATGATATGTCTCAAATTGAGGAACATCTGTTCTGGGCATGTGATGAATCATCCTCAACTATATTTCCTATTTCCTGCTATCCTGTGAGATCAGATAGTGGAAAGAAGTTACATAACATTATGATTGTATTGTTTTTCAGCTCTTCTGAAATTTTAGATTATTTTCTCATCTGTGGCTCATTTAATGGTTTAAAACAAAAAACAAAACAAAACAAAACAAAACAAAAAAAACCAAAACAAAAAACAAAAAAACAAAAAAACAAAAAAAAAAAAAAAGGAAAGAGGTCCCTGAGAGAGGATATTTCCATTTCTAGACTAGCAAGAAGTTGAAATAAAAATGTTATGGACATCCTTCTTTTCCTGTTGATAGTGAATTGGCTGAAGTGGCTCACCTACCCCAAGATAACAATTCTAGAGAGGTACAATGCTGTTTTTGCCAGTGTCCTCTTCAGCTGATAAATTGTCTCACTGGATGTATTAGAATTGAAGCTGCTTGCAGAGGTGTGGGGGAGTAAGCAAGAAACAGATAAAGAGTGTAGGTTTATATAAAACATAAAAAGACACTGTGAAAGCTTTGGTCATAAAGGAATTTGGCAATGAAAAATAAGACCCTTTGATTGAAATGTAAAATTTCACACATCAAAAAAGGGATTATTATTCAGGCAATGGGACCTGACAGCATATCAGCACAGCACATGTAGAAAATTTTATGTAGCTCCAGTGTGCATGTCTTCTGCATTTCAAGTGAAAATCAAGAGCTATTGAGAAGAATAAGGATGTTTTAAATGTGCTGGATTGTGAGCAGTAATATGAACACCTTCATGCATGAGAAAGCACAATTTGCCAGCACTCAGAAGGGGATCCCTGTGTGTTCAGCTCATCCACCTGCTGATGTAACACCATTTGTTTCTCTGGGAATGGGGTTTGTACAGAGTCTTTACAGAAAAGCTTTTAGGCTATTGCTCAGGTAGAAGGCAACAAGTTCTGCAGCTTTTGGAATTCACTTTGGTTTCCGGACACTTTACATCATCCTGGATAACAGCAGGTGATTCTGGCTAAGCAGAAATGTCTCTTTCACTCAGCTTCAGGTCCAAACATGGATCCCAGCTTCCCTTAAATTCACTGGAATCCAAACAAATTAAATCAGGAGTTTAATTGGGCTGCTAGGGCACCAGTCCAGTTCAGGAGAGCTCTGTCCCCGAGCACTCCAGAGCAGGCTGTTGTTTATCCAGCTCACAAAGCTGAATCCATCCCAGCTGGCCAGGAGCTTTCCTCCAAAAGCAAACTGCCACCTCAGCAGGGCACCAAGAGCAGCACGAGCATCCCCACCAGCAGCACCTGGTGTCTCTCAGTGGTTTTATCACCCTGCTAAGTGCTGCAGATAAAGAAATTAGCACACAGAAATGAACACAGCATGAAACCTGGCATTTCCACTGCCCTGCCCCTCTCCCACCATGAACTAACGATGCCATTTGTCTCTTTCTCTGTGATCACACCCTTGCCCACACCCAGTGAATTTAGCTTTGCTTTGCTTTCAGGAGGAGGCTGATTTATCTCTTTCTGCCTGCATTCAAACTTGGCCTGCATGAGCACAACCTGGAACCTGTGACATGACCTGTGCAAATCAGCCTGGATAAGTGAAGGAGGGTTTGGTCAGTCTGCAGCAGGTTCTTCTGGAAAAGCTCCTTGTCTCACTCTTGGCCACTTCCAAAGGTGCACCTGCAGCCCAGGTGCTCTCAGAATATAAAGAAGCATTTTCCTCCAAGGATGCACATGTGAAATGCAGATCTTGGTGATCTGGGCATTAGACAACGCTAAGGAAATCATTCTTCAGTTCCCAGGAAGATGAATGACCTTGGAAAAGTGAGTTCAGTACTTTATTCCTCTCTACTTGCTACAGAATTCTGCTTTATTGAGAGTGTGTAATATCCCAGCTAATGAGGACACCCAGTATATATATATTATATATTAT
>JANRGV010000049.1:1113278-1126164 GCA_024734035.1 Alethe castanea | reverse complement strand
GCAACAACTTTATCTCTTTCTAAATGAGTGTCTCCTGTGACTGAACTCTCAGGGAATGCTGTTCTTGAAATTAATCTTGAATGCTCTAATTAGAATGGTACTGGTTACAGAACTCTCTAATGGCTACTTTGAAGAAACAATTACTGTCTTTATTATGATAACCCTCCAGATGAGATAGTACAGTTGACAAAAGATTATTAACCAAGTTATTATTCAGTCACTGGCTCACTTAGGCAATAGCTTGTGCATGTAATGATGAAAGCCAACATGCCAGCACTTGAAAGTGTTCTAATACAGTGCCTAACTTTTTAATACTTTTTGGACAGTATGATATTGCAATAGATTGGGCTTTTTTTAGTAAATCGATGGTAATTCTACTATAATTAGATCTTCATAAGGATGTATAAGGTGTGATTAGCACTCAGAATTTTAAACCTTTTATTTCATTTCTCTCAGAAATTAGCATAAAAGGTCAGAATCTAAGACAATGGGCATTATTTCCCACGGTGAAGAATTGATTTAATCCAATTTGTGTCTCCTTATAGCCATAGCCATCAGTCAATCAGAAATGAGACTTCAGGATAAACAATGTCAAGTCTTTGACAAAGCCTGAAAAAAAAATCAGAAGGAAAAATTCAATTCTGACTTATACCACTGAAAGCAGCATTATTTGGGCTAAAGTCATTTTTATTTCTACAACCCTTGGGTTGTATCTTCTTGTAAAATATCTTGGAAAGAAAGGCATTGCAGGAATGCAAAGATGTTATCATGAGACTACCTATAAGCACTTTGCTCAATTATTCTCCCTAGGGATGGCTGTTTGAATAAATGAGTAGTCATTGAGATTTTGAATTAGTCTTGTGTATTGTAACTTCACTGCATAGCTCATATTCCTCTGCTACGGAGAACACAAAGATCCTTTCTGAAAAAGCAGAGCACCAAGGTTTCTAATCAGATTCTTATACCCTGGTGACTCTGCAGACCATTTTCTGATAGAATTGAGGCATGGGCTATGAGCTAAAATAGAACAGGCTATTAAAAATGTTATCTCTATGGAAGCTTATAATAACAATACTAAAACAACTCCATGATAGAGAAGAACCCACTTGGAAAAATGATGCATTAATTTAGAGTCACTGCCACTCACAAAAAGCTTCCATATAAAGGAAGGTGTGGTATCAAGGAAAGCAGCTGCATCTCTAATGGCATCATTCAGTATATTATACAACAGCTTTTTTTTTTTTTTTAATCATGCAATAATGACTGAATCACTGATGATTGTTTAATCTGGTCTCAGACTGGCTGTATAATTATAACAGTCATACTTGGGATTCTCTAAGTACAAGCATACATACGAGAAAAGTCTAGAAGTATGCAAGTAATGCCATAACAAGTGGGAAAAGTAATTTCCTGCATTTTGATGTCCTTCGATGCTCTTTTGTTTCACTTGTGCCATGTGCTGTGCTGGCAAATCTCCATCCCAGTGCTCCCTGGGATCAGCAGGATCTGATCTGTGCTGGAATCTCAGCAGCAGAACACGGAGAGAGCAGCACTGATGATCAGGGTATCCTGGCATGTCAGCACCAGTGCTGGGTGTGCTGCTAAACTGGGAAGGCCTTGCTGATCCCCAGTGAGGTGGGGTGGCAGCACAAAGGGAGAGGCTTTCACCACACAGATGGCCTCAAAGTGCCACAGTCCATCTCTGTGGTCTGACAAACAATTCCCCAGAGAGATTTCTTTCTCTTCACATAACACTATTTGCCTCTTTCTAGCTGAGGGTATGTGTGGATATATAATGATAAAATACATATAAAATTAAAATAACAAAGCTTTGCCAAAATGGCCCACTGAACATCCACATCCTTGCTATCCTTCCTTGCCATGATCTAGCTTTTGGGAAGGTGCTCTCAATAATCTTTTATTTTCACCCATGTCTTAATCCTTTAAAATTCATGATGAAGATGAGAGAATTTTTTTTATGAGGTACCTTGGACAAAATAAACTGTGTGCCCAACAATGCACACCCTACATCAGCTGCCAGCAGCCCTGGCTGTGGGACTGCTTCTCACTCAGAGAAGATCTCTTTAAAATGCACAGCCCATCTTGGCCCATGAGTATTAGAAATGCTCCCGCCGTTGCTGGATGTTGTCCCTGCCCGAGTCGTGTCCTTACAGCGGTGTCAGGCGCAGGGTGCGCGCTTTCCTGGGCAGGAATTTGGCAGCGCTCCCTCCCGGGGCAGCTCCCGGGCATCACCGCACTGTTCACCGGGCTTTGGGCACGGCAGCAGCTCTGCTGGGAGGCTCAGTAGAAAGTTTCAAATCGCACTTATTTAATAGCAAAATATTGTTCTTTCACTAGCTCAAAGAAACAAAGATTGCAGGCCTAGGTGTTAATACAAAAAAAAAGGTTTTATTTTAGAGGCATGCTCACAGTCTAAGCTTCCAGAGTATGTAATTTCCACAAACCCAGCTCAGGCTGTCCCAGGAGGAACAGCTCCATGGCTCGCAGCACATTCTTTCTGTCTGTGAGTCTTCCCAGCCTGTCGGCTCCGTAGCTGGCACATTCTGGGAAGCCTCTCCTGGCTCACCCCTCCCTTCTGCAGCTCTTTGAGGTTTTTGCTCCTTTGATCCCGCACTCAGGCTGGGCAGAGTCCCGGTTCCAGCCGGGACGGAGCCAGCTCATTAGCGTTCCTGCGAGTGATGACCCAGCCAGCATCACCCAGCTCCTTTGAAGCCACCTATCTGAAGTTATTCTTATCTGGGTCATTGTCTTACATTTCCTCTTTGCTCCTTTAACAACTCGATTTATTTAACTCCCTCCCTGCCGGCAGGAAGCGATACTGAACTGGACATGGAAACAACAGGAGCGAGACATGCACTCCTGATGAGAAAAACGAGCTTTCTTTTTTTCCAACACCTGTTTCGTCTTCCCTTCCCCGATTTCTGTTATTATGAAACCAGAGAGGTAAGAGGGAGTGCTTAATGATTTCCACTAGGTCTGATCCAGAATAAGACCTTTTGTTTTCCTTTCTCTGCATACAAATACATCTGGTCAAACTCTGTGCTACCTCCTGAAATACTCTTACATGGATCTTGAAAGATTCTTTCACTTGAGCCGTTGCAAAATTATTCTAAAGCCATAATCATATACAAATCATCAATGAGTAAATTTCCTCCAAGTCTGCCAACAGTTCTGTTAAGTCAGGATCAGGGATTTACTGATCCTTTCCTTGGATTCAGTTGTGAAGATTGAGTGCAGTCCTTCCCTTCTCATAATGAAAGTTCAGGCAGCTCCAGAGAACATCCGTTTAGAAAGAACAAAGATAATGGCCGAGTTTTAAAAGATCTTCTTTCCCTCCTTAAAATCAACTGTATTCACTCAACAACTCCATGGAAAAAAGTTAAAAGAAAATGTTCAGGCACTCTGAAAACACGACAGCAATTTGCAGTTAGCTTTAGGTGTGAAGAAGGCATTCGTGTATCTCTAACAAAATAAGCTTATTTTGTCACTGCTGTTCTTCTAGATAATTTCATTACAAGAGACGTAAGTTATTTCCACAGATTAGGCCTGATTGAAATTAAAAATGAGCCAGGTGGTTTGTAAATATTTTGAAAGTGTAGGTTCTTGGTGTAAAAAATGCAAAAGTCACAGGTAGGCTCTGCTCCTATCTAATGAAGTTTGAGACAGGAGACTGGAAGTTTTGTTCATGAAGAATAATTTCACAAAGACTCAATCATTCATTCTCCCAGAGGTGAAATTCACTTGTGGTTTGGGGAAAAATACAAAAGAGCTAAATCTCTCCTGCCCAGAGATTAAAGTTATTACTCAAACAATAAAATATGAATGAAAAAGGTTTCCAGTCATCTTTACCAATTGGCCATTTTCAGGTTTTCTTATGAGATCTACTCAGTGCATTTCAGTTAAAGAGATTTAAGTATTTCTGATATTCTAGTTAGGTTTGCCTTTTACAAGTTACTGTGGAGTTTTTGGTTGTGGGACTCATGATTCTATTAAGTATTTGCAGGTTTTTTTTGCCAGTGCCTTCAGCAAATCCAGGATCAGCCCCCTTTCTGGAAGTTTTATATATCCTTTTATTCCTCCATTTTATTGCACATCAAGGCTCATTGATTTTTTGTGGCTACCACAGTGGAAAATGAATTATTCACTAATTATGATTCAAGTGGGTGTGACTATGTTGTGATGTTAAAGCACTCCATCAAGTGTGGAGCATGGCATGAACTGATTAAACATGTCCCTGTTTGATAAATGTGTCCTTCCCTGTCCATCAGGCTGGCACGGGAGGCTGAGTGAGTGACAAATTCCTGTCATCCTCAAGGAGGTTAGCCAGGAAGGAAATGGCTTTCTGATCTCACTAATTTACTTTTCCCTCCAGTTTTGGTTTATCAAAGCACCTCAGGTCTGACATGTGTTCCTGCCCTCTGTGGACTGAGCACATTAGTTATGCAACATCTGCCTGAAACTTCTCAGTGCTTGAGTTCAGGACCTCTGGGGTTGGGTAGAGATGACAGAACATGGACTTGGCACAGGGAGTAACTCCAGCAGAATGTCTCTCTTACAGAGATGGCTTCAGGGGGAAAAAACAACAAAAAAAAAAGGAATGTATTTCACTGGCTAAGGGAAAGGCAATCCCCAGGATTTTAAACAGAGATCTACCTCAGGTGTATAAAACATTCTTGCCCCTCCAAAACTACCCTGCTAGGTTCTGACTTCTCCAAAATAGCTTCTTTAGGCTTGGTGGTGCTCTCCCTATACCAAACTGATAACTCTCCTCAGCTGGGCTTCCACCTAATGTAACATCTTTGTTCAGGTTGTACCAGAAATCCACAAGGGATTAGCAAATCACAGAGCAAACTTCCTTAAGAGTATGCAGCTAAAATATTTCAGTAGGCCACTAAATAACTTCTGCAGTATTCTCCTGCTTTGGGATTGGTGTGAACTTCTTTTACAGGACTAATTTCCAATTTCAGGTCATATCTACAGAAAACTTTACATTAATGGTATGTAAATACATTCCTGGGTCCATAGCTGATATAAACCAACATTTTTACACAGATTTCTGTGGTCCATGACTGGAAGGAAGAGGGCTGGAAGAGCTCAAATGTGACATTCTGTTATTTTGCTTGAGCCACTGGAAGAATTTACTGAACTGTTGTCATGGTGGTGGTTATGTAAGGCCCTGCAGGAAGAAAAATAGAACACAAGACATACAAGAATTTCTAAAGTGCAAACATTTAAATAGCAGCTTCTGTTTAGTTTGTTGGGTTTTCTCACCTCCTCACTTCAGTTACAGTTCTCCCACATTTAATTAGCTCCCTCCAAATGGATCCCAGATCACGTCATGCTTAATTCAAGGTCTCTATCAGATGTTCTACCTCTAGCTCTGCCTCCAGCAAATACCTACTTGTTTTAATTATGGATAGCACTGCTGCAGTGCTAGAAGAATGTAGAGTCCCTGGGAAACACAGATTTCCATAATTCAGGATAGAATTTTAAACAGGGTATCCAAACTCACAGTTTTAAATATCTAAAAGGCTTCAGTGAAATGCCAATGGGAGTAAAATGGTGTTTGCATCTTCCAACGATAATCTCCAATGCTTTCTCCGATGTGTTAATGGCTCGGGCAATTTAATTTACATACAAAAGCACGAAGTGGAAAGCAGTTTCCTTTGAACACCTGTAGTACTCTGGATGTACTGGGGGATATTGCAAATGCTTCAAGTGAAGATATACGAGGAATGTCCTAGCCAGAGTTCATTAACTTCTTTTACCAAATACCAAATAATCCTGTTTAACTTGAAGGTGTTCATGTTCAAAGAGATCCTACTTTTATCTTCTCAGTCTCTAAAGAAGGCTGGGGGAGAAAAAGCTCAAGTACTTTTCTTTAACTTGGAGGACACACATCTGAATCCTTCCAGACAAAGCTTCTTTGCCTTCTTTCTTTCTTCTAGAGAAAGAATATGCATATTTCATCACACTTTCTGCTTAAACTCTCTCACACCTACCAGAAGATGTCTGTACTCCCTCAAAATGTGGCCTACTAACTAAAAGCCACGGGCTATAGCTGATTTCCATAACAAATCCCTCCCAACAAATGAAATAAACACTGGTTTGGAAACTGTTGATACCCAAGCAGTTCACACTTGGAATTACATGTCCAGAGCCCTGCACATGAACTCATCCGTGTGGAAAAGGCAGAGCTACTCACATCCATTACTTGTGCAGGAAACTGGCCAAATGTTTTACTCAAAGAAAGAACCAGAAATTCTGAGAGACTGTTTGAAGCACGTCCCAGACTGACCAGGACAGGTGACAGTGGGCACCAAGAATTGAATTCTGCTGCAAGAGTGAATAATTCTGGGCTGGGGATCTCAGCACCACAGCAGGTTCAACTATGGGGACAGGAAGTTTCACTGCCCTGGACAGGTCTGGCTATCTCAGGGTTCTTACCCAAAGGATGCAAATGAAACACAAATATTGCCTTTTGTGGTTGTTATCACTGAATTTGTACATCTTGCTTGTGACAAAACTCAGTTCTCATATTCCATTCACTTTGCTGCATCACTCCTGCAGCAGGAGTCGATATAGGAACAAAGTGAATTTTTCAATTTGACCTGTTGCTTAGAATTCCATTGAAAGAAATTTTGAAACAGTGTGAGCCCACACTTTTTGTTTGATCTTTTAACATATTCATATTTGCAAGTAGCTGAACTAATTTCAAGATAAACTAATTGAGAAAAGCTTTAAATCTCATAGAAGCCTGAAGATTTAAAAAGCTGGGCCTAGAAAATGGTATTGGCCTATTAATAAATATCAAGGACATTTTTTGCCAACTCTGTTAAATGCTTCCATCAGCTGAAAGTGCATTATTTTGCAGTCAGAAGGGTGTTAACCTTTTAGTTGTGCGGGAACAATAATAAATCCAATCTCTTCTAACATAGTTTATCAGGTAATGATGATACTTTAATAAATAACAATGAGCTCTTTATTCAACAGTACATAAAACATAACTAGAATTTTGTTTAATGACTCATAGCAGAAATTCCTTATTTTGCTGCTTTTTTGTTGTCATCATTTTGGGGGGTTTTTTGCTTTTGCTTTTTTTTTTTTTTTTTTTTTTTGCAACTCCCTGACCTATTGTCCCTGGTATCCATAAGATACTTATGTCTAATCCTTAAGAAGTGAGATTTATCATCATGCCTTTGAAGTACAAAGGATCACAAGCCTCTTTCCTGATGGCTAAGATGTATTTTTCAAGGCAGTGCACCACTTTCAAGCTTTTCTTTTCTCGTTCACCTCCCACCAATGTCACTGCACTCTGCACACAGTGATTTAGCAGGGCTCCCATCTGTAGGACTGGAGCACAAGGCAAGGGAGATCTTTCAACTTGTACTGTCAGTGCTTGCCTGAGCTGTTGCTTGTGAGCTCTCAGTGTGGGAGCTAAATAACTCTGTGCTCTGTCTGACATCTCAGACATCATCCACGTCTCTGGCAATTAGTGCCTTTCTTAAAAGGTGATTTCTGTACTAGAAAATTAAATGTCTTTTGTAGAGTGACCAGAAACTCCATGTAATACCAAAGCTAAGATATCTCTAAAGCATTTCTAAGTACAAAAGCACTTCCAGAGATAATACAGAGGTCAGCAACATTTTCTATCAATGTGGAATTAATTACCTGGAAATACCAGTTTTCCAGGAACACTGATTCAGGATCCATGCTGTACAATAAAAGAAAACATTTTTTGATTGTGATGAACTTTGGGCAAACACCCAAAGAACCTAGAACGACCTAGAAAGAGAGTCCACATCCAAAAAACCACACTGAGGAACTGGCAAGAAAGGTACCAGGCTTAAAAAGGAAGGACTGAGGGAAGAGTGAATGTGTTGCTTCATGTGGAAGAGATCCTTTGGATCCTTCCCACATCCAGGAAAGGGAACAGGAATGGCCCAGGCAGGAAAAGGGCTGCTCATGGATATTTGTTCTCAGAAACCAATTCCAGCTTTAGCTTCAGAAAAATGGGGAAAGGATACTCATGCTGGTTTTACTGGTCTCTCTTTCTCTAGAGATTGTGAGGAATCCAATCCAAGCCTACTGCTGCTCTTGGTAGTGGAAGATACAAGGAAAGAAAATGAGCAAAATGGGCATCTAGAGGATGTTTTGGAAATCACTGCTCTTATGTTATCTGATTGCTGAATTCTTCTGGCCTCCCTGCAGCTGTAGTTCTGTATAAAAGCATCTAAGCTGCAATGCTATGAGCAAAGGTTTAACAAATAATCGCCAGAATATATTTATTTCCATCTGCAAATGTATACATCTTGCTATTCAAATTTGCATAATGAAAAGTGTATTAGAATCCAGATGCTCATCAACTTGGATACACATTCAGTTTATTGGAGGGACAGTTTTGATGCTTTAGTTCCAGACCTGATCCACTGTGTTTGAAAGTCAATGTATTTACAGTGTAAAGATTTAAATAATTTCTCAATGCAATGATGAAATTGTTTTTGTCCTTTTCCTCAGTAGCCAAAGACTGTAATGAATCACTCCAGTCTAACACTCACTGTGTCAAAAAGATATTTAAAGTTACAAAGGAAGCTTCATTTTACTTTGTCCCATAGTAGCAGATTATCAGCACCAGTATTTTCAGATTGTCTGCCTTGCTCTGGGGGCACGAACTCTTTGGATGCCATGTGATTTCTGCATATGTTTGCACAGCTTTCTGTAAAAGTGTTTTGGTAGCTGTTCCAGCCCATTTTTATTTGTCACTGTGCTGCTCCAAAAACCCTGATCTTTTTGTATTTTTTTTTAGGTGGAGTAAGGTGGAACAACATCACTTCTGATTTTGTAACGCACTGTATATTCTGCACGGGTGTAAAAGATGACATGAATTATTACAGAAACTCGTGAGAATACCCTCAGTCAGAAAATACCATTTGTTCAACAAAGTAATGAGCTTTAGTACAATAAACCTGCATTTGCTCATCATTTTGCTAATGGCTGGCGCTTCCAGCATGACAGAAAACAAGAGCATATTGACAAACACAAGCAAGCCTCGAGCTGCTTGAAATAACTCTGAGGCTCGGGAGGTGCATGGTGCTTTTCCAAGCGCCGTTCTTCCCGCGGAGCTGGGCTGCAGGGCCCTCTGCCGAGCGAGTCCGGCTGGGAACGGCACCGAGAGCCCGGCCGGTCTGACCCGGCGGAACCAGCGCCCAGCCCCGCTGGCCCCGGCTTCTCCAAAGCGCTCGGGCAGCGAGCGGAATTATTGCACCCCGGGCTCCTAAGCAGGTCAGACACATCGCCCGGCCCTGTCAGGTGGCAAAGCCATCTGGCTGAGCCCGGCATGATCTGATTTCTGTTTCATCAACTCAACTGCCCAGCCCCTTGAAAGAGAGACGATGGCCTTTCAATGGCCGGGGCTCTGGCCGCCTTTGTCGCTCTGTTTAAGCAGTATATGTCTCTTGACCTTGTAATTGTGGCCATTCACAGCCTCTGCAGTGCTGGAATGTGCTCTCAGAACACTCCAATGCTCAACGACATTATCTAAGGCAAATGTTTGTTTATGAAAGTTGAAGTGAAACATTCTCATGATCAAAAGAGAAATGAACAGGCACCTAGTACCACAGCAAAGAGATCCCTCCTACGAGGAAACTTCTGCTTCAGCTACTGTTCTGAGTCCAATTAGGACATTTCTCTCCCTTAACTCTGAAATTAGAAAAAGAACAGGAACCATGGGAAAAAAAAAAAAGGGGTGGGGGGAAGCCAATTAATATCCTAATTTGCTCTCCTGTATTTGTGAGCTGCTGATGCACTGCTGCCTGTATCAGTCCATTGCAGCAGGGGACACAGGACTTTTCCTTGGGGTACAATTCCACAACCCAACAATCTGCTGTCCCAAAGAGGGACAGACCTGCTTCTCCTTCCTTTCCCTCTGCTTCTGCCCTCTCATCTGCTCACAGCTGTCTCCCCTGCACTGCTTGTGCTGCTTTTTTGCAGTCTTCACTGAACTGATTTAATTTGTCAGACAAGAAGAAAATTATTTGCATTTTCTTTAACAGCTTTTTTTTTTTTTTTCCAATTGCTCATGTGAGCTGAATCATTTTGGTGGGGATCCTCAGCAGAAGAGAACCAGGAACAACATGCAGGAGGAGGGAAAGAAAACAGTGGATCTGGTACAGAAATCTGGTGGGACACAAAGATGTGGGGTGTGAATTCTTGCTGTTCTGCAAGGAAGGAGAGGAGACAGTGACTGCTGCAGCTGGCAGGAGGAGCCAACCCCTCTGCTCCTCCCCACCTCCCACCCAGCCCAAGTTTTCTTGCTTTCACAGCCACAGATGACACGACCAAAGCTGGTGCTGCAGCCCCAGCAAGCTGCTGCTAAAGACAGTTCCCTGTCCAGGGGAAATTTGTGATTTTCCTTTCCCACTTTTTCTCGCCCTGTGTGGTCCCTGAGTCAATGCACCAAAAAATCTTCTTCTTTCTTCCACCCTATTTTCCCCCAGTTAGAGTCAATTAAAAACGTGACCTAGAAAGTCCTTACCTACCATTGAGCCTGCATAGCTCCTCACTTGGAATTGCCATTAGGCTTGTTAATAAGGCACTGCAGGTAATATTAACCTGTCTTAAAAGGCACAGGCACTTTTCACTACCATCAGTTAAACCAAACAAAATCTCTCATATGGCTGTTTGATGGGATTGGTGTTATTTATGTTAAGCAGCTATCTAATGCTCAGACTACATACTCATAGCTTTAGCAGGGGATTTTTTTTTATCTGCTAATACCAAATACATTAATTTTCTCACTGAAATACAGTTCTGGTATTCCTGGCACTTCAGATTCAATCTGCATTAAAGAAAACTCTTACTTCACACATGACTGAACTGTGGTCTTGGAACAACACATGTGCAGAGTTTTGAAATTACTCTCTAGTCTTGAACAATTGCTAAGGCTGAGAAATGAAACTGGAAGATTAAAGACAATCATGGTCTTCTACTCTTCCTTCCTCCAGAACTCAGAACTTGCCCTAACTGCTGCAGTACCTACAAGCTTCAGGACAGAATCCCTGCAGTACCTGACAGGACAAGGAAAAGCTGCTTCTGTGATGTAAGAACAGTTTCACAGAGAAACGTCAATCCAAGTTCTTTTAATTTGGTACCCAAATGGAACTGAGGTCCTGAAATGGATTTTGAGACGTTAAAAACAACTCCTGGCTGTTCTGGCAAGCAAAACCATCCCACAGAACAGAGGGAGAAAGTCCTGCACAAAAGACATTGACATGTTATTTATAGACAGGTTGTGAGTATGCAGTTATTTGCTTCCTCTGGATGGAAGTCATTGTGTTTTGGAGAAGAAAATGCAGTTGATATTTGAAATCAGAACAATGATTGTTTTGAAAGAGCAGCACAAGCCTTCTTAGCAGAAAATTACAGAGAAGTCCAATTCCTACACTGCTGATTGCAAGCTTTTGTATCCAGACTTACCAGAGACAGTTTGTACCCTGCCTTGGACAAACATGGCATGTCAGCCTGCAGGTGCCAACACAATTTAATCATTTAATAACAAAAGACTCCTAAAATAATGCATAACAACATAACATACAATAAATATTATTGGAAATACTCTAGAGAATAAAAATGACAGTCAGAATACATTTTGAATAAAAATGCTTCTCTTGTATTGACATTAAAATCAAAGTATTCTCCCATGCTGTCACACGTAGCTTTAAATGAAGCCTCATAATAAAATTAGAATTGAGTAGCAAAAGCTCTCATGTTCAACCCTCTTAGAAGCAGTTGCAGTAAGGGATTCAGATTAATGCAGTGCATCATTACAAGATAATTTCCCTTGAAATAGAGTTCCTTCATTTATTTGGTTAAAAGGTGGTTAATACTCTGATGAATGAGAGCTTTTAAATTTTCTGAAAATGCTACTGTTGTAATTTCAGATGTTGTCAATATAAATTTCCTGTATTTTTTTAACATTACTGATTGCTTCCACTTCTGGTGTCTGTGGGAAAGAGTTCCACAGACATTGCCTCTGTTCATAAGGGTAATTTAAAAATTGCTGTATTGCAATTATATTGAATATCTCTTTGGCCTTACATTAATATAAAAATTAATGGAATTCTTGATTTACCTATCCATTATTGTTCATTATTTATGCTATTTAATCATCTCTACTGAGAGCAATAATTTAACTGTTAACTGTTCTTACCCTACCCTTAGGCAAAATGCAAGGTTTTCTCACAGACCAGTTTTGCTTCAAGTTAGTAAATGTTTGAATGCAGTTATGGAAATTTGGACAATCCCTCCCTTTCTACCTTTCACTTTGGCAGGACCAGGGAGGAACAGCACTCCTGATATTATAAAAATCATGATGTCAGCCTTAAGCCTAAATTTATAAGCATGGTAAAATCAAGAGAACTTATGAAAGCTCCTCCATGAGTCTTTCTAAAGCTGTTTTTTGTGTTAGCAGACAAAAATGACTTCATGTACAATCTATTCCTGGCACTAAATGTGTGAGCCATCATTCAATGGAAAGATAACTCTCAGCCTAAAATGCCAAGTTTCCATCTTGGTACTGCAGACAAAAGTGCTCCTGTTCTGATAGTGTGATTTATCTTTGACACTCAAGAGTTAAACAAGACTGTCTGCTTCACATATGGGCTCTATTAAACATTGATTAGAAGCCTTCACATTTGTGGGATGCATGATAGAATGGTTTGGGTTGGAGGGACCCTGAATCCCACCCAGTGCCACCCCAGCCATGGCAGGGACACCTCCCACTGTCCCATTGCTCCAGCCCCAGTGTCCAGCCTGGCCTTGGGCACTGCCAGGGATCCAGGGGCAGCCACAGCTGCTCTGGGAATTC
>JANRGV010000049.1:1046915-1104047 GCA_024734035.1 Alethe castanea | reverse complement strand
ACGGAGAAACATGAGCCTTTTGAGAGGTTGCTGAAAAAATGAAATGGCTAAAAAAGCCATGGGAAAATTCCGAAAGCAGTTGAAAACACTAAAAGTGAATGGGATGAAAAGAAGTGCAGGGATAAGGACCAAAGCTTGCCCAAATGATGCTCACTGAAATCGCAGGATTTCATTCCCTTTCCTGAAAGGAAGGATTTCCTTTCAGGAAAGGGAATGAAATCCCAATATCGCAGGACAAAATCAGACAAATGCGCAGAAAAGGAGATATGATGACATGAAACGCGATGGAAAAAATTACGGAAAATTGGGAATCGTGGTGACCATGCAGAAATGACTTTGGATTAGAAGAAGTGCAGGGAAATTAACCAAGACATGCAAAAATTACACAAAAAAAATCTTGAAATCACAGAGGAAGAGAGTAAAATGAGGCTGTTGACAGGTTGATACAGGCGTGGTGTTAAAGGAGGAGGTGTCCCAGCGCCAGCTTGCAGCGGAATCTGGGCAGCGGCAAAGGCTCCGAGAGCAGCGCGATGACAGGGTTTGGGAATAGAGTCCTTTAAATTGTATTGGAATTGTGCGGTGTTGGCTCTGGAGCCTGCATGGAAGAGCTGTCACCTGTGTTGGACAGGATGCTTGTTATCTTGATTAAAGGGACAGCTGAGGAACGGGTTTGGCTTAGCAGGGAGGTCATTTGAATGATGTGCTGTTTTTTCTCATCGCTGAACTTCTGTGATGAGAGAGTTCCTTTGACAGAGGCAGATCTCTGAAGTGACTCAGGGATGCGGACAGTGCGTGCTCCCGAGGGGGATTTCTGTGCAGAACAGTAGGTGACCGCCGTGTCTCTGCGCTTACTGTGTTGCTCAGACGGAACATGATGCTTGTGGATGCTTTATTAACCTGTGCCCTTCTCCCCGTCTGGGTGCGGGCTGCGAGGGTGTGGAAACACACTGAGCTATTGGCAATGCCTACTGCTGTTGCCATTCCTAGGAATAAAAACATAATTTTGCCCGTTATCCTGTTGGTATTAGTGGTGCTCTTTGTCGTTAGAAGATTACTTTTAAAAGACTGCGTTGTTGAGCTCGGTCCAGTCCTGCCAGCCTCTCCCAGGGCAGCTGATTGTGGAGGCAGCCGTGAGAGATACGGAGGCGTCTCAAGAGTGAAGAGAGAGCGGAATCAGGAGCAATTAATCCATAAAGGGGCTTTTTCCACCCCAGTCGGCAGGGAAAACAAAGTACTTGGCAGAGAATTGCGTGGCCTCTTAATGCCGGTCACTTCAGCGTGCATTAAAACTGATGGGCAGCCCGGTGGTTTGACCCGCTCTGAAAGTGCCGGTGTGAAGAGTCTAAAATGCAGGTTTCTGTTCTGATTGCTGTAGCCTGGAGGTGAGAGTTGTATCAGCCTGAGACTGCAGGGATTAAGGTTTGTGAAGAGTGCCTGGCGTTTTGTGGGGCTGCTCTGACGGTCACAAGCGCATCCTCTGCAATGAATTTAGTATTGAGTTAGTGCATGGGCACTCTCTGGAAGTGTTTGTACAACAGAAACAGGCGGTTGTGATCCTTCCTAAAAGTAGGAGACAGTGCTACAGGGAGAGTTTGCGAACAAGCCAGCTCCTTAAGCCATTGGTCCCGGCTGGAACCTGGCTCAGCCTTGTCTCAGCCATGCAGAATTTGGGAGTGGTGCCCCAGCCGGGCACTGCCAGCAGCTGCTGCTGGGGGCTCCGGGGCTCTGCCCTGCCAGAAGAAAAGACCAAATATTACTTTCCTCCAGGGAAGAAAAGCAGAGCTTCTGTGCTGGGAATTGGCCTCTCGGCATTGTTGGGCGCTGTATGATTTAGAAAAGAGCCACTTAATTAAACTTATTTAATAAGGTGTTTGTATAGTTTCCTGTGGAGCCTTAATGAGCGTTTCATTTGCGCTCCCCTCGTGTATTTGCACTCTCTTTGTTGGCGTGTGAGGATAGTGATTGTTCTTGAGAGCTAAAGTCCAACTAAATGAAAGTCACTTTATAGCTCGCAAGCAAAAACGTTTGTAAATGTGCTGAGAAACTTACTGTTATAGACAAGTTGTCGTTTGCTATTTAAAGAGCTATATTTACTTCTCTAGACTCATTAGCATCTCCTATCAGGCTTGAATTTCTAAGAAAATTCTCCCGAAATGTTGCCTTAGGCCTCAGTGTGCCATTATGCTGAGGTTATTATCTGGCCAATAATGTTAATTCATTCAATCTCAAGAAAGAAGCTTGGCATTTAATTTAAGCCATGCCTCTAGTCAGACCAGAATGTATAAAAGTCAGTGTGCAAAAGTGCTCTTGCATTTAGGTGCAAGCACATGTTTTACATACCAATTATTGGATGGCTGCTCCTTAGGTGGAGAGGATGTGTGTGAAATTGTATTTACATAAGTAAATCCCGAGTGTATATATATTCCTTTCAGGAAATGACCTCTTTTCAGCAAAGTGCTAATGCATGTGCTTAAGCCCCTTTATAGCCTATAGGAGGTATTCATGAGCTTGAGGGAAGATTATTTATTTATTTTAATAGCTTTTTTGAGGCAGAGCTTAGATGTGAACACACGTGTACAGATTTACTTCATTTTGTAATGGATAGATAAGTGGGAATCTTCATTTTCCTATTAGCAGTGAGCTAGAACAAGGCTCACAGAAACTGCAAGTACAGTAAGCCCTATAAAAGCATTTAAGGATGCACAGCTAGAGAACTGATTTGCTTGCACAAGTGCAAGAAAGTGTTGAAGAGGAGGTGCTGTTGAAGGTGCATGGAGTTAGCAGGACTTTGGGTGCAGAAGCAGTGTTTGAGCCCAAATGCAAACACAGCTGTGCATCCATGGCTTGGCACAGCACCTGCCAGGGCTCTGCTCTGCTCTTCTCCATCCCACAGCCCTGCAGTACGGCCATGGTTTAGTCACACTGCAGGGGACACTCACTGAGGCTCTTTATCTTGAATATTGTTTCATTCTGATTTTAAATTAATCAAGCAGCAAGGGTTTTTTATGTCTTATTTTGGAAGTTCAGTAGCATGGCATACCCTACCGTTACGGAAAACTTCCTAAATTTCCTTTTTCTCAATTTCATCACGTTAGTGCTAGCCAAGAGCACAGCAGGAACTTGCATTATGTTAAATTATAGCTGCCTGGAGTTTTTATAAGTGGCTAATCTCTCTTCTGGATAGAACCCTTTCAAAATGGAGATAGTGCTATTAATATTCCACTTTACTTTGTTTTCATATTTGGTAGTAGATCAAAGTTTATTAGACACTGTACTTACCTAGTAAAACACCCAGCAGTTGTGCTACAAATGGCTGTTCAAAGCTGCTTCTAAGTGCATGACTGTGATATAAAATATCATCCCTGCAATCGCTTTTCTAATGCATAAATGTGTGTCTGGCTCTTGAATTGCAGAACTAAGTACCTGTGTGAAATTAAGTACTAAACAGCACAATGTTGTTTTCTTAGATGGCCAAATATTAGTAAGTATTGACAAATTCTGTTCATTGGGATGAAGGGATGGGGTTTTATTGTGAATTGGGGTTTAGTTCTGTGTTTTTAAACTCTTGTTGACCATGTAGAAGTTCAGCACTAGTGAAAAGGTGGCTTGTAAAGAATAGCCAGAAACTCTGTGAATAATGGCAAATTTGCTAAAAGTGTTGGAATACAAACTTTCCTGGTTAGAATTTTCAAGGCAATGCCCTCTGCAGTAAATCTTCCAGAACTTTTGTTGCCAGGTGTGGTTAAGGTTGTGTCTAAGACAGTTAAGTGACAAACAGGTGAATTAAATCCTGCAATCTTCAGGGTGTGATCATGCCATTATTTCTTGTGCAGAATCCCAGTTTTCTCCAGGGCTTTGGCAAACTCATTAATTTACTCATAAGCTGCATGCAAGTTTGTGCTGCCACAGTGAGATTTTGGCAGTGCTTCGTGTCTGGCAGGCTCCACTAGATGTGTCCCAGCTATTCCCCGAGAGACAAAAAGCATATTATGATAAAAGATGTGAAATGGCAACAAGTTGAGAGAACTGGTGTGTGAGGGCAGTACTGGAGAACCATCCAGTAGGGATGCTAAAGAGGTAAACTGAGGCTGTGAGGGAAAGCAGATGGGTGTTGTGGGTGATTTCCAGTCACAGCTGTGCATCACTTTGGAGCAGACATTACTGAGAGCTAATTCCAGAGAGGAGTGGGTTTGGTGCAAGGAGGGCTGGTAGCAGGAACTGCTCTCTGCTGTCAGAATTAGCACTGCCTTGCTGGTTTTGTCAATCATTTTCCTCTTTCTGTCTGTCTCCTACCCACTGTGATTGACACTTTGGTGGAAGACTTGACCCTGGCTTGGACACCTTGTCCAGTGGGACTTTTGGTTTGTTTAGTATCTAAACACTCCAGTGATAAAAATACAGGCAGTATTTTGGGATGCTGTAAAGTGTTAGCTTAAGGTATTTGGCTGAAATTTACTTGCCTGTCCTTCATGGTCGTTAGCAATAACTTTCTGGCCAGCAGAGTTGTTTTTGTCTAGTTCAAACTCTTGTCCTGACTTGCTCTTAGAGGCCTGAGTCCTTTATATTTTATTCAGCCTTCCTTACAGACTCAGTACCCTGGCAAAACAGTTTCACAGTGTTCAGCTCTTCAAGCAGTTGTACTGTTTTGTGTTCTGTGGACTGGCTCAGGCTCTAGTGACAGATGTGACCCCTTTGAAACAGGGACGGACAAATGGTGCATTGAAAGTTCATAGCTTCTGCAGTCTCCTCACTTAGAGGTATCTGCTAAAAGCCTGCGGATGCATCTCGCTTTGGAAGGAATTTCAGCCCAGCAGTGCCTGTGTTTTAGTTAGCAAATGGAAATACTCTCTCTTTATCTATTTGTTCACATTTTTTTGGGTCAATACACAGCCTCAGGTCAGCATTTTTCTTTTCAGCTGTATCCAGTGAAATGACCCAGTGAGTGTACTCTTCTATTTACCTTGCTAGTCTAAAGCATATTAATCTGTAGAGCTTGGATTCCATAAACAAAATGTCATCCCCATCACTAAAATTACTGGCAGCTTTGCAGCCCTGGTCAATTAAGTGAACTTTTGGTTAGGGAAGTGCATTGGGACTAAGTGGTTCTTTGCCACTACACTTAAGAAATGTGCTAATGTCTTCCTGTTGCAGGACTGGCATCCTGGGTCAGTAACTCTGTGCTTGGAGACAGCCTTTTCTGGCTCTTTTTTTGCTTGAATAACAGAGATCATGCTAATTGTAGTGTCGTTAGCCAGGGCCCTCTCTTACAGCTGGGCAGTTTTAGCAGCCTGACAGATGTGAGCAGCCAGACAAGCCCCCTTAAGTGGGCACTTCATTGTACACTGCTGCAAGAATTTCACCTGATTTTGCCATCCACTGGGGTTACAAGTGTCATGGGTAAGGCCAGATGTCTTATTTTTTTGTTGATCATTCCTTCTCACATCCTGTTTTTAATATTCTCCTGTTGTTGTAAAGTTTCTATAATTTTGTAGAAGTGCAGTGGGAAATTTCAAATATTTTTATCAAAATTAAGTTAATGGCTGTTGCCAGAATTTGTTTGATGCTCTTTAGTTGTATCTTTATAATACCACCACCCTACTGTGACTTACCCTTTCCAAAACCATGAAACCAACTCTAAGCCCCAAACCTGGTTAGGAATTTGACAGTTATGTGAAAACTTTGAAGGTAACTAAGAGGCTGAAGTTTGAGAAGGTTGCCTATTTATGAAAAAAACCCCAAAAACAAACTTTGAAATAAGTTTATACTTTTGGACAAAAACTTGTTTTCTGAGTACATTAAAAATCAGATTTTCTGTGTCCAAAGAGGAAATTGTAAGTAAATGAAAGGAAAGCTGATGTCCTCTGATGCTGATACAGCAGAGGGGTTGGACACTGGGTTCTGCTCATTCACTGCAGCAAGCAGTCCCAGGGTGTGGATGTTGAACTATCCCCACCAATATATTTAATGTTTTATTGCTTAGGAAACTGCTACACTTTGCTGCTTGGTACCAGTTTTTAACTGCTCTTCATTTGAAAACATTTTTGAAATGATGTAATTTACAAGACAATTTGCTTTTAAAATTGGGCTTGCATCCCAAATTTACTTAGATGATTCTCTATTTTTGGTGAGCTGTTTCACATAAAGTGACCATTTTGACTTCAAGCAGATGTATTCAGATACAAACTGACAGATATTCTATTAATGCTTTTCTGTAATGCTGTATTGCTGTTACAATAATGAACTAACTGTGATGAGATTTGTTGTTCCAAACGACTTCTGAAAAGCATTGTAACTTCATGTAACCATTTAATTTCCTGTCTGATTAAGAGTGAAAGTTAACTTTTGAAATGTTTGTTTCTGTCCTTGTGAAATTCCATTTTCTAACCACTTGTATTGCCTGGGGGTGCTGTTCCTTACCAGCTTGAGCCAATGGAAATTGATGCTGCCAGGTTTCTGCCTCTCCCAAACTGAGCTGCCCTCTTCTTGTGCCAGCCCTGGTGTGCCTCTGATTGCTCTGGAAACTGCTCCAGGCGAGATGAAGCACGGAAAATAAAACTTTTTTTTTTTTATTTTTCTTTTTTTTTTTTTTTTTTTTTTTTTTTAAATAAAGGGTGAGTTTGTATCACCTTGGGATCAACTTGCTGCTTGAATAAGCAAGAAAGGGGGAGGGACAGCAGAGCTGAGCTGGGTCCTGCAGCCCAGCAGTTGCAGTGGTATGGCTTTAATTTGTCCCTGGGACACTCCAGTAAAAAAAGAGATTGCTCTGGGAGTTGCTTACATCATATATCCACTGCAGGATATTAAACACTGAGAGGTTAGAGAACACGAGAGGCATTCTGGAAACGATGCAGCTTTGATTTCGGTGGCAGGTGGAGTTTTTTCTCATTTTGCTGGTTCTGTATCATGTTGAACAAATAAAAGTGAGGCTTCCATTAATATGCTGCCATTTCCTCCTGCAGGTAGAATGTGCTTTTTGATGCTTAAGATAAAACCATTTTCCTGAGCTCAAACCAAACACACACCATCACCACCCCACAACAAACCAACAAACAAAAAAAAGCCCCAAACCCTGAGTTTCTTGCACTATTATTTCAAACAGGATTGGTAGCATTACTTATTAGAGTTGTCATTAGGAGAGTTTGGTTTTAGTTTATTCTAAATTCTCCAACCATTAACTGTTTCAGCTAAAGTATTTTGTGCCAGGCATCTGCCTCAGATTGAATAATTTTTTTTTCTTTTCCAGAACGTCAGCCAAGAATTTAGTGGTTTACAAGAACAGAGCTCGTGGAGCAGGGTGGGGGGTAGAAACTCTGGGTTTTCCTTTATTTAAAAATAGTTGCTGATCTCTTGTTTGAGAAGCACTGATGAAACATGCCAGGAGGAGACTTGGGAGATTGCTGAGAAAAGAGTCCAGCGGTGATTTGATGGGATGTCAAGTTAGCAACATTTGAAAGGATAATTTTGCTTATGACAGGGAAAGAAAGAGTCCATGTGTGCTTAGCCTGAGACCCCTGGAAGTGGCTGTGCACTGGGTGTGTGCCTGCAGGCTGAGCTCTGCCCTGCTGATTGCAGGTGTCCCTGCAGCACTCTGAGCTGTGGGCAGGGCAGTGTCCGGTGTCCCTCCTTGTGCTGTCCCTGCCCTGTCCCTCCAGAAGCAGAGTGCACAGGTGGGCACAGACCTGCTGTGGTGCCTCCTGCTCCAGAGCCTCTTGGAACCAGCTGGGAGCTGCCTCTGTGGGCATGGAGTCAGGCCCTGCTGCTTTGTGATTTCATTACCACTTGTAATTCCTGCTGGCTGCTGCTGAATTATCAGTCATTGTGTGATGCCATCAGACTTGTGTGGAGCCTGAAGCCTGACCAGTGGCCTGTATTTGCTGGGCTGCTGGAGTGTGTTTG
This sequence comes from Alethe castanea, assembly GCA_024734035.1. Classification (NCBI taxonomy): domain Eukaryota; kingdom Metazoa; phylum Chordata; class Aves; order Passeriformes; family Muscicapidae; genus Alethe; species Alethe castanea. Next base: position 1,096,151 of record JANRGV010000049.1, on the reverse strand, counting down.
ATCCAAATGCTCATTTCCAGCCCTCGTTGTGCTGGTGCTGTGGGTGTGCTGGTGGAGACAGCAATTATGCCTTATCCATCTTTATTCATTTAAATCATTTTTTCACGACTTGAAGTAGTGGTTTTTTTTACTTTCTAATTTCATATCTCTGAAAACAGCCAGAATGTTTGATTTTTGCACTGTAGAATCAGATGACCGCTCACTCTGCTGGCATGAAATAAAGAGTAACAAACAGAATAAATAACTACTGTGGGGAAGTTAATATAGTATTGACTTCTCAATACCTGCTAATTTTCACTGATGAGAACATGGGGGAAGAGGGAGATGGAATTTGGCTGCCCCTTAGTGAGGGGTGGATACCTGCTTGTGAATAATGTCCTAAAAACTCATGAGGGTTTCAGTTTTGCTACAGGTTTATGTAAAATCTTATAGAGCATCGATGTGTATCACAGCTTTGTCATACTTCATAGTATTTGTTGTTATTCCTTGCATTCCCACATTTTTAATGATGAGTTTAATCTAGGCTCTGCCTCCTGGAGAAGCTCATCTGACACTGCATGAGCTTGTGATTCTCTTTGACTGGATCTCTCATGTCTATCCTGCTGTGTCTTCAATTCTTTGTCTTTTAGATGGCTTTCTTTTTACTGTTAGAAGTAAGAAGTTGTGTTTTATTTGGGAGACTGACTAATTGCTGTATTTTCCATCTCTTATAGGTGCTCAAAAAGACAGTGTTTTATGACAGATGTTACTGAGCTCATAATGTATCGAATGCCTTTGTGCTTCTCTTTTTCATAATTATACCCTTGATAATTTCAGAAAGAAACCTATTAAAGGAATTCAGAGATAGGGAGCTCTCTTCCCATGTATATGTGTTGAACATGTTCCCTTGTCACTCCATCACAATGAGAAAAGGGAAGAGCAAGGAATTGTAAGTGGTGTTCCCTATTTTCTGTAATTCTCTCCCCAGCTGTGTGTGCAGATGTGAGTGCTGAGGAGCCTGTCAGGTTTCATTTGCTCATCTGGAAAATGGAAATCACTACAGCACTTGATTACCTTTTTGTTATCATAATGTGGATAGGAGAAGTATTTTTTACTTTGGGGTAAATTGCAAGTTCTTTTTACAATAGTGCATGCACCTGATTAGGGAGTAGTGTGAATTATTACGGTTTCATTTTTATTGAGGGATAACCCCACTCTGATAAAAGATCAGGATCACATGGTAGTGCTCAACAATTCACTGCAGGTGCCCATTAGTTACATTTTCATATTGATTCCATAAGCTGATGTGTTGTGCTTTGGAATGTCAGCAAGCTGGTGAAAGGAATTTTTCCAATTGTATGTGACATAATGGAATTAGAATATTCTCCTTTTTCCTTTGGAGTGCCATGAGCAGTCTGGAGATAAAAGGGTGGTGCTGACTGGTCTTGAAAGACAAATCTGGAAACACCTGTAGTGCAGGGTCCATCTGGAAGGTCTTTACTGCATTATACCCTTACTGAAAGAAGCAGAGGCTCGTGTGTTGCCTTGGCTATTTCATGGATTAAAGCTGGATATCGCTGTAGTTCAGGCTCAAAGCTTCACAAGTCCTCAAAGCTTCAGGCTCCCATTGAACTTTAGTCTTGGTTTTGAAAATTCATTTAGAATTAAATTAGCTGTAGCGATGAAACTGTGGCACTTTAATAGGAATCATCAGATGACATTTAAACATGATCCTGTGGTGCAGTCATGTCAGAGCTGGTTTGAGGTAAAAAAACCATGCCTTGAGGCAGTATTGTTCAGGAAAGTCACAAAATGCAAATGGTCCCTTTGAACAGAACTTACATTGATTTGTTTTTGTTTTGAGAAGAGGAAAAGGATCCACCTTTGTCAGTTGCTGAGATGTGTGACTTGGAATTGAATCCACAGTTCTGAGTTCCTCTAAAATCTGGATCCTGGTCTAGGCCCTGAAATGCATCCCTCAGCTTTGTAGAGCTTCCAAACCCTTTTGTGCCTCTTGCACCTCCTCCCTGCTTTTTCCCTTGATAAGGGTGTGTGAGGTTGGAGCCCTGGGTCTCCAGGGCTTATTGGTTTCTTGTGATTTTTCCTGGTTCATTATTTTGTCTCTGGACTTTCCTAAATTGAAGATGAGATTTTAGTGTTAGAACCTGCATGTGAAGATCTGCCAAGACACTGACATAAGCTGTTGGCTGATAGTTTATTTTCATGGTTGCTTGGTAAAATGCCTTCAGCCCATCTTGTTTTCCATGCAATTTCCCTTCCAGTGAACAAAACTGGATTTGATATGTCATTCATTGTTATTCACAGACAGATAATAGTTTACAATGATTTTATTTTCCCACCCAGCATTTACGTATTTCTTTGTTGGAAGAGAGGACAGTTCAGGATGCCAGATATAATTTGGGACTGCTGGACCCTTTTAAAGTGATTTTGGGAATTTCTCTCTTTTTGTGATAATTATTCTCTTTATAAGTGATAGGTGCAGTTCAAATAGATCTAATTCACTATCCTTCATGAGAGGGTGTTTGAAACAATTAATCTGAGTCCATTTGCTCAGCTTATTAGAGGGCATTTAATGGAAATTATTTGGCTGTTACAAGTAGGGGCATTTTAAATGTATTTATCCTTGATTACTTATGTGGTTTTTCACCTCTAAGGAAATCAAATGTAACCAGAATTTTATTTACCTTGTCCTGTGTCGTGCAGTAGCCTTGCACAGTTTCTGGAGGCAGAGAGGAGCTCAGTTTTGGTGGAATTTTGCTCTGGAGTTTTATCAGCACAGCAGTTACCCATTTAATCTCTGACTTGACTAAATAATAGTTCATGTGCTGGTTTCTGGCTTCATGTGATGCTGAGACCCCCTGAATGTCACCTGGTACAGCAGGGTCATGTTCAGGGAGGGTGGAAAGAGAGCACAGGATTTTCATTATTGGGCTGTAGAGTTTGGGTGCTTTGGTTCCTGCTGGTAATTGGGGCTTGAAGCTCAGTTTTGGGTGTCAGTTTAATGGCTCAAATTGCTGTTCTGTGATCAAGTGAATGCCTTTGTTCAGGAGGGTGGTTTGAGTTACCAGGGCTGCTGTGCAGGGAGGGGATTGGCTCTGGGGCTGCAGCTGGAGGTGTTTTCTGTGCCTTGGGCTGGGGGGAGCAGCTGAACCCTGCACAGGTGCTGGTGGTGACAGTGCTGCAGTCACAGGTGAGCTTTATTCACCCAGGAACTGCTCAGTGAGCACAGGGCCTGCAGCTCCTGGGGAGTGCTCAGCACTCTCTGGGACTCCATCCCATTTGCACAGGCTTCTAGGCAGAGTTCAGGTCCTAAGCTACTCTCTGCTCCAGTGATCACAGAGAGTAAGGAATGCTTCCAGAGGATAATTCACTTTGGTGGGATGTTTTGACTTTCTTCTTCCGTCTACAGAGTAAGTTTGTATTTCTGGGCATCGCATGGGGGTGAAAAGCTCCCTTTTGTGTTACCTGTGCTCTGTTTTGTGCATTTGGTTATCCAAATATTAAACTAATAGTTATCCAACCTTCTTAGAAAACAAGCTGGGAGTTGCCAGCCTCTGCTTTTGTCACATTTGTTTGTTATTGAAGAAATACACTTGGATTTATATTGAAATTTACTATACTAAAAGGGCACAAAAGAACTAGCACTTTCCAAAAGTACAGGGTGAATATACAGCCCTCCCACCTCAACCCCTCTTTTATATTTTTTAATTTGTCTCAGCACATTTCAGGTTTTAGCTCCACTTAACCGAAAATGAAATCAAGCAGTGTGAGCTTTTGGGAAACTGTTTTGAAGAAAAGAAAATGCAAACCACATGGTTCATTCCCAATGTGAAGATTTAGTGGAGAAATCTTTCTTCATTGGGAAAACAAACTCTGCTGGGTTTTTTAAGTGACATTTCAAAGCACTTGGAGATGAAAGGACTGTGGTCTAATTCATTGCATATGTGATATTTCCTAGTGGATAGGTGTTGTGTTGAGAAAGAAGCCAGGGAAGGGCAGTAAAAGTGAGGGGGTTTTGGTCTGAATTGGTTGTTTAAAAATGAGTGTAATCCCATTTTTCTATCTAAAAAGTGGCAGGTATCCATGATCAGGAAGTCACAGAGTAACTGTTCAACACTGTGCACTGTAATACTTTTGAAATGGGACTTTCTCAAGCTGTAGCAGTTTTAGCTGAGGTTTTTCATGCTGTGTGTTTCTGACTGATTCGGAAAAGTCTCTGTGAAGTGGTTCAGTTGTTTCTGAGAACAAAGGCAGCTGGAGAATCCTGAGTTCTAGCCAGCTAGAGTCATTTCCAGGAGCAGCACTAGTTGGGTTAAGTCCTGTGATTTTCAATTTTGGAGGCAAAGATAGATGGTGTTTTCCTTAATCTCTCTTTCTGAAGTGATGATGATGTATGAATGCTAGCATTCATTTTTACTAAGTAAGATTCATGACTGCAGATAACTCCTGCAAACATGTCCCTGCATTATAAAAAGGGGGATGAAAATATTTTGAAGCTTTTGGTTGAATTCCACGAAAAATCTATTCAAAGTAGCCAGACTTTTGGAGTCTGAAAATTTGGTTTAGTTTGCTCTTAGTGCAGAATCGAGGTGGTGGCAGCAGCATTGTTCTGGGAGTCTTGTCTTGGGGGAGCAGGGGTGGCAGAGCTGCAGATGGGTTTTCCTGGGTTTGTTCCTCTCCCAGCTGGCAGGGTGAGAGCAGCAGAGCTCTCAGTGCCTCCTCCCCTGTGCTGCCTCCTGCTCCGAGGAGGAGGAGGTGCTCAGGGCACACCAAGGGTTAAGGAGCAGGTGCTTATCCAGGGGCTGCTCTCTCATTTTGCACACAGGATGGAGAGCTTCCTGGGAAAAAAAACCCAGTTTGGGGGCTGAAGGAGGGTGTTGTGTGCAGGCTGTTGGTGACAGGGGCTGGAAGGTGTAGGGATGGCCCAGTGTGGGTTTAACTGGGGGCTGAGAGCAGCTCTGCCATTTCTGTCACGGTTTGTCACACAGTGCTGGTGGCAGCAGCCTAGAACTGGTTTTTAACAGCCCAGCCCTTCCAAGACCACAGCCTTGTTCTTAGGAACCAAATACCAGCCACAGAAGGAACACAGGCACAGGATATCTGGTTCTAAGCATCTTATATTTCCTCTCTGAAATTCCCCTTGGCGTTCAGGGCTCCATTTTCTGAACCCTTTTATCTTCCCTTGCTGTAGCCAGACGTGCTGGATAAGTTTGCAGGTTAACTTGTGTCCCATGGAAGGAGCAAGGGTTGTAGAAGGACAAAGAGAAGTTTAGTAACGCTCTGGGGAATTCTATTCTGTTCATGTTCCTGCTGCACAGCACTGTGCTGGGGGAAAAAAGGCACATTTCTGTTATGCTTTGATATTTTTTTATAGCTGTCCCTAATGTAAGCAGGAGATTTGATCAGAACTTGCACTAATACTGAATCCTTCAGAAAATCAGGCCACAGGTTTTCTAAATTAGGCATCTGTATTAGCAGATGCTTCTGAGAGTGTAGCTGCTAATTTTGCTGTGCTGCAGTTCAGCCTTTTAAAACATGGAAAATTCTGTTCAAGCAAAGGGCTGTGTAAGTAAATGTATTAATATTTCTGAAGTGTGCTGTATAGTACCATGATAAGCTGCCTAAAAAGTTTATCAGAATGTTCATAATTCAGTGCAACACTTGAATATTGTGTCTTGATTGACTGCTTGGGGTTATACATAATGATAAAGAAATGGTGAGCAGCTGTCTGTTCTGTCAGCCTTGCTCACAAGTACTCTGGAAGAAATAAATTGTCATTAAAGGCTGTATCTTAATGCATATGTATGTGGGGATGAATTAAGTTTAAGTCTGGATTTCCTTATTATTTTTTTAGTGCTTGCCTTGGCAAACTTTACATTCTTTTTTTGTGAAGGAACCTTCTGGCTCATTGTAGGCTATTCCTGCTGCTTTTAATATCCTTTGAGATTGATTCATGAAGTGCCAACATCTTGAGCTGTGGAAAAAGGGTAAGAAGCCTAAAGAAAGACCCTGGATACAGGAGAATAAATTTGAACTCAGACTCTTTCTGTGCCACTTTGATCTGAAAGAGACATCTTGTGATTCAAAGGAGCTTTGCTGTTAACTAAGACCATGAATTTCGTCAGTTCCATTTTGATTAAAAACTGATAGCGTTAGCAAAATATATAAAGGCAACATCTGGTTCAGGTTTATTGGAGTGATAGTTTAGAAAACTAAAAGAGCTATGTCTGGTAATTTTTGAATGTGTCTGTGTGTGATAACTGTATGGAGGAAGAAATCTGTGGCTGGATGAGCTTGAGAACATTTTTGGTGATGTTGAGTGATGAATGTGCTGGTTGGTACAGGATGGGTTGGTGTGTGTTTCCCTTTCACTGGCTGAGAGCTCAGCACAGGAGAGTGAAGTTGGGAGGAAACCAAAGAAAATGGGAGTGGGGGATGGAATTCAGCAGTGGAAGGATGTTTGGATCCCTGGCAGACCTGGAGGTGGACCCAAATGCAAACAGCTTGGAGCTGTGCATGCTTTGAAAATTTACCAACAATGCAGTCATGGGAAGGAAACCCTGTGGCTTTTGGACTTCTTTAGGTCTCTGAGCAGAGGGCAGGAAAAAATATCTCAGAGCAACATTTTTCCTATCAGTTAATCACGTGGCCACCTTTGGCTTGCTGTGTGCTCTGAGCAGTGTCAGAAGGATCTGCCATTCCCTTTTTGCACACTGCATGCAGAAGAAATAGTTTTCCCCTACCAGGTTTCAGATGTTGTAGAATCCCCTAAAAGCTCTTTGCAGCTGTCAGGGAATGAGGATTCAACACCTTGCAGAAAAGGCTGAGCATGTTGAGGGTCAGGAATGGTATTGACCTGTATGGTTGATAAAAATATTACAGGAACCTCCCCCAGTTTTTAATCTGATGCATTTTTTAGATTGAATTTAAATCCTCTCTAGGTTTTAACAACAAAAGTCATGCTTTCTTTGAGATCTTTATAAATATTCCTGCTAATTAAGCTATTGAGAGTGTAGCTGAGAAAATCCACTTTACAGATTTTTTGAGTGTAGTAGTTAATGCTTTGAGAATTATGTTGTCTACTGTATGAGGTTCCTTAAAGTCAGCTTACAGAATGAAACTTTATTTGAATGTCACAGTGGTAATTTCCTTCAGCAAGTAGCAGAAATAGGCTTAGGACACTCCATTAATTTATTTTAAAGAAAGGGAAATACTAAATGTTTAGAGAGAAACAAAAAGAGAAGTGTCCTCTTTTCAAGTCTCACAGAAGTCTGTTCAATGGCTCTAGAGTTCCTTGATAGTTTGTAGAGTGCCTGTCAGGGCCTTCCCTGATGATATTTTCATGTTTACTGACACATCACCACTGAACTGTAGTGCAGGAGATTCTTTAGCTGATAAATCAAGCTTTTATCCTCCTATCCTTCTTGTAAGAGGGCTTACTTGAAAGAAAGATAAATATTTTTTAGGTTCTTTTTACAGTGAACAGAGAGCAGTTCTTTGTGCTTCTGAGGGCTTTCTTCTTGGACCTGTGTTGGTTTCCTCAGGAAATGTACCTTATTCTCTTCTTCCTCCCTTAAATGTCGTATATTTAAAAAAAAAACAACTAAGGAATGGGTGGTGTTCAAATAATGGCAACTGAGAACAGAAATCTTTGGTTTAGACAGCACAGCAGAGCAGTCTGTGTTTCAGAAACCTTCCTTTAATAAGCAGAGGTGAGCTGGGGGGTTTCTCTTAAGCTGAGGTGGTGTGACAGCACAGAGGTGGGGTGCACTGCAGGTAAAGCCCAGACTGAGGTGCAGGTTTTTAATGCAGGTTTTAATGCAGCCAGTGAGGCCAGCAGCTCTGCTCTGTGTGCTGTGCACAGGAACAGCTCAGCCCTGCTCCAGTGCCCAGGGAGGGACCTGCCTGAGCCCCTTGCTCCTCTCCAGCCCTGCACCCCAGCCCTCAGCAGGCTCTGCAGGTGAATCCTCCAGCTCCACACCACGGCAGCAGGTGCAGGTTTGGGTTCTGGCCAGATCATCCTTGACAGGACAAAGCTGCTTTTGTACTTTGTTTTTTGGATATGGCCATTATGTTGGCCATGCTCCCATAATGAATTATTTTTGTGTGCCTAATTCATCCTCGATGAAACAGAGCAATCCATTAAGGATTCTGTTATGTGTTCTTGTGGTGTATGACATCAGTAGAATGCCACAAGTTAATTACATTCTTAATTACAGCTTTGTATTAAATTAGGGATGTATTATCCATAGAATAATTGAAAACCTGCTGAGATCATGTCTGGTAACATCTAATTGTATCCCATGATTTTTCCCCCCTAAACTTTAAATAAAAACTGGCGTTTCATTTAGCATGGTTTTAATTAATTGACATGAGGAATGTAATTAGAGCTGAGGCAACAGACCAACTATCTTTAAAAAAACACTCAGAAATTAATGATATCTTGGGGAACAATTAACAGCTTCCAGAGCAGGCTCTATTCTCCTGCATTTCTGGAAAAACCTCGGGCAGGCACAATTGAAGAGTTGCTGTTGTTAGAAGAGAAGAAAGATTTTGAATGTTCAGAGACATTCCCAGTGCTCTTTCAACTTGAGGAAAGTCGATCTGCCCACAGCTTCAGGCACAGGGGACCCAAGAATAGCCCAGGAGGAGCAGGGAGATGTCAAGATTTTCCCAAGTGTTGGGAAGGACAGGGCATGGCAGCATTGTGCCAGCACCAGCAGAGCTTCCTGGTGGCCTGAAAGGCAGAGAATTTCTTTGCCAGCTTTTACTGACTGCAGTGGAATTTCCTTCTGCCTGCCAGGAGTTTCCCCTCCGCACCAGTGAGAGCTGCCTGTGAGCTGGGCTGGTTTCCCTTTCTGCCTTGGAGTTTGTTTGGAGCTGCTTTGCCACCCAGCACCCAAAGAGCACTACTGCAGGTAACAGGGGAAAAACTTCATTTCCTCTTTTCTTTCCTTCTGCACTTTGCTCTAGTAGGTTCTTGCCCTGAATTTCAAGGCTGTGGGTGGCTGAGTTGGGCAGGAGCTGGTGGTGAGAACAGTGGTCAGGTAGTTGGCCAAAACACTGGGCATCCTTGCTCCTTTTTGATAAAAATCCTGTCTGGGATCTTAAAAGCTCACTGGACTTTAAAGAAGTTATCTGAGCAGGAAATGCAGCTGATCAGTGTGTTCAGTGACAGAATTTCTGAGCCTGACTTCTAATCAGAAGCTTTGCCCTTCTTTTTCACTTTTCCTTTTGTAGGAGCCTTGGAAATTGTTTGGGTTTGTGTTTTGTTTAACAAATTGTGATTTATTTTTTTTTTTCAATTTGTGTTTTTCCATAGAGACAAAGCCTTTCATTTAAATCCACCTACAACAAAGCTTTAATTCCAGGGTGAACAATAATGTCCTTTGGCTGTTTGCAGAAAGATTTGTTTCAGGACATACATTTATTTCCTGCATATAACCTGACTTAGAAGTTTTTCTGTTTGATATCTCTAAAATTAATATTCACTATTGAGACCTGCCTATACATAAACCTGCATGTGCTTTGTTTCTGAATGGAGAGCATATGCAGGGTGACAGTGCTGTGTGAGAGCAGGTTTGAGAGATCTCACTGTGCTTGGACACCAGCAGAAAAACCCTGGGTGCATCAACTGAAAGCTGGCTGGCAGCCAGAGCACACAGAATGGAGGGAATGTTTGCCTAAAAGACTGGATTGTGTCAGGCGTGACTAAGCAGGAATTTTAGCTAAAATGCTCGGAGCAAAATAAGAACGTTCATGCTCTTATCTTTGTTCACTTGAGACTGGGCTTGATTTTTAATATAAAAAAATCAATGGAGGGAGGGAAAGGAAGTTCTGCAGAGTGTTCCTTGATTTTTAGGAATGCTGATGGAGGTGACTGCTGACTATTTTGCCATGGCTCTGTTTACATTCCTTGTGGAATATGCGTGCCCTTTACTCGCCTGTGGCTCGTGGGGCACTGGGCTGTCATTCAGGCAGTAAAATACTTTAATTACCCCCGTGCACCAGACAGGGCAGAGAGAAAGGGTGGGAAGGGATGAAAGGAGTTCACTTCAAGCTTACTTTCTGCCTGTCAGAAGAATGATAAACTGTAAGTCCTGGCTATTCTTATCCTTCCTTTTTGCAGGAAGGGCATTCCTGATGGGAAGAGGTGTTGGAGTGGATGTGCTGTGTGGGTCCTGCTGAGGGTATGGGAATGGCCACTGCAGAGTGCTGGCTCTGTGGGCTTTTACCCAGCAGCTCAGATAACCTAGAGCTGAGAGGGGGAGAGATTCCCTCCTGCTGCTGCAGGACCATTAGTGTTTATGACAGACTGTGATGGTATTTTCTTAACTTTTTCTTCCCTTCAAACTCTTAATTTATTTTTTTTCCCCCTTGATATCTAAAATGCTTCTTCCCAGGTAGAGATCTTCAGCAGTTAAATTGTGTTCATGTGGAATAAATGGGAAACCCTGTTGCTATAAGGGTTCTGAAAAGCTGTCTCAATTAATTAATAAACAAGTAGGAAGCTTTGCTGAAGTACATGACCCTGCCTGCTCAATCTTTTTTTCTGGCCTGCTGTGTTCTTTGTTCATTACTTCTGTAATAATTATGTATGCAGCTCAATGAACAAATCACCATATTCATATTTGTCCTCTGCTTGGGCTTAGCATGTCAAGTATTGCTGTTCTGGCAAGGTTCAGGGGACTTCTGGAATGGGAGAACAGGGCAGCTGGAGGCTCACAAATGAGTTAAAAGGTAATTCTGATGCTTTGTTCTACCACGCTATGCCCATGTTCTTGGGAACACAGGGAAAAGGGGATTTAATAATGAAGCAGATATGCTGTGGTTACAAAAAAAAAAAGGCTTTTGGAGGTGGAAACCGTTGCCTGGCAGTGAGGGAGTGCACTGAGCCCAGCCTGGAGAGAGCAGTGGGCATTGTGTCACCGTTTGGAGCTGGGAAGTTCTCTGTGCTTCAGTGGTGCAGGAGGAGCCAGCTGTGGGAAATGGTGTCAGAAACTTCATGCAAAGCTGTTGTGTTGGACTCAGACTTCCAGAAAATGCTCTTCTTGGTTCCTGAAGTCAGGGACAGTGGTTTTGCACAAACTGTGTGTCAGGCACAGAAAATTCCTCGCTGAGGTCACGTCTGTATCCAGGCTCTTTGCTCTGAATTGATGTTGGGATAAACTTTTGGGGGCAAAAAAGGGATCCAATAGCCTGAATCGTGAGTTTAGGCAACTTAACTTTTCCTGCTGTGCTCTCTGGCAGATTTCCTGTCTCCTGAAGGAGAGAAGAGAGCCCATGGGATGAGCTGACAGTAATGGGCAGCCTTCTGTCTTCCCATCTCCCTGCAGTGTTGCCTAAGCCTCCCATTTTTCAGTGATAATGCCAAATGAAGTACGAGCTTGGACAGCAGCCAGGTGTCAGCACATGGCAGAAGGTTTTAATTCTGCTTTTAGAAACTAGATAAGTGGTGTGCTAATATAAGCTAATAAAAGCACAACCTCTCTTCTCAGTTGGACAGCTTGAGAGGGAAGATGCTCATGACACTGCCATGTTGTAGGGTTTTGTGTTGGAGCCTGTTAAAGCTCTGATTATTACAGCTGCCTCTGGAACGTGCTGTCTCACTATTATAACATCTATTTGATTATATGCAATGACAGAGAACCAGATACATTCATTCCCTGGGAGGCTTTTTGTCTCTTGATTATGTGCTTTTTTTCCACAGTTGTGTTGTACTCAGACACTGCTCAGGATTCATCTCTGCTGTTGTTCTCTTCCATCCCCCTCCCAGTTCCAGTGCTGAGAGCTGTGTTTCTGAGCAATCACCAGGTTATTGCATTTAGCTGCTTCCTCTCTGAGAGTCCCCAATTTCTTTGGATGTGCTGGAACTTGTGCCCAGGACAAGCTGATTATGCTGTAGTCTGTGCCTTCTGGTGATCACTGGAGACATCTGGTTTCACTGCAGAAATTCAAACCAGAATGCCTCTGAATGCACAAATGGACTGAAATTAGTGTTTTTAACATTAACTGCAGTAGTGCTTTTTAGCCTTTTCCTCTCATTCTCCACAGATTTTAACCCCTTCCACTCTAGCAAGTCTGTGCTTGAGTTTGTGTACACTCCTCTGCAGCATAGGAGAAAGGCTGCTTTAATTTTATGGTGTTTAAGTATTTTTTTTAAGATGTGGGATTACTGTAAATTGTTTTAGAGATCAGTGAAAAGAAAGTGACCACCTCGCTCATTGTGAGACCAGTTTTGTTGTGGAAGGTGAGCTTTTCTCCCCCACAAAATGCCAGTTTCAGAGGAGCTGGTCATCTGGCACGTTTTTGGCGCTGAGGAATTTCAGGATGCAAGTCTGGATTTGCAGAGGAGAGCGCTGTTTTCAGTGCATCAAAAAACCGGGTCTGACTTCTGCAGTGCTGCACGGGTGCATTTAAAACCTGCAGCTCCTCAGCCAGGGTTGCTGAGCTGATCCAGGATGAAGCTGTGCCAGCACACTCGGAAGTGTCTCGATGGCTCCTTTGCCAGGCTGCTGTTTGCCAGCTGAATTTAGCATTCTCCTTCCCCTGATCAATGAATAGATTTTTCCCTCAGATCCTCTTTTATTTTTCGGTTTCCTCTGCGGCTTTTTTTTCCCCGTGGAAGATGAAATCTGTCACAGGGGCTTAGATTTATTAAGTGCTGCCTGAGTCGCTTTGTGTGATGTCAGGGCGGGAGAGGAACTGATTGTATCCTTAGAACTGGCTTAACAGAAAGGCTTTGGGTAATTCCGTAGATTTTTAAGATGTTGTGTTGGCTTAAGTGATTAGTGTGAAAGCTTCAAAGAAGACTAAATATTTAAGGCTTTATTCTGCCCTTACTTGTACCCATGCATATCTCTGGATTTTCACATTTGAATGAAAAAGTAATTCTGCATCTCCCTTGCACCCCTTCCCTTTTTCAGCTCTCCCCCCCTCAGATGGCACGGAGTTGTTCTCCCTTGCAGCAGCTGGTGAGCAGCTGTGGAATCCTGCCAGGTACATGGGAGGGGGGGAAGGCACTGAAGGAGTGGGTCCTGGTGGCACACAGGACAGCACTCCCTGTCTTCAGGGATGTCCTGAAGTGCTGCTCTTCTGATCCCATTTGCCATCTGTGTCACTTCATTCAGTCAAGGGGAGAAGCTCACTCAGCCTGGGATCCCCTTTTTACAGTCCCATCAGGCACTGTGTGTTAGTGAAGGCAGAATTCAGGGTGGGAATGACTGACTGATCCCCTCTGTTCCCTTGGAGTATTTTATTGGGGCTTTTCACAGCTCATGAGTAGCTCAGCTGTGGATTTTGTCTCTGCTTGGTGAGCTCTGGTTACTGCCCTGCTCTCCAGCTCCCCTTTCAGAAGTGCCTGCCTGCAGGGATGCAGTTCTGAGGGAGGGGTGCATGCCTTGCTTTGCAGCACCACTGCTGGATGGAGCTGTTGGTACCCAGGCTTGCTGCAGGGCTGGGCTGGCTGGCACAGCTGGCAGCTCCTGCCAGCCCGGGTGAGGTGTCAGTGCCAGTGAGGCTTGCTGAATTGATCAATAGATGTATTTTCCTTACTGGCCTTTTCTCTGGGTGCCCAGGTGTGAATTGCATCAGCAGTAGCAGGGCAGGTATTTGCCTTTTGCCCCAGGCAGCCCTTCCTGAGGGGAGTTCTGCCAGGTGTGGCAGTGTGAGCTCTCACCAAACTGCAGAGTACAGCAAACCCAGCCAGGAGCACTCCTGGAATTGTTTAGGAGGGCTGTGTTGGGCAGGCTCAGTGTGGAGATGCTTTCCCTGAGAATGGACTGCTCAGACCCATTCATGATGTGTGGGAGGAGTCTCTCAAATGTCGCTTGCAAGGGAATTAATCTAATACCTGTGTCCCTGAGACAGGTTATGAACTGAGCCTCTTGTTAGCCATGTGCTTTGTGGTGACCTCTGCCAGCAAACAAGGGCACTGCTGTAGGTGGATAAAGGAGGATGTTGCTTGTTCAAGATGTGGAGGGAGTTCCACCCCTGGAAAAAAGCCCAGAGGATTTTTTATTATAGTTTTGAAGGGCACAGCATTTGCTGTGATGATTCACTACTTCTGCCAATTTGTAGTTGAAAGGTGGGCTCTCTTCATTCAATCGGATTGATGGTTCTGAAGAAAGCAAATTTAAGTTGGTTTTTAATCCTTTTTTTCTTAAGTAAGAGCATTGCTTTTCTCCCAGCTGTGCAGAAAGTGAATCTGATTGCTTTCAGTTGTTCCTTTGTGGAATTCACTTCCATTCCCTCACAGTACTGAGGAAGTGACTGACTTTTTCATTACACTTTGGATAGTACAGATTGGCAGAGAAGGTCCCTCTTGATCTTTCATGAAGTGGAATTGTGATTCAGGAAAAGGAGGGAAGAGGGGAAAATCTTTTAACTTCTCCCTCTCTCTTGCCCAAGTTCTCTTTTTAAAATTGTTCTTATGCAATGAAACATTTGCTACTGCTTAGTAAAATCGCTTGGAATTTATCACCAAGGTGGCAGATGGTAAAGCTTGGGAAGCTGAGCAGTGTGTAGAGGTTTGGGGTTGATGGTGGAGGGCTGTGAGCTTGGGGGAATCCTGGATCCCAGAGAGTCAGGAGGATGCTTGGGCCCATAGGTGAGGAGCAAGATTCAGCTGGTGCTTTGGATTTATTGTAATCTGGCTGTTCCCCACTTGGTACTTGAGAATAAATTAAAACCTAAACTGAAAATGGAGCATTCTGTCAGAGTGGGTACTTTTGCTATAAAACTCATTATAATTTTCTTTTTGTAAGAGGATCAGGCTTCATTTTACCTCTGCAATAATCAAGATATAACATGTCAGAGGAGCCAGTACATTCATTTAGCTGTTTGCTTTGGTGCTTCTTTATGTTTAAAGCACATACTCAAAACTGTGTATTCCTTCCCTGAAAAAAAAAAAAAGAGTGTATAAATAAATGTATAAAAGTATTTTGATGAACTGCTGCTGTGCCTGCCTCCCTCACTTGGTGTGCACATGGGGATGCTCCCTCGGGTTTGTTTGCTCCCTGATGCCTGCTTTGTAACCAGGGGGATGAGGGATGGGCAGGTTGCTTTTCAGCTGGTGATGGGTTGCCAGGGGGAGGAAGGAGGGCTCTGAAGCCTTCATTTTGTGTCCTCTGGGGACAGGCAGCCATCCATCCAGCCGAGGCAGCCACTTGGAAAACGTGCTGGCTGCTTCTGGGGATTTGTTGGCTTAATCACGTTGTGTTAGCAAGTTTCTACAAGAGAAGGGAGTGATGGCTGCTGAAGCAGCCCGTGTGGAAGAGGAACAAGTGTAATAACTGGGATTTCTCATGAGAATGTCGTTCCACATTAAACACTCAGTGTATTTCTTCAGCCCCGTGCATGTTAATACCTCTGTGTGGCTCACTCTGGAACACTTTAGACAATGTATTGGTTTTGAGCCTCTTCTTCCCAGTTCCTCCCACATTGCTACCTTTGGTATCATTTTCTCATCCCTCATCAATTGCCTCCTCCTCACCTCCTTTACAGGCTCACCAAAGGAAAGTGATGCTTTGGAGACCTGGATTTGTATCCCTTAACACTTTTTATCCTGCTTTTGTCGGTGAGGAGCCAGGCCGGCTCACATTACAGTCAGCAGGGAGCAGGAGCTGGGTGGGAATTTGCAAGCTCAGAAATGAGTTTGGGCTCACTGAAAAAGGAATTGCAAACACTGGGTTTGTAGCAGCATCAAAAACCTGACTTACTTCTCCTCAGAAGGAAATGGAGGATGAGACATGTATGTTATTGAGACACTGCCTCACCTTTATCTTCTCTAAAATCTGGATATAATTAAAATGCCACAGAAGTTTAGCTGGAGCAAAGAAATATGAAATCTCTGATGATATTGAGAAGCCCTTTGACTTGTACCAATGGCGAATGTGATGCTGTAGAAAGACTGTTAATAAGGAAGATGCTTTAAAGCTGGGTATTTTAAATGTATTTCTAAGTGGAAGAAGCCTTTTTTTGGTGCTGGTATTTAAATATTGTAATTTGCTATAAATAGTGGTTAAGAAAATGGAGACATTTGTGCAGTTATGTTCTCCAGTTCTGGTGACTTGAACCTATTTTCAGTAAAAGCTCTTCAAAAGCATGCTAACTCACAAAATGAGATTGCAGAGTGCTTCATTATACTGAAAAGCATATTTTACCTCAAGGGTTTCACTAGAAATCAATACAGAATATCATACTTGCTAGAACTATTCTAACACTGCTGTAGTAATACTAAATAAGCTGCCCTTTCCCCCCCAAAATCTTTGGGTTGCTTTACTTTCATTTGCTTGCTTTGTGACATCTTTACTTTCCTTCTGTAGGAGACTAATTGCAGGAGCTCAGCTATTTTGTCCTTTGAGGAATTAGCCATTAAATAGCACCGACTTAAAATCTTCCTTGATTGATTACATGTAACTGTCTGAATTGCAACAGTAATTCAATGTAGCAGCCCTTGCTTCTGAGGTGTAAAGTAATTTATCCTGCTAATAAAACATCATTGTATGCTTGCTAAGAGAAAATACTAAATTAATTTCTTTTACTGTGTATTTTTATATCTTGATTCTCTTCAAATTTCTGCTGTAATATGAAAAAACATTCAGTTGCTTCTTGTCAGGAAGATGACTTTGAAATCCCCTGCCGTGGAAAAAAGACGAAGAACTGCTGAACAGAAGTTGTATTCCGTGAATGTAAATAGGTTCTGCACCATAATTAGTGATTTTCTTGGGCTGGACTGGAGGCCCTGTGTTTTCCTGGGAAAATCCGTTTGATGTGTACCATCCCTAATTTCTGCAGTCCTGAATGAGCAGGCTGTGATTCTGCTGTAATGAACCATGTGTTAATGCTACAGCCTTCTGTCCAGCCAGGAGCCAAAGCACCATGTCTGACTTTGTAATGAATCTTGCAGTTGCCTTGTTGACTCCGTGGGTCGGCTTTTGTTCTGGCTGCCCTCAGATATTGTGAGTTCTCCCTGAAACCTGCACAGCTCCCTCCGCTTCTGCTGGGCTTTGCTCCATTTGCCAGCTTTCCTGGAAAGCGTCAATGTTTCAAACCACTGGGGGAATTGCTTGTTTGTTTGTTTCCTTGTTAGTTTTGGAACAGTGGGGTTTAAAACAGTGGAACTGACTAGAACTGGTTCTATTTCAGTTATGTTTCAGCTGTTTGTTGCCATTTTGTTTTCTTTTTTCCTTGTAAGCTGTGAGTCGCACAGAACAGAGATAAGGGTTTGCTGTGTATCTCAAGGTGGAAAGTTTTATTCTTGCAGCCATCAGTTTCTTAGTGTAATTTAATAATGAGCCCTTGTTTCTCTGTTCTCATCAGTAACTTTTGCATGTGGGCTGTTAGTTGTTTTAGTCTTTTTCCTCAAACGATTTTTCTGCTACAGGGTTGTTTGGTTTTTTCATTTGAGCTGTGATTTGAAATCTTGTGAGCAGAACATGCGGTTTGGTGCAGGTACAGGAAGACACAGACTGACTCCAGGGGCTTTTTGGAATTGAGGGTGACTTACTCCAATCCTGATTAAACACACAGAGCCCAGGAGAGTGGAACTCCTCGCTCCCTGCAGGAAAAGCCAGTGAGAGCAGTTCTGTTGGGGTTCAGCAGCGAGTCCCACAATGGCCAGAGCGATGTTCCCCAAGCACTGTTCTTCAGCCAGCAGGGCTGGGGGCTCAGTTTTGGTGGGGTGGTGCCTGTACTGGGGTCTCACTGAGATCACATCCTCATGGCATGTGCCAGCATCCCAAACTTTGGGACTTTTGTAGGTCACAGAGCGATGCCAAGATTGTTCCCAGCTGTGCAGGAGGCTCTGGGTGGCTCCCACGGGGTGCAGCTAAAGCATGTGCAAGTGTAAAGCCAGGTCTGGTGTAAAAGCTGGGCTGTGAGGTGGGTTTGTCCCGGGCTGTGCTGGTTTTCAGGCACGGTGAGTTTGCACAGTCTCACCCAGTTCGAGCCAGCGCTTGTGTTCTTTGTGTTGCTCCAGAGTATGTGTTCATTCATCGCATCTCAGCGCGGCAGTCAAAGAATTAATTACCCTGAGAAGGGACAGGCCTCTTCCCAAGAGTTTCACAACTTCAGCTTTTAATTGTGGGTGTCCCCCGCTGGGGCTGGCCCAGCTTGTCAAAGCATTGGCGGTGGCTGCACGGGTCAGCGCCTCGCAATGGGGACACTGGCAGGGGAGCCTGAGCCCTGCTGCCTCAGCCGGGGCTGCCTGGGGCTGAGCGAGCAGGCACAGGGAGAGCTGCAAGCCCTTGAGCCATTGTTCACAGGAAACGGATTTGGAGATTAAAACAGACCAAAAATTAAAAGTAGTGCTTTATTTAAGCCTGCACTCTCCTGGGCGAACCCTTCCCGAGCTGCCTGTCCAAATGGCTGCAGTGCTGCTGCATGCTTGTTTCATTATCTAATGTCACTTATTGATTTCCATTAAAAACATGTCAGCATTGATTTTTCTAAAGCACCCTCGGAAATGCATTCTGACCCTTTTCTTTTTTAATGTTGAATCCACTGCGGAGTCTCCCACTGAATCGGTCTAAAGCAGGATTATTTTCTGGCTGAGAAATGTTGATTAAATATTTTGATGTATGGGTGGTTAAGGCTGCTTTAAGAACAAAGCGTGCCATGGGGAAATGAACTGAGACAAGGGAGAGGCTGAAAGGGAGGATGCCATAAACCAGGCACTTTGTCCATTCATGCATTGTTATTTAAAGTTAGCAGTGGAAATAAGCTGAAGGCCTGGTGCTGTGTATGAGCATCAGTTCCCACTCCAGATTGTATTGACATGGTAGGAGAAAGGAGATATTATTTTGAAATGTAGTTAAATCTGAGTACAGAAGAGTATTGTCTTTTCTCTTACCTTGTTATGGTGACTTTCCAGGGAGCCTGGTGTATTTGTTGTGTAAGTTTTAAATTGCTGACAGTCACAGAATTTAAGTTACCAGCAGATTTTGTCATATGCCTGTGTTATTATTTTCCTGCTCTCCTCCTCTGGCTCGTTATGCTGGTTTCTCATATCTGAGAGCTCAGTCCTTAGACACGTGTGGTGAAGTGCAGTGACACATGAGTGATGTTCTGGGGTCCCTCACAGTGACTCCAGCACAGCTGCAGGACTCAGAGCTCGCTGCTCTGAGACTTGTGCTAATGTTCCTGCCTTAGTTACCACTCACAGAATTGACACACAGCTGAAGTTCAGTGGCTGGAGAGTTCTGGTACTGCTGAATTGACTGGTGAGTTTAAAGCAGTGGCTCTT
Organism: Alethe castanea; assembly: GCA_024734035.1. NCBI lineage: Eukaryota > Metazoa > Chordata > Aves > Passeriformes > Muscicapidae > Alethe > Alethe castanea. Next base: position 1,076,905 of record JANRGV010000049.1, on the reverse strand, counting down.
TAACATGCTATATTCATGGAGCTCTTAGCTGTTAGCACTGCTCAGTGTTCTGCAGCACAGCAGGTTTTTGGGATAGGCACCCTGTGAACACTTACTGTGCTCCCTGAAGGTTTGAGAGGGACCAGCTGGTGTGCCCAGCCCTCCCTGGCACCTCCACCCTGGCAGCTGAGCAGGTCTCTAAGGGCAGGTAAATTCGGATTTGGGGGCAGGTGAATTCGGATTTGGGGGCAGGTAAATTCGGATTCCTCGCCTCTGCGTGGCACAGCTCATGTCAGCACAGCTCTGGCTGCCCGGAGCAGGGCTGCAGCAGCAGCAGGGAGCTCAGGGGCACAGAGGTGTCCCAGCCCCGGAGGTGGCCCCGTTCAGATGGCCCCAGGAATGTGGCCAATTGTGCAACCCTACACCCCGGGCTGCAGGGAGGGCACGGGGCTCCTTCCTGACCCCCACCTGTCACTCAGCTTAGCCCTACAGGATAAGCTGGTCTTTTGAAGTCAGGGTTTAACACTGTCGAGGCTGGAGGGCATTTCTGAAAGGTGGCTGGGTTAGCTGGAGGAGCAGCAGTGCTGTGGATGGCATCAGCTGTGCTTTGATCACACTCTGGTGCTGTGCACACACTTGAATTCAATAGCTGCTGCTTAATGCTCCCCTCCACTGTTTGTGTTCCTAAATGAGAGCCAGAGGATGGCTGATGCCATCCTTGCCTTGAGCAGGCACATCCCAGAGCTTTTCTCCAGAGCTGGTGGCTGAGAAGAGATTCTTTCCCTGATAAAACAGTGAGGGGACAGTGAATGAACCATGGCTTGTGTGGATGTGTGCGAGTGTAAAATGCTCTGAGGCTGCCCCAACTCAGAGATTTCAATGCTGCTGAAATACTGAAAGTTAAAGGAGGCGCTGGCACAAACCTACCCACTGCAAATACAGCTTCTGAAGGGGAAACACCTCCTTTGCCCCTCAAACAACCACACCATAAATTCTCCCCCTCTTTTGCTTTTAGTGCTGTTGTAAAAATCCCAGGCCTGCTTTAAAAACCTGAAACTTTCTCTTACAATGGCCGGGGCTGAGCTTTGAGGCACTGCCACAACTCATTGTGTGTGGAAGAACCCTTGCTGGGAAGGCTGTGATTTATATCAGCCTGTCTGTCACGGGGTGAAAGGAATGCCCGGTTTTTCATTTTGATCAGATGTTAGGTTTGAAAACCACCCACTGCTGTAAGCTCAGTTGGAGTGGAGGGATGAGATGGAGCACATTGCATGCTTTGTTGCTGAGATAGTGTTTTAAGGCTGGCTGAATCTGTTTCCCATTGCTGAGTGCAGGGAGCAAAGAAGTGGATTTAAAAAAGGGAAAACTAAACTGAGTACTTTTTTTGGGTCTGCTTTCAGTGAAGTAGAAGATGGGGTGAGGGCAGTTCAGGTTTATGTGCTGTCTTCAGTGCAGTCATGGAAGGAAGAAAAATCTTTGGTGTACATAAGTCTGTAGAGAAGATGGGGGTGGAATTTCTGGGGGTGGAATTTTCCAAAGGGACTAGCAGAGATAATCACCTAGTTCCCACTGAAAGCTGCTGGACCTGCCTTTATGCCTAAAAAGGGAGGGGAAGACAAAATAATTCTGATTTGTAGCTGAGTTTATCTCCTTTTATGAGATTTTCTGTTTTTCCTGTCCCCTCTTTTTTGTTTTCATTTTGTCTTCTGTTTGGCAGCTTTCAGATCCACTGTCCTTTCAGAAAAAGTCTGGATGCTGGTACAGTTCCAGAACCATGATATTCTTCCTATTTAAAATGCACAATAGTTTCTGTGGCTTTTTCTTCTCTTGGCTGTGTTGGAAACAGGACAAAGGGCTTTCCCTGGTTTTGAGTTTCATCACAGATTTCCAGCTTGCACTGCCCTTAAGGTATAAAAGCATCTGATCTGAGTTTGTGGCTTTGAGTTTGTGACATTCAGTTTCTGTTTTTTCTTAGGTTAACTCTCATTTTGGCTGAGTTTCATGATGTAGAGTAACATTTTACCTCTTTAATATGACTTTACATTCACTCAGTCCTAAAATGAGTATCAAAAAACCAGAATCTGAGATTTTAAACTACAGAGCTGGGAGCAGTGCTTGCTAAGATTGTATTAAATAAGAGCTGTGAGGAGTTCCTGTGGGCTGCTGTGTTAAGAACATAAAGAATTCTGTGCTGGTGAGTGTCTGTGGACTCGTGATCACGATCTGTAGATAGTTCTGCGTGGTGCTCGTGAGCAATTGTTATGATTAAGGATTGACTACTGTGAGTAAGAAAACCATTGTATCTTGCTCTGCTGCTGTTCCATTTGTAAATGTAGAATTAGGAGATGTAGATAATTTCCTGCTCTGCCACCACAGGCTGTACAACCTTGGGCAAGCCATGTCTGTGTTCAGCTGATACAAGAAGCGATAATGCAGCCCCAGAAGGGTGCTTTGAAACCAAGCACGTTCAAGATTAAAATATTGTGGTGACAGTGGTGAAAAAAGCCCCAGTGTGCTCCAAGCAGGGCATTTGATCAGCCCTCCAGGTCACAGGAGATTTAAAGGCCATCTGTGGTATGACTCCATTGACTCCTGTAAACCAGGATCAAACGTGATTCATGCATCTGTGTGGTCTGACCCCTTTGAATTCTCTGGTCAAGTTATGTCAGGAAGGGAGAGAAGCACTGAGGTTTGCTATCAATTTTTATGTGGGTCTTTACAGAAAACAAAACCGTGCCAACAGCTGATGGGAGTTTTGCAGGTTTTTGTCACAGTTTCAGGGACATGAGGAGCAAGCTGAGATGTGCCTTTCAAGTTACAGTGTAAAAATCCTCTGAATATTTTCGAGGCAGTTAATATGGGGGTTATAAAGTAAATTCCCCCCATGGAATAGTTTAATGCCAGAGCTGCTGAACTAGAACACCAGCTATTATTTTAGGAATACAGTTTAAACCCCTTGCTTTTCCATATTTTTTAAGCCAAAGATTACACCTTTATTGGTTTTGTATTTCCAGACATAAAGAGGGGAGTTACTCTATGGCCACATAATTCTGTCCCAGCTGGGAATGGCCAAAAGAGCTGACTGATTACAGTGCTCTACAAAGGTGGTTTCCAAATCCAGGAAAAGAACCCAAGGTTTGTTTCATCAGGGCATCAAAGGCTGAGTTTTTTTAACATCATTCTAGTGCTGCTTCCCAGCTGGAACGTGTTAACTGCAAGCATTATTGTCAGGAATGGCAAACATCAGGTAACATTGCACTGTGGAGCTGGAAATGATTCTCAGACCTCTCTTACAGCTCTCCTCCTTGAAATCTATACCCTGTCTTTTCTTTCATGAGGTCCAGGCCTGCATTTCTTGCTGTTTGGTATTACCTTTGTGCTTGTTCTGCTCCACGTGTGGTTCAGCAGTGAGCAGAGCACTCAATGGCAGAGATTTGGGGTTGGGATAACGTTTGGGTCTCTGTTTTGGTGCTGTCTGTACCTGGAGAATCACAGCAGGGCTGGGCTCTGACAGGTCTGACTCTGCCTGAGGCTTTTTGCAGATAAGGATTTCAGAGATTGAGCTGAACAGCAATTCAGAAAATCAGGGCTCCCAGCACTGACATTTCTTGCTACCTTGGAAGTAGGAGCTGAAGCTTTTTCAGAGTAGGAGTGATGTTAAAACTCTCTCCCCAGCTTCTGTAATGAAAGTTTGCACTGTGCATCTTTGTGTACCATCAGCAAGATTCTTCCTAGGTAATAAAAGGAGATTATCCATTGAAAAAAGCAGTGTAAGTTCATTTCAAGTCCTCCTTATTAAGTAAAATGAGAGACTTTCTGCATTTTATCATCTATTCATATTTAGTTGCTGCATTTCTATCACTTAGATCAACCATCTTTGTGTATGATCTCATTTGTTTAATTTGTGGGATTTCTGGAAGAGAGGTGAAATTATTCACAGCAAAAACTGAAAATATGGAAAAAGCAAGCTTTGATGTGACAGAATATTATCACAAAGTAGATTATTGCTTACTCTTACTCTACATATGTAGAGATATTTATTCCTTGTTACCAGGTTAAAATGTCAGTGATAACTATTGCAGGATAACTGGGTACTTATAAGTAACAGAAGAGGAAAAACTTCTGAGTTTACTGCCAAATAAGCAGTATAAGTTAGAGAGTCCTTTGGGCCTTGGAAGTTTGGGGACCTCAATATTTCACAGAAGGACTTAAGCCACAGTCCTCTGATGGAGAAAGGTCTGAAAATAGCTGGAGGGGTCAGCTCTGATCTCTCTGGTGAGGCTGGAATTTGTCCAGGGGAGTTCTTATCTGTGAGGTTCCCTCCCACACCTCAGTTTTGTGCTTTTGTCACACACATTTTACCAAGCAGAAAAGAAGGGCTGCTGAAAGCTGCCTTAAAAACACAGGCTCTGAAGGGATCAGGGGAAAAGAGGGCAAATTCTTTCTAATTCCCATTTGTACAAATAATTCGCAGATTAAGGATTTTGGCAGAGAAAGAGAGGCTCAAGTCTGAAATGTATGGCCCCCATGTGGGCTTCGTAGGGAGCAGCTGAACAAAATGCTCCATTTCCAAAAGCCACTGCTCAGCTTCCCACTCTCTTCTCAGGGAGATGATGGGGAAGAGAAAAGAGGACGACTTTGCAGCTGATTAATCACTGCTGCTGTGTTTGGGATCATTATTCAAGGACTTCCAGACAGAAATAAACCAAAGAACTACAACAGTAGCTTTCTCTAATTATTTTTCTGTGCTCAGCCCTACTTTGTGTATTGATCAAACCATTCCTCTCCTTGCAGTTTGCGGGCAGTGATCTCTGGGGCACGGACTGAAACCATCCTGGGGAGTTCCTTCTAGAACCTCCCTCAGGGTGACCATAGTTACAACTTTAAAAGAGCCTGTTTATTGTGGAGTCCATTATAAAATCCTAGCTAAGGGTTTAGAGCATGTTTAAATGTATGTGTTTGCTTGAAAAATAGTTTGAGATGGATCTTTGACGTGTGTGAATTGGCACAGCCTCTCCAGAGCAGAAAGAAACTGATTGGGTTTCCACCCACAGAAGTTTGGACCCCTTTGATTTTCCTTTTCTATGTGTATAATGCACAGAGAAAGAAGACAACCCTCTTTAATCTGCAGAGAATTTAGACACTCATCAAGCACTAAAGAGGCACCATGCCGAGGCTGAGAGCTGAAATCCCAAGGATGAAATCAAGTAATTGCTTTATCTCTTTCTTTTCAAACATCCAGAGAGACACTGAAAGGCAAAACTAAAAGTAAATGAAGGAGTGGAGCCAAGTGGGTTTAGAGGAAGGGTGGATATGTCAGACTTGCAGGGGAAGTAGCAGCAAACAGGTGACATTCTGTGCAGCTCCCAAAGGCTGGCAGCCTTCAGCCTGCACTGGGGTCTCTGCTGAGCATCTCACTGAAGGGAAAATGTGCCTCATAAAGGACAGAAAGTTTGATCTGAGCTTTGTTTTTTAAAGTAGCTTGTAATCAATTAACTGCCATAAATATTGTGTTCAGCAGTTAACTGTCTTCATGTCTGTAAGTGCTCTGAGATCCCAATAGCTGCCCAGGCCCTGAGCTGTTGCAGTAGTGATTTAGTGATTTTTTTTTTTTTTCTTATTAATATAATTTGAGAGATTCCTATTTGCAGAAAGACAAAAGACCTAGAGGAGGGAAGGCAGGGAAGGGTTGGGCACTATTTTTAAATGAGCTATTGAGTCTGCATAACAACATGACCATTTTACAGTCACATTCTGTTGCAGCCAGTTTTTCATACTTTGCAATAGGTTGGGATCTGTTTATTGCTACTGGAGGGCTTTTTTTTTTCCCTCAGCTTTTTTTCATGTAGATGGTTTTATGCTTCTCTTCTAGGTTAGGAACAAGAAATGCAAATTTTTTACCAGACTTGAATAGCCAAGCTGTTTCCAAGGAAAAAACTTTCAGGCTTGGATGTTAGGTTCTGGGCAAAGAATTTATGGTATTTTTGAGCTCACTTTGTGTAAACCAGTAAATGAATAGTGATACAGAAAACTTAAGGCTAGTAATAAAAAGGTTAAAAAACCTATCAGGTTCTTTATTTATGGCAAGGAGACTTCTGGCTTGTTGCTTGTTCAGTTTGTGGGAAAAACATTGACATCAACTTCCAGCTGCAAAGTGAGGAGTTTTACTCTACAGACTTACACCCCAGGGGTCAGATTTTCACAAGAGCTCAGCATACAAGCTATAAAGGAAAGAAATGACCACATTTCTAGAGCCCTGTAGATTGGGTCTCAGAATTGCTGCCTCTGGGTGCTGGCTGCTCCCAGACTCCAAATGTGGTAATGCAAGTTCAGTCTGAAAGTCTGCCCTCTAGATGTGTTGTAGCTTTAATTTTGGCCCCTGAGAAGGCCAATTAACTCATACAGACCTAATGACAGCTCATCTGCACTTTAATTAACTGGGGCTGTGATCACATTCAGTACAGGAGCCATACAAAAATGCCACTCGCATTTCACTTTAAGTGCTCTGTGTCAGACACCATCACCCAGGAATGAACTGCTGTTATTAAATTTCATAAACAACCATTTGAAATAAAGAGTTGTCACAGGAACAGACTTAAGCAGCATTTTAATGTTGCATCAAAGGCACTGCTGTGCTGAGAATTTAAGAACTCCAGTCAGAAAGAAAAGGTCACAGGGTCATGGCCATACTCACCTGAGTGGCCAGGTATCACCTGGGTGTGATTTATCTCTTCCTTCTGGAAGTTACAGATGTAGTTTGGGAGCTCATGAGGCCACCAGCCCTCTCTTGGCATCTGCCCTGGAAACACCCAAAGTGTGTGTGCCAGTCCTGCTGGGGTAGGAGCTGCTTGTCACTTGTGGCTCTCCACAATGATTTGTGGCAGCAGAGCAGCAATAAATTCAAAACAGTCACTGCCAGGGCCAGGGTGGGAGAATATTTGCATTTTGTCCCTCATATCCACTTTGTGAAATGTTTGATGCCTGAGGAATGGTGGGAAACTCAAGGTGCTTTGAGGAAATCAAATGATTCCTGCTCCATGCAGAGCTGTGGAAGTTGTGACCCTCCCAAAGATGAGATCCACAACTGCACCTCCAAATCAGCATCACCTTGCTGGAAGTACAGATGAGAGCTAACTCAGGCTCCTGTCTGGCTGCTGGGTGGGTTAAGTGCATTTTTGGGGAATCCTCTTTGGGTGAATCAGCTCAGAATGAAATGTAGAATGCACTGCTTGAGGAATTTGCAGTTCTCCCAAGCTGTGTTATCAGGGCAGGGAAATGGTGGCATTTAACCTGTGCCTGTGTGGTGTGAACTACTCACAGCTCGTGTGGCATCATGATTCCCTGCAGAAATAGGGAAATAGTTCCTAATACTTAATAGATGTTCAGTTCTTTGTGGATATAATAATAATTCTCAACAGAACAGAGACACATTTTCAACTATCCAGTCACTTTTGGAATTGCTAAGCAGAGTTCTCCAGTTCTGATCAGTTCAGTAGGAATAGTTCTCTCTGCACTAAGATCAGGCTCAGTCTCCAAGTTTGATACCTTGGAAAAAGTTCATGGATTCTGAGAGGAGCTGCCAACGCCATCTAGAGTTGAGCTGCCTGGGGTTTCTCATTATTTATAGGAATTGTTGTAAGGAAATAACACCTCTTCCTCAGCACTTTCAGTAGAAATACTGTAAAATAAATAAATAAATACTATCTATTAGCAGAGTGCCGTTTTCAGCCTCACACTGAAAAAGGGGAGATGTGCTGCAAGTTCCTTCTCTTCACTCAGGGGGCTGTGTTTCATTTTTCCTGAAGCAATTTTGCTTCTTGACTCCTTTTCCTTTGCTCTTGAGTGCCAGGTTTGGTAAGGTCTGACACACCCAGTAATCCCTCTCATATCTGCAGTTACAAAAACCTGGAGAAATCCAAACCTACCATGGAAACGTCCTGATTTAATCAGGTTTTTTATCAACTGTTTTGCTTTGTTCCCCCAAGTGTTTCAGGATGCTTTCATGGTAGGTGCAAGGGAATTCTGGGAGGTGGAAATGAGGATTTCTATGTAAAATGTGGGATTTGAGGGCGTTTAGAAGGAAAGATAAGTGGGTGAAATGTTTCAATCCCATGATTTCCTGCAGAGAATGGCAGTTTTTCAGCTGGGAGGGCTGTTCTGAGGGGCTGAAGGAATGGGCTCAGGTCCCTTCCCTGCAGTGTGCTGAAGTGGGAGTGCAGCTGGATGGGCAGCATGATTATCTCATGACAGCAGAAAATTCTTCTTTGCTCCCTGTCATCCATTAAGGTTTTATCCTGCTTTGTATGAGGAATGTGATCCTGAGTGCAAGTAGTTACTTCTTCAATGAGGCTGAAAACCACCAGGATTTAGTATTTTAGTGAATAATCTAGAGACTAGGAATCAAATCTAGGTGTGCCAACCTCTGTCTTCCTTTTGTGCCCATTAGCCCGTGCTCACCTTTCAAGATTTGTTTCAATTGGCAGCATTTCTAATGAGAAATGCAGCTCAAAGAGCCAAAAGGGCATTTGTCTTCTTTAGTTCTTGAGCTGCTTTATTGTGAGGCTTGTTATGGTTCAGCTGAAGCTTTTTGAGTTGGGGACAGTGGTGAGGCTGGAAGGAAATGAATGGAAAATGCAAAACAGAAGAAGATTTCACAGGACAAAGTTGTTCATGTGGTTATTTGGCAGTTATGGGGATTAAATGTGCCCAGGAAGTTCCCTGACTGCATCTTATCATTGATTCCCACCAGCATAAAATATTAATATTCCATCAGTGAGGTTTGTTTATGCTATTGTTGTAATAACTTTAAAAATGCTATGAAAAATCCTTTATTTACATTAATAATGCCACTGATATTTCCTGGATCTGGTGCAGTTATTGCTTTTTGCTGCTTAAGGAGATATGGTAATTCAAGTATACAAGCTTGAAGAAAAACGGGGAGAGGTGTTTGTCTGAAAGGAAAATGAAGCTAAAACTCCTTGGAAATACTTCTAGCCCACATCAGATTGAAATATCTCCAACAGAGAGGTTTGCCAGGGAGTGTTCAGTGGGTCTGTTCAGCAAACAGCAATGTTCCCAGCTTTGACACTGCAAACCATCACCAGTCCTGTGAGTGCCTCTAAAGCAAGGTAAGGTTGGTGTGGTTGTGAAATGCTGAGCAATAAATATTTTGCTTGTTTGCTTCTACTTAAAATTGAATCTTGGAGGATTTACATGCAAATTCTATCAAGTACCAATCTTTGTTCAGCCTTTGCTACATGTTTTGATTTTTTTTTTTCCTCTCGTTTAATTTCAAAGCATTTGGGAAAGGAAGAGAGCCAGTGTTTTCTAATTGGCTAACATAAAGTGAAATTGCTAAATCCATATGTAGGCACCAGACTGTGCTTTGTTTCTTAATGGGGCTAATTTTGCTGAGACCTGAGGGACCTGAAGCATCACAAATCAGGTTGCCTGTGCAGGTATTGCAGTTTGAGGCTGGTTCAGTTCTCAGCTGTAGGGGCCTACCAAGGGGGCAGGACTGACATCTGCATACTTGGGGAAAACCTTTGAATTGCTGCTGGAATCCAGATTATTTTTTATGATAAGAGCATGTAGTTTTATATATTGGAAATGTTAATTTATCTTGCCCAGGTTTTCAGTCAGTCCCAGCAGCAAGAATGCCAGAAGGAATGAGTCCATTGCTGTGACTGAGTTGCTATATGCCCTTATTTATAAGATGAGTTGGACTTCCTTTGCCTTCTGTAAATATTATTGAAAATGAAATTTCTCACCTCTTTGCAATTAGACTGGTATCAAATATCTAACAAATCTTTGTCTCCTCTTCCACCACCTGTATTATTGCTGATATCTCTTACCATGTGCAACTGTATGAACAAATAATGAAAATATGTTTAAATTTACATTTTCCCATTGCTTGAGTCAACCATTAATATGTTCATATACCTTAATATGTTTTGGTTTTATAATTTGAATAGTATCACTCTCCATTACATCATCACCCTTTCAAAGACCCCCAAGCCATTTTTTGAACTCTAAAGTCCCAGGCATTTCTTTCTGCAAAAGAACTTTTAGTTATTTTACTTCAGCTTCTGCCTACTTAGAAATGAGTGGCCTAAGGTAACTCAGCATCCCTAGGAGAATTACAGATATGGTGCCTCTATTGTGGGATTACCTTATTTTGGTTAACAAACTTTCATCTGAATTCAGAGTTTTATCATCTTGGTGTAATTACAGTGAGGAGTTGTATGGTTTATTCTTGACCAGTTGATCTGAAACACTCTGGTTTTTCTTATCACCACTGCATCCACAAAGGATCCCTCAGCTCTTGGTCTCTGCAGGTTTCTGACCTGCAGTTTTGGGAAAGACAGTGAATTTAGAGTAGTTAAAAAATTATTCCAGCTCTTTTGCATTTGAAAGATCTTGGTCCTGTGTGAATATTTGGTATTAGTTTCCTCTGGATATCAGCACGGGGACTCTCAGAGGAGCAGAGCTGACAAAAGCCCCTTGGAGCAGCAGGATTTTGGCAGCTGTGAGTTCCCGTGCCTGCTGCTGTGTTAGGGGAGGCTGGAGCAGCAAGGCACCAACCTGGCTGGAATAGATTTGCTCTTTACCTGTTCTGCTGTGGATTAAATGGGAACAGATTTTTGGCTCCGAGCATCCGTGCATAAATTCCGTCTGAATAGGAGGCGAGTTATGAAATGAGATCAGCTCTGAAAAGTAATTCTAACCACAGCTAATTTTTTTTTAGAAAAGGAATATAAATTGCTACCTTTTGAGGAGCCAAAGAAAATGAGGGGCTTGTGTAGGCTCTGAGATATTGCCAGATTTTGTATTGATTCGTGTTAAGTCTGGTTTGCTTGAAAGGGTGTTGGAGAGTGGGTGTGAATTTTCTGCCTCACCAAGAGGATGTAGGTGCCTTCAGCTGGGATGACTGCAGGTCCAGAATGCTGTGTGCCACCTTTGGTTTGATCCACATCACTAACAGGCACCTGTCTGACCTGAGCAGCCTCTGCTGACCTTCCCTGCTCCTGCAGTGTGGCTCCATCTGTGTTTCCTCAAGTGGACACTGACTGTGCTGGCATCTGTGCTCAGATGAGATGGGAGCAATCACCAGGCTGATGCAACCAGTTTGCTCTCTGGCTGGACTGAGTCTGAACCAGGCATCTGGAGGAAGAGAAATTTTGTTTGTTTGCTAAGTTTTCTGAGCTGAAGGATGACAGCTGAGGAGAGAGGACTGGAGGGCAAAAGTAAATACTGATTGTGTAAGGAGGGAAATAAAGAGAGACAAGGCATGACAAACAGTCGTGTGCCATTGAGGACAGTGCTGACTGTGCCAGAGAATCCTGTGCTCCATGAGAGATGCCCTGGGAAGCTTTCCCAAAGTGCTGTGTACACTGCTGGGGGCTCAAAGGCACTTCAAAGCAGTGCTCTGAGCCCAGCTCTGTGAGGCCAGGCAAGCGTGCACACCCAAAGTACACAGCATGGCCTTTGGAGTGGGCTGCACAGGGTTCCCACAGCTCTGCATGCTGCAGGGGCTGCTGCAGGAGTCCAGCTCTCTGTGACTCTGGGTGGTGCTGGGCATGTTGTTTATTCCATCCCAATTCTGGTCCCTTGACTCCACAAGGAGAGCAGCACACCTCTGCCTTGCCTCACAGAGCTTTGGGGCAAGGAGCTGCAGGGCTCTGTGGCTGCTTATTGCAGCCAGAAAGGGCTGCCATGGCATTCCAGGGTGTTTATCCCAAGTCAGGACTAAGGTTCAGAGGGAACGTGTGATCTGCAGAGTGCCTCCGCTAGAGCTGGTTCTAATTAGTCATTTTTATGAGCTCCAGAGTCAGACAAAAATGAGGAGCCCTCCCCTTGTGTAGTTTCCTGTTTGCTGGGTGCATGTAAAAGAGATCTGGCCCTGATGTATGTTAATAATGAGCTGATAATGTAAGCCAGCTGAGAGATGTGGAGTTAGTCTGGGCTGCTGCCAAGCGGGAGGTGAAAGTTCAGGAACTGACTCATGTTGCCAAGACCTGGTCCTGTGGAGAAGGTCTGCTCATTAATAGATTGAGTTTCTCATTAGGGCTACAGAGCATATGCTTACAGCTTTTGGGTTTCAGGCTGAAACCCAATCCCAGTAAAAGCTTGCTGAACAGAGAGGCAGATTTACTGGTAAATAAAGGATTAAAGGAACACTTGGCAGGGTTGTTGGACTGGAAACCTGACTGGCCTTTGAAGATTTCTCCATATTGTAGGTCCTCCCTTTAAATTTATACCAAGAAGAGATGTGTTCTGCTCTTTAGCATGCAGCCCCAGAGGGCAGGAGCTTTCCATAATCCAGCAAGGGTAGAAGATGCTTCTGTCTGTCCTCTAAATCAATGCATGATACTGCCTTTAAAGTAAAACATCCCATATAAGTTAGCTCAGAGGAGCCTGGTGTAAACAAGGCTTCCCTCCCACAGCCCCCTTGTCTGCACAGAGAACAAGACTCTGCATTAGTTTTCAGAGCAAGCAGCTCAGCATTTACAGCATCTCTAAAACTACTCTTGTTCTCTTTGGTTTTTTGAATGAGTCTCCAGCAAACAGGCACAACTGCCTGTTGGGTTCCAGCCTGTGACGTTCATTACAGCTGGCCATGAATGGAGTTCATACTTGGCTAAACAGCTTTAGCAAACTGAAATGCAGACAGGTTTAAATAGACTTATAAAGGGAAAAAAAATAAATATATAGCAGTCCAAAAGCCCTACAGCTGACAAGAGTGTTAATACAGTACTTTGGGAATTCAGGGTGGCATTAGCTTTGTATTTCTTTATTGAAGGAAAAATGATCCCTATTAAAGTTCTTGAGTGTGGGTGATGTAATGGCCCTTGCACCACTCTGCCTTAGCTGGCAAGGGGTACCTGGGGAGACATGGAGCCAAAAGGAACGGCAGGATAGGCCGTGGAAGCTGGTCAGGATGGTCAGAGTTTCCTTTTCTTTTCATCAACTGGAGTCATTGCTTTGTTAGCTAATGAGGAGACAAAAGTGCAGAAGTGGAGACAGCAGTGAATTTTATCGAACCCCTCTTCCAGCAGAAGGCTTTCCTTTGTTGCTGCCTGCCCTGAAGCCACAGACATCTTTAATCATTGCTGAAATCCTATTGTCTACATCCAATAGCTGTGCTAGACCACAGGCTTTGCTGCAGCCAGATGTCTGACACCAGGAAAGCTACAGCAGGAGAAGGTATCTGGCTCTTGCCTTGCTCAGACACAATGTGACCAGTCAGAGTCAGTTCAGGAGCTGGATTTACAGTTTATTTACAGAAGTGACCTGTAGTTGTGAGTGTGTGCACAAACACACGTTTTCCCTGTGCTTGTGCATGCAGCACGTTCCCTTGTGATGATACACGCTCTTCCTGTTACCCAAAGACCTGTATTATTTATTCTTTTGTGATAAGAATGAGCAGAAGCATTTTTTTCTAACTCCAGAGCCTCTATTGAGTATCACAGACCAAGATGTGGTGGCAGAGTCCAGGAGCTAAAATTGACATCCATGATAGAATTCCTGCAGCAGAGAGGCTTTCCTGAGACAGGCTCACCCCTGCCTGGGAATGAGCAGCTGGGCTCAGTGTGGATCACTCAGGGGTGTTTGTGTCACAGCTCCTGCCTGGCCCTGGGCAGGCTCCCAGCCAGGTGACAGTGGGGACAGCCAGGTGACAGTGGGGACAGCCAGGCTCCTCCAGCCTCCTCAGCCCTGAGCGTGCCTTGCTGTGCCAGCACCTCGCTGCCAGCGGAGCCAGAGCTCCTGATGAAATCAGCTTTTATTCAGCTGCCAGCCCATCCCCTGCTCCAGGCTCTGTCACCAGAGCTGCTGTGGCTGCTGCAGCAGGGTGTGAGTGGACAGCAGACATTGTATTGAGACATCTCTGGCCAGACACATCCGTCCCTTAGAGGGCAGATAAAACCACTCCTAATGCTTAATAACATAAATTTGGAGGAGCTCTTATGTAAACATATTCAGTGAGCCCTCATTAATTTCCCTTAGGAGCCAGGCTGAATGAAGATGAGTTTCAGAGAAAGGAAGAAATTAAATTTCATGTTAGGGACTGCACATGTTGGAAAAAATTGCAGGAGGCACTGTGTGTTTTTAGCTGTGTGAATTAGGGATCTGTGGCAGGGACGTGGGGGAGGAGGAAGGTTTGGAAGTTATATTAGGAAGGGATAAAAATAGTGCTTGCAAAATATATATCAGGGCTCTATTGCATTGATTTGCAGGGAGCTCTCAGTGATTGTTGAGCACAGCAGCACTTTAGGAGCACGACACATTCAACCTCTTTAAAGGATGGTGCGAGTCATTTGCTCTGTGCAGTTTTGTGGTGCTCAGCATAACAAACTGGCATCCATCATTGTCATTTGTCTTTGCCAGTGACTTTAAGGACACCTGAGAAGCAGCAGGAAGGTAGGATTCTGCTTTCCACCCACTCCAGAAAATACAGAATTACTCTGTTGCACCTCCAGAGCTGCACAGGCTAACTTTGCCTCTGGCATTAATGCCCTCCCTGAAGTTGCACCAGACTGTTGCTGTGCTTTGTACATAAACTGGATCCAGGTTCACATCTTCATCTTAGGCAGGCCTTTATTTTTGGCTTTTGAATGTGCTCCTTCTGTATAAACTTCATCTTGGAAAGAAGAACCAGGTCCCATTGGCTTCTACTTCCTAATTGCAGAACTGGAATTGCCAGATGTGTTCACTTCCCTCAGGTATGGCACTGATGGAGTGTTTTGGTTTGGTCATTCCTAGGCAGGCTGTGGCAAGACATTAGAGCAAATAAGAGAGATTTTAGAGAGGGACTTCCCAATCATCTTCTCTGCCTTAAAAACAGAATTAAAACCACGTGTTCATCATTCTTCTGCATTTTCTCCCTGTGATTTGGCATTCTGTCAGGTCTGCTTGTGTTCCCCTAGAAGATTTCCCTCTTCTGGATCTCATTCTTCCTTTTGTAGTTTTGCCTTTCCCCTTCTCACTGCCAGCACCACACCCACTCTGCTCTCTCATTTCTTGCCCCACTCCTGTTTCTGGTGCAGGTAAACTGGGGAAGAGATGACAGAAGGGCTGGAGTGGGGACTGGGGCTTGAGGAGCCCCTTCCCTCCTGCTTCTGCCCCTCAGTACCAGGGACCACCAAACAGCACCAAGGCTGCCAGGGAGAGCTGGGCTGCTCCCACAGAGCTTTTGAGTCAGAACAGGATACCTGAGAGGCAGAATTTGGGGTGTGGGGAGTGGCTGCTCACCCCAGGACCCACAGTGGCCTTTGCTCTCTTAGCAGCAGCCAAGGCACTTCAAACACAGCCCTTGGAGGTGCTGGGAGCACAAAGACAGTGCTCCATCCATCCCTTTTGATGAACCCCTGGGAAGGAAGGTGTTTAACCAGATAAATTTCCGCTTGGTTTCTGTCCTGCTGCTCTTGTGGAATGATGAGCTGCTTTGTGCTCTGTGACAAAGAATTACTTGGAGGTTAAAGGTGACACTGAGTTCATTTCCCGAACGGGCAGGGCTGGCCCCCACCCCCTCAGCCTCATTTCTCATTAATCTTCTCATAAATCCTCGTTGCATTTTTGAAATGGAGATGATTAGCAGGGTTGTAGGCAGGATATTGAGATATTCTGGCAAGGTTTAAGTCATAGTTTGCATACAAGCAACTATTTAATACATGGTATTAAAAATGTTCGTGCATTGCATCTGTTAGCGTTCCAAACTCCTCCATGGAGGAGGAGAAAGTAAAGAAGGATAAGTGGCTGCTTTATTCTTAAATTAAATTTTCTTATAAATAATAAACTTTTTTTTCCAAGAAGGAATTAAAAATATTTTTGGGGCTACGTCATTGCTGGTAGAGGACATTGTGATTTTTCTCTTTTATGAAACTTTATTGATTTATACCAGTGGTGAAACGTTCCTGAGAGTGAAATGTTGAACTGAGAATTTAACAGTTAATGCTGATCCAAGTCAGTGTTTCCAGGGTCTGTTTTTCTCCACGATTTAGATGTTTTACACCAAATGTGCAGATTCCTGCAGACGCCAGGCAGCGGAGGTTGGGGCTCTTGGTTCCCACTCAGAAAAGCTGACAGACTGGAGTCTGATCTTGGCAGCATTTGCTGCCTTGCCTTGCCAAGTTCCATCCATCATCAGCGAGGCTCTTACACCCTCTTACCTTCCTTTTCTTGGTGCTTTCACGTGCTGCACACGCAGTGCCCCTGCCCCTGCCTGTGTCTGTGCCCAGCTCTGCTGGAGCCTGCTGGAACCCTCAGCTGCACTGCCCCAGCTCCCTGGCCAGGCAGTGGCAAAAGGATTGCAGCTCTTGGGTGTGCAGCTGGTGAGGTGGGATGAGAGCTCTGAAGGGGTTTGTTCCCAGCAGAGTCCAGGGAATGCCAGCCCTGAGATGTGAGTTACCAGTCAGGAACGTATCGAGATGGGTGCTGAAAGTTACTACAGACCCCAGGGAAAGCCTGGCTCAGATCTGATTGTGAGAAACCCCTTTTTCCTTTTCAGCCTCAGAATTGCTTGCTGCCAGGTTGTACCTGGCTCTTTCAGTAATATCCCTTGTACCTGTGGAATGCAGAGCCCATTGGAGGCTGGGTCTCAGTGTGGGGCAATGTGAGATAAAGTTGTGTTGCTGGCTGGCTTTATTTTTAATTAGTACCTATTTGCAAAAAAAAAATAAAAAAATTCTCTTTTTCTTTCTGGATGGTAAGGAGAAAAACATTGCAATTCATGTATTGAGTCCTCTGTGTCCTCCTTCTACGCTTTTGCAGCTGAAATCTTCATCTGCTTCAGGCCTGAGCTCTTGGGTACTCTTGGTTCTTGTTGGTTTTTGTGGCAGTGAAGAGTGCTGAGCAAATTGCCCCATTCAGGCTCTAGGACCCTAATCTCTCTTTAAACAAGGAGCTGTGCAAAGCAATTCAGTGTCTAAACAGAGGAGTGAGTGCCTATCAGCATCTGACAGACTCAAACAGCAGAGGAAAGCACAGAGCTATTAAAAACTAGAGGAGGAGACACAGGACAAGGAATTGATTCATTGCCGAGGCCAGAACTTGTTCAAGTTTGTAACTTACATCTTGCACGTTCCCATTTTTGTGACATTTGTGTACTTAAAAAAGAACCAACCCAAACCAACTGTGGTATTTGTGTTTTTCAATCATTATGGCACTCTGGCCAAACTTTAAAATGTTGTGGAGGCTTTGGTGAGCCATCCTGTAAGGCTAAATTTGGCACATCCCCTGCAGAGAAGTATCTGACATAACTGTACTGCCATGGAAATCAGGCTCCTTCAGCTGGAAGGTGAACAGTCCAGGTCTCTGAAAAGGTGCTGGTTAAGGTAGAAAATACTGACTGCATTATCTGCAGTCACTCTGTGACTGCCACTGCTTTAAAGGCCAGAAAACCCCCCAGACAGTCAGTGTTTACTTGCTCTTCTGTGTGATGAACTCGACGTGGTTTTGACTCACAAATCAATCAACCTGAGTGATGGCTTCTCTCATTTCATCACCCCACAATCTGGGCTGCAGAGGTTTCCTGTGGCTACCATATGTTTTTGATGGAGCTGGCAATAAACTCTGGTGTCCCAAATCCTCCTCTTCTCTGCAGCTCTCAGACAGGATGGGCTGGAGTGCTCCTTGCTTTGTCCTTGCAGTGCTGGCACAAAGGGTGGGTGCAGAATCCGTGGGGTTTGCCACAATGAGGCGAGCAGGGCTGCCAGCAAAGGCCAGCCTGTGACATTTTGCCCACCCCGTGCTGCTCACAGGACACTGACATTTGCAGCCTCTGGCCAGCACAAAACCTGAAGAGTGTCTGTATAGAAGTTTTCCAACCCTTTTCTCTTAACAAAAGCTTTCATTAGGGGAAATTCGAGTTCCAGGTATTTATCTTTGGTGCCACACAGCAAACTCACTTAAATAGGTCAGATGGCAGCAGAGACAATTGGGGATGTCAGCCCTGGGAGGGGGAGTGATTCTGGAAATCTTCACTGACCTTTGCATGTACACTGTTGTTTTACAGACTCTTAAGGTCATCAACCAGTCTGAGAAAACCATTTATAGATTTCAGTCCTGAATGTCAGGCAGTCTTTGACTAACGCTGCTCTGTGAATAGAGGGTCAGAGAGAAGACAGACCTGCAATAAAAGGATTTCTTGGTATTTTGCAGCCAAAGGATGGGATGTACAGAACTGCAAAAAACATTGGAGGCTGTTATTAAAATACTGGAAATGCATTTCTAATGTGCTGTTTTCTGGGAGTTCTGTGTTTCCAAATTAGACTTTGAAGCTTCTCTTTGCTGTTAGTGAAAAGGCTGTGCCTCACGAGCAGCTATTTGAGGTTTATACACGTGTCTGTTGTGTTGGTAATCCTGAGGAAAATGGAACAACCTGACAGATGTTGGATAAGGCTTTAGGATGCAGAGGTCTAATCCTGGCTTCTAATAGATGCAACTAAAGCAAGGAGTTTTACATGTGGTTAATGGCACTGCTCTGGGTGGTCTGCACAGGCATTCTGATCTCCCTGTTCATTGTGGGAGAGTTCCCTGGCAATGAGCTCTATCATCTCATCATGCTCTGTTGGAAATACTTTTTTATCCACTTTGAATTCCCATCACTGAGTTTCGGTGACCATCCTGTTGTTTTTGTGTTCTCAAGGAGTGCAGAGGCTCCTGCTGTACCTTTGTTCAGTCCTTGCTTTAGGTGCTTGTCGTGTTCCTGACAGCTCTGAAATGCCACTGTTCTGCCTCTGCTGGAGAACAGTGGGGCCAGTGTTCACTTCTGTACTAAATCCAGCATTGTCTCTAGAACTTCAGTGAAGATTTCATCTCTGGTAATATACAAAGGATAAATTCATTAAGGATATACTGTCAGAATGAGAGAGGAGTCTATTGAATAGAATATTACTGCAGTTTTTCATTTAACAATATACTAAATGAATGAAGTTAATCTTTCCCACTGAAATAAAATAGGAAATTTGTTACAATAACTGATTATAATATCTCCCAACAATCTTTGCAATATGGTTTAATTGAACTTTGATCTAGGCTAAATAGGACTGTGTCTATGTCTGTGCTTAAAATATGCCTGGTTGGTTACCAGACTCTGTACTCCCATATCTGTGAATAGGAATATCCCATCCCAGGTCAGTCTGCAAAACCCTGCAGGTCCAAACCTATCCCTGGGCTTCAGCTTTCAGTTTAGGGAACTCTGGATTCAAAAAAGAACTGCTAAAATAATTCTGTTAGCTTTATTTTGTTTGGTGAAATTGTCCTCACCAGGTGCTCACAGAATATTTGAGAATAGGCTGCAATTTCCCTCAAATGTTTGCTCTGTGGATTTCTTTGCCAGTTTTATTTTTCAGCTTCACAAGTTGGTCATCATAAGCATTTGACACTTGACATTGCCTGTGTGCAATTAGTCCAAGAGTCTCTCTGGTCCCTCAGAGGATGGGGAAGCAGATCTGATGGGCACAGAAATTTGGTGCTGCAGCTGCCCTGCCATCCAGCTGGTTTTTGGAATGGTCACACAACTGTAGCTTTTAGGTCAGGAGGGAATGTGAGGCTCCAGTTATCCCTGTAACTTGTGCTGATAAAAATGTGCCTTTCAGGGGGATCCAGCCTGGATGTGAAGACAAGGATGAGCCATTTCTCCCTTTGTTGCAGTATTTAATCAACCTCACAGTTCAAAATCTGTTCCATATCCTGAATTTGAGCTTGTTTGGTTTAAGATTCCACTCAGCCTTTCCATCAGCAAAATTTCATTTTTCTGGATGTTAAGAAAAGGGAACTTGGAGGGGATGAGAGTACAGCTGAGGTCATTCTGAGGTCTGAGTGAATGTATTTGCTGAGCTCCAGTTCTGAGCAAAATATTGCTGCAGAGATTTTGTACACTGTGAAGTCACTAAGTGTGACTGAATGTGGTGCTGGCAAAGAAAATTAAGGGAAAATGAACCAGCAAACATAGCTGTTGACATTTTGTGGTGAAGGAGACATCTGTGCTGATTGAAGTGAATCTTCCCTACTTTCATTCTTTCCCTGTTCTGCAGTTCCTGAGCTGGAATATGTGATTTGCTCTGCAAGAGCAGGACAGGTTTGTAATGGAAGATGGAGTCAGAAGAGAATTCAAGGATGGGGCTTTTGTGAGGGCGTGGTTTGTGTGAGGATGTTTGCTCATCTGGGTGCAGGTGGGAATGGGTGTCCATGGAAGGGACAGGGATGATCTTTTACAGCATTTGCAGTATTTCAGGTGGTGGTGGTGCTGTGAATAATATCAGGTGGGGTTTGTTGCTTAAAACTCTGGTGGCATGGAAATGGAACAAAAATTTAAATCAGTATATGGTGCAGCATTCAATTACAGCTAGGTTCAGGAATGGAGGAATGGTGATGGTAAAGCTGTTGGGAAGAGGAGGGAGAAGATCCTGCCTGGAAGGTGACAGGACTCTGGGTGGGAGCTGTGCTGCAGGGGAGCACACAGGAATCAGCACTTGTCTGGTTTGTCCCCTGCAAATGGGGCCAGACAGCGTGCAGGGGAGGCTTCTCCCATCCCTCCTTTGCATGGGCTGATGTCTTCTGCTCCTCTCTGACTTCTCTGGCTCAGAAGTTCCTGGCTGAGGGGACAGGCAGATGGTTGCCTTGAAGGCTCAGTGGCTCAGCAAACATCAGGCACTGAAGATCCGTGGCCATGGGCCAGTAATCTCCCACCCACGAGCTAAACCCTTAATTCCCTGCCCAAAAGAAAGTCACTTCAAACCAACCTCATAAAAGAACAACTCAAAGATATTAAGCTTTTGTGACTGTTCCAGTGAATCCAGCACCCAGGGCTCCAGCTCCATGTGAAATACCCTGAAAGAAAATTCCTCTTATGCTGGAATCCAAGAAATAATAATAATACAGATCAGAAGTCGCTGTTTCCCATCCAATGAGCTCACTGGGTTGCAGGAATTTGAGCTGCTCTGCCACACTGGAGCCAGTGATGTGCTTAGCAGATGCCTGCTTGGGTTCAGATGAAGTGCTGCAGAGGCATATGATGCCAGAAGAAGGATTAAAAAGTCACCAGGCTGTTACAAAGAAGAAGTAATTACTTGTAAGCCTTCACTTTTGTTCTTGGCTAGTACTGGTTTTGTTTGATGGTTGTTAACCTCTTCCATGCAGGACTTCATCTCTGGGCAGCTGTGGCTCCTGTTGGATGATGGAAAGGGGTGTAAAGCATTTTAAAATACAAAAATATCTGTTCCAGAGCACCTGAAAGCATTGATATGCAGAGCTGCTTTTTTAAAAATCAGTTTTTCAGGTAGATAAAGTAAACACCACTTAATGGTTATTTAAAAGAATAACTTGTGATGTGAAACTCAGGAAAACCCATGGTATCTTGTTTAAATAGATTCTCTGATAAATTAAAGAACTTTGAAACTGAGCTGATGAAGCATACAAAAGTATTCTCTGGAAATGTTGGTAATTAATTATACCAGGATGTGAAAGTTATTGGGTAGAGATGAAGAGAATAGAACAAATCCCTTAAGTGATGGCCTGCAGTTGCTGATGCATGGTGTTGGGATTCTAAAAATAAAATGGACAATTTTAACTACCAGTTTTATCAGTAAAAGGCTTAAAGTGCTTAAATAAATTGTCTAAAGTACAGCATTCAGTATAGAAATATAGGAATCCATTATGTATGGTATGAAAGTGGGTGGAAATCTTCAGACTGCAATAAAAAAAAGTGAAGCTTCTTTTTGCTGTCAGTCTGGCCACATGGGTTTTGCTGTTTGTGTTCAGCTTATTAAGGCAGAACTTGCATGACTGTTTTTCTTAATATTGGACCAAGTCCTGCATACCTCATGCATGTGATTAACCCAGGATAAATGAAGTGCTGCAAAAATGAGCCCACTGTCTGTCTGAGGATAATGTGCTGCAGCAAAAGTCCTGGGAATTGCACACAAACAGCTGCAGAGTCTCAGGCTTAGATCCTGCCCCACAACCCTTTGAAATCACAGGACTTCACTTGTCTCTGCAGCCTGCTGAGTTTATTTCTGATTTGTGTGGCTCTGCTGAGGGCAGAGATTCCCCCAGGAGCAGCAGGGCCGTGTCTGGAGTATCCCTGGTCATGGAAACACTGCAGCAAGCTCTTACCTGAGTGACTAAATCAGTCCATGCTTTCCTTCACCAGGGTTTGTGTGCTTTTCCCTTAACCACAGGGCTCCTGGCTCAGCAGCAGGACACCTAAGGAAGAAATTCTCATCAGTCACCAAGTCAGGTTCAGTAGCCAAAGTGGCCACCAAGAAATTCTTGTCTGGCAAAGCAGGTGTTTAATTTAAAAGAATGCTGGCATCTGTCACGTAAGCTGTCAGTGGTTGCTTTCTGCAGGGAGCTGAGCAGATCCCAGCAGGCTCATCCAGGGTGGGTGAAGGGGCTTGGAGAGGAAACTCCTTCTGCATCAGGGGTCCAAATTCTTGTTCTGCTGCTGGACCAAAGAAATCTGTAGGTTTTCCTCTTTCCTTGAAAGGGCCATGGTCCAAAGTGGATCTTCCTTGTGTTCCTTTTAGAAGTGTTGGAGCACTTTGGGGTGGAAGCCTGACAGACTCAGCTACGGGCAATCAATCAGCTCAGGAGGTGGCATTTGTAACATCTTCAGCAGAATTAAAAGGTGTGCCAAGGATCAGAGCCGTGCAGGGCTGTCACAGTGGGCTAAACCGATGTTTTATGTTGTAAATGGGATTCTGCCTGACACAGAGGGTGTTGTGTTGATAATTCACTGCTTCTTTTCCTATTTTTACCTTGTTTTGTTTTGTTTAAATTTCTGTCCAGTCATGGCAGTTTGCTCAGTTTTGAGAACAGTTTCTATCATCCAGTGGTGGTGCATGAATTAAACATGAGTGAACACATCTTAATTCCTTATTTCAAATTTATGGCTGCTGTCCTTTGAGAGTTCTGATTTCCCCCTCCTCTACATTTGTCTCCTTCTTTTCTTAATTACCTCACACCTGCCTTGTAAAGCTCTTCCCTTCCCTGCACTCTGGCATTGCACACTCTACAGAACTGCAGTGGGGGTGTCTGTCAGCAGCCATTTGGTGTCATGACAGGTATCGATTGTTTATTCATTACTTGAAAACATTTAATTAAATTTGACTGCATAATTAGCACGTTAGCAGCCAGACATGCCAGGGCAGCAAGTGTGGTTTGCAGAAATGCCCAGGCTGCAGCCCTTTGTGAGGAAGGTGGTAGGAGAGGGTCTCTGTGGGGTGCTTGGGGATCCTCAGGGGTTCCTGAGCTCCAGGTGAATCTGTGCATTCTGTGTTGTGCTTCTGGTTACCTTTATTCTTTAAAGAGCTAAACCTACACAGAACCCTAACTCCTGGTTCTGATGGGATTTCCTGAGAACACTGGAACTGAGGGCAAGCTCTGTTTTTTCAATACTCAAGAAGTCCAGTTCTAGATGCATTTACCTTCTGTACCTACAGCCAATCCCTTCAGTGAGTTAAGAAGAGGGGTTGTGAGTGTATGGCATAATTAAGATGTATTTTAACTCTCCTCCACTTTTCTCTATCCTAATTTAGAAAATACATTTTGCCTTTCAGCAAGGTATTGTTAATCTTAACAGAAAAACATGTAGGTCAAAAGGGATCTGATGTTCAGCTGAAACTTGAAATTGGCCAGCATGTGCTGATCCTCTCCGTGTGCATCTTGAGTATTAGGACTTGTTGAAATACTTCTGATTGTGATGCCCATCTGCATGTAAAGAACTTAGGAAATTGAGGTACTGTCAGTATTTTACCACAGAGATATGGACTGTAGTGCCAGAAACAGTAATACAAGACAAGGTTATGTGACAGAGAGAGTGAAATGGTTGTGTGAGTCCTTAGAAAAGCAGTTTCTTTGCCCCTAGAGCAGAAGCTCCCTTTGATCCTGCAGGGCTGGTGATTAGCAGCCCTGGGGACTGTTGGTCATTGGGCTCTCCTGACATGCTGCATTTTATTTTCTTTTGCAAATGCAATGCAGAAAAGATTACCTATATATAAACATGTAACTACCCTGTAAATAATTTTTGCCTGGAGTAATGCTGGTCCCTAACGTAGCAGGTGGCTCCACTGAAGTTGTGCTAAGGGTCCCTTTGAATCCAAAAGCAGACGTGGTCTAACTCTTCCTTTTCTTTTGTTAGTGACAGAGTGTCGAGAGGTGCTGGACAATAATCAGCGATTTTCTTCGTTACCAACGTACCTACCTGTGAGCTATCGGCTCTTCAACGCCGAGACATCCTTCTTCCTCAAAGAGGCCAACCAGGACTTCATGAGGAACTCCAGTTTGCAGTCCAGGGTGGAGTCCTTCTTCCCGTACAAAGCCAAGAGACCTCCGGTGCTGAACGCCAGCTACGGCCCCTTCTCCGTGGAGCAGGCGGTGCCGCAGGACCTCCTGCCGACCTCCAGCCCCTTCGGCTCCACCAACGCCTTCTCGTACAACTGGAAGCTGCAGGCCCACATCCTGAGCAGCAAGATCTACCTGAGCAAGCCGCGGGTGCAGGTGCTGTTCCACGTGGCGGGCAGGGACTGGGACGCGCGCAGCCCCGCGGAGCGGCTGCCCTGCCTGCGCGTGTTCGCCTTCCGCGAGACGCGCGAGGTGCGCGGCAGCTGCCGCCTGCGCGGGGCCCTGGGGCTGTGCGTGGCGCAGCTGGAGCTGCTGCCCGCCTGGTTCAGCGCCCCCAGCGCGCCCGCGGGCCGCAGGAGGCAGCTGGAGCAGCCGCAGGGCAGCCCCGTGGAGCTCTACTACTCCATCCAGGCCGCGGACGAGAAGGGCGAGTGCACGGCCGAGGATGCGCGCAAGGGGAACGCCATCCGGCCCGGCAGGGACGGCGGGGATGAGGGCACGGCCCACCTGCGGAGGATCGGCTCTGTCAGCCTCTACCGCGGGCAGGAGGCCTCGCAGCTGGCGGAGCTGCGGCTGGACAGCAACGTGGTGCTGTGGCTGCCCTCCAAGCCGGCCAAGCAGGGCGAGGTGGTGAATGTTTATGTGACCATCGCCAACAACTCCACGGTGGATCAGTTCATCCTCAGGTGAGGAGCTTGGCTGGGCGCGTTGCTGGCACAGAGGTGTTGGATATTGGCTGGATCTCATGATTTGGAGTTGATCCACAATGAAATCCACTGAAATATCTCATTTTCATCTCTTATTTTGCTCTTTGCACGCTGTGTGTGAGGAGGATTGAAAGCCCCCGTCAGCGGAGTTTTTAGCGTGTCTGCCGTGCCATTTATCACAGGCCCACGGTGTGCAAAAGGCACAGAGCTGCTGCTCTGGCAGGGCCGTTTCTGTGCCATGACAGACAGCACGGCATCACAAAACTTCCCTGCTTTATGGCGCTTTCAAAACCGGGTTTTTATTGCGCAGGCATGGAGTTTGAATGTAGAAAACTTCAATTACCTGCTTTTCTGTAAGTGCTCTGGCAGAGCTTGCCTCTCCCACACGCAGAGTGGTTTTGTTAGGAGAGCTCTGTAGGGAGGGTTTAACTATCCACTTGCAGTTAAGCGGTGTTTGTCTTTGGCAGCACATTTGTCCTTTAAATAAAGCCCAAGGTGTTTGATATTGCTGCTGCCTGTAAGCGACTGTTAGAAGTGAGTGCCATTATTTTGGACAGGAGTGGGAACACAGGAACTGCCTTACTGGGTCAGATCACTTCCCTTTTATTTTCATTTTTAGCAGTTTTCCTACCGATCAGATGAAAATCCTTTGAGGATGACAATGACTGGGAAACTTGTTAATCACTGAAAAATTTGATGTATCTTTTTTTAACTTGTTACCAGGCTTTAAATTCAGTGGAAATTTCCACGGCGATAAGCAACAATTGCTCTCTAAAGCCTCAGGGAATCAGTTTCCCAAAAGATTGTGCACATGAAAGAATTTATTTCTAAGGCTTATATGAATTAGATTAATACACAGTTGACAACCACCGAGGAGAATGGCCTTTAGAACAGGAAGTGTCGCTTGGCAGATAAAAGGCTTTTATTTGAGAAAAGGGGGATTTTAGTCATCCCAGAACCGCTGTGGTGTTCACAGCTTTGGTGAAATTGGCGAGATAATCTCCCAGACACCTGTTTACTGTGTGAAATCTCCGTGCTAGAAGTATTTTCTGATGTTGTTACTTTTCTTCTATTGAAAATCCCTTTACACAAAGTAGCAGAAACAGAATACTTCTGCACACAACAAACGTAGCTGTGGTGAAAGAAGAAATGCAGAGGCAGTGAGCTGGGTGTTTGTTGGGTGAATGGGGCTGGGGATCACTCTCTGAGGGTCCTTGTCACTGCCTTTATTTTCCTGAAAAGCGAGTTGAAGATAAACAAGCTTGTTGAAATCTGGGGCTGCATTTCTTTGCTCAGGAATTAATCTGGCTGAGAGGTGCAGGAGACAGAGGTGGGAATGTGGAATGTTGCCTGTGTGACTTGCTGTTATGGACAGAGAGGATTGGCTTCAGTTTTGGGAACATTTATCTGGAATGCACAGTCTGACACAGGTTGTGGTGTTGGTGTATTGGTGGTTCTGTGCCAGCACAGATGCAGAGCTCAGGCTGTGCTCCTTTGGTGGAAAGATGATGTGCATTTTTGCTTAACATTACTTTGAACCATGATCCAAGAGTACAAGAGACTGAAAAACTAAGATTTTTTTTTTAAGGTGTCTTTTTCTTACTTCCAGTGGGGATGGGCAGGTGGTTGTTGTCTTCAGGTGTGGTACAGTGAGTGACTTTCTGGAAATCAGCCCTGTTCAGGGGGTTTCCTCCTCTCCATGACCAAGGCAAGAAAATGAACATGAGCTGTTCCAAAGCAGCTTGGAAAAGGTTTGAAATCTCACAGGTGGGGTGGGCTGGTGGGTCTGTGCAGCCACTAAGGCACCAAACGAGAGCTTTGCTGGAGGTGTGCAGGAGGGGACTCCATGGAAAAGAAAGGAAATGTTTTTTCCTGCTTTCCTGCCAGTGCAGGGGCAGGGGCTGTGTGTGATGGGACCATCCCACAGGTTGTGAGCTCTGTGGCTCGTTCTGTGCCTGCAGAAGTTCTCCCAGTGCCAGAGGGCTGGTGAAAGGCTGGCCAAGCCTAGTGGATTCCTGGTTCTGTGGTGGCAATCTGATTTCTTCAGTGCAGCTCCCGAGGTGTGGAGGGGTGTGGGGTGTGAGCCAGGAGTGTCTGTGCCTGGGAAAGAGCCCAGGAGCAGAGCAGGGAGCAGCAGTGCATATGCTGGGGTGCCTTGGGGGCCCCCTTGACCTTCTCCGTGGCCATTTGCCTGCTTGGAGAGAGCTGTGTGCTCTCATCCTCTTGGGTTCCCAGCACAGCAAGCCCTACATCCTCTGACATGCACTCACATTTAATCATCCTAAAGAAAAACACACCACACATTATCCCCGGGCACAGTGGGCTTGTTTATTTTCTGCTCCTTGTATATTATTCATTGAAGTATTGCAACATGCAGAGCTGAAGCAAACAGCATGTGATCATTGCTTGGGGGGTGGGAAATAATAGCTACAAATCTTCTCTGGCAAAAGGGAAGCAGACTGGTCTGAATGACCTCATAGCCACAAATCATGGCAATTGAAAGCGTGGTCTTAAATTGTGTCTTCATTGAGAATCCTGGTGCAGTATCTGTGCATTTATCTGTGTTCTTGAGTTGTGTCTTCATTGAGAATCCTGGTGCAGTATCTGTGAGTTTATCCATGTTCTTGAGTTGTGTCTTCATTGAGAATCCTGGTGCACTATCTGTGAGTTTATCCATGTTCTTGAGTTGTGTCTTCATTGAGAATCCTGGTGCAGTATCTGTGCATTTATCTGTGTTCTTGAGTTGTGTCTTCCTTGAGAATCCTGGTGCACTATCTGTGAGTTTATCCATGTTCTTGAGTTGTGTCTTCATTCAGAATCCTGGTGCAGTATCTGTCCATTTCTCAGCCCAGGAACACCAGTAAAGCCCAGGAGGACCCTGAAATCTGTACTTAATTGTTGGTTTGTTGGTTCTTGACACTGCAGTGTGGTGGCATCATGGCAAACACAAGTGACATTGTAATAAAAACCTGAAGTCAAAGGTATCAAAACATGCAAAAAACATTCCAGAGCTGGGATCACTCTGAGTTTTGTGTTAACCCAGAATTTGGGATGCATTATCCCAAGGATCTGTTTTCCATGGTGACAATGCAGTTTCTCAGCTCTGAATTGAAATGTGCTTTTGTACAGTGATTCATATTTAAAGCCAGCAGAGGTTGGAGTGAAATGGAGAGAGACAGAAGAGTTTGGTGGGATGCTCTTCTGAGTGTACATGTGCGTCTCCAGATGGCAAGAATTGCAACAAAACATTTTTTATGTCCTGTGCAGCTTTGCATTGCTTAAATATTTAAGAGTAATTTCACTGCATGAAAGCATTTCAGCTGACATCTGAAGGAAGAGGAGTTTGAATCCTCCGGACTTGGTTTTGTTGTGTCATTACTTCAGGGAGTATTTTTAATTGGAAAATCGAGTTTAAGGCATTGATAGGGCCACTAAAGCCAGGTGCCAGTCCAGAGCTGCTTTGCAAAAATGCCCAGAGTTGTGAATTGTGACTTGAAGGGGTTTTATATATATTTTACTGATAAAGGTTTATATATTTCACTGTCTGGTGTTTAGCCTTGTGAAACTTTAAATCTTACTGATTTTTTGTTATTGTTGTTTTATTTTCCCTTCTATAGAATGATTAGTAACAATTCAGCTACACATCTGCAGTGCAGCAGGTCATTGAAAGAAAAATACACTGGGGGGGTGGATTATGGTTTTAGCAAGTGCTGAGGTACAACAGCACCTTGCAAGTGCTTTGAGATTTCTCTGAAGTAAATTCATAGCAGTGGTGCCATCAGTTAGGATGTTCTGCTCCAGTGAGCAACGGGGGCAGTCTGCTGGAGCACTCCTCATTACCATTTGTGACACACTAAAGGGGGAATATTTCCCAGTGTAGCTTTAAAAAGCGTTTGTGGTGTAAAAATACTTCTTCAAAGAAGAGAATGTGTTAATGCTATTTTGAGAGAGTGGCATGGAGCTCCAGTTTAATTTCATTAGCCCTTAGCAGGCACTTTTCAGGGACATTGGTGTCTCGCCAGAGGCAGCTGGGTCCTCCAAAATAATGACTCGTTCTCAGAACTGCTAAGCTGGGGAGGATGATGTCCTTTAAACACCTGAGAAAGGTGTTTTTCACCAGAAAAAGAGGAGGAGGGAAGGGCTCACTGTGGTGGTGGGTCCAGTTTAATAAAGTTTTAAAAGGAACTAATTATGAACTTGAAATGGAAGCTACCTAGAAAAGAGAAAGTCAGGGGAAGAACCCTGTTCTCTTTAAATGCCTAAAAACTGCGGTGCCCGAGGAACCTTTTGAACAATTCTCCAACGGAATGTACTCATTGCTACTGAGAATGACCTGTGAGTTTGTTGGTAGAAGGCTGATTGTGTGTTCCACACCTTGGAAATCATTTACTGACTGACGAGCAGTGAAGCACAGCTTGGCAGGCAGGGAGCAGGAGCAGGTTTTGGACCTGCTGTGATCAGGGGAGAGCTGGTGGTGCTGAGTCCATGGAGAACTCAATTACAGCCTCCCTTCTGCAAACACTGCCATTTACACCTCGCTCACATCCTGGACAGGGAATTCTATCACACAGAATCTGTACAAGAATTCACTAAACTGGCAGGGCAGCACTTGCAGCAATGTTCTTTGTGTCCTGGAAGCATCTGTGGGTTCTTTGAGCTGGGTCCAGGGAACTCCATGGAACTGTAAACAAACCTGAACTAT
The DNA here is from genome assembly GCA_024734035.1 of Alethe castanea. Taxonomy (NCBI): domain Eukaryota; kingdom Metazoa; phylum Chordata; class Aves; order Passeriformes; family Muscicapidae; genus Alethe; species Alethe castanea. The sequence continues at coordinate 1,047,172 of JANRGV010000049.1, read as the reverse complement.
ATATAAATATTTGCAAATAAATGTATATATGCACTTCTATATAGACATATATATGTATGCTACTATATATAACCATATATACACTACTATATAGAAATATATATGGACTACTATGTAGAAGTCTGTACATACACTGCTATATAGAAATATCTGTATACACTATATAAATATATGTAACTATATATAATAAATATATTAATAAATACATGTATAAACATAGTGTGTATATATGTATACACTATAAAATGGATTTAGAC
>JANRGV010000049.1:1024144-1046815 GCA_024734035.1 Alethe castanea | reverse complement strand
TGTGTGCTTTCTTGAGATATATACATTTGTTTATATATATATGTTTGTGTGTTTATATATATATGTATGTGTGTATATATATCTATGTATATATAAAATCTTTATCCAAGAACTAAGTTGAGATTGAAGCAATAAACATTTATCTAGATCTCACCATGAAACCTTTCCACTGCAGGCAGACAACAGACAATTTAAATAATTTTTTTATATAATCATCATTAATGGGACATTAAACTCCAAAGCAGTTCAGATGACCACAACTGAAAGGTTTTTCCAGTCTTATTGCTATTGCCTGTATATGGAATAAATGAGGTCCTGAGCTAGTTTTTGGGAACACAAAGGTGCAGGGCTAGCTTTTGGGAGGCCCTCACAGTGATGATGATGATGTTGTGGGGGAAGACTACAAACACCTTTTCACCAACTCATGATTTCTTTTTTCTGCAAATATCCATCAAGCCTTCATCTGCCTGATTGTTTTTTTTCCCCACTACCTCTTTCAGCTCTGCACCTCTCTGGTGGGAGAGAACTAGAAAACCACTCTTCAAACTCTCTGAGCAAGTTCTGCAGCTTAGCCATGAATTTTGGGTTGCTCTCTCTGCTTGCCCTTCCCCTGCCTGAGGCTGGTTTCACAGAACCCACTAGCCCACTGTACTAATAGCATGCAGCGTTAATCAGATGCTGACCAACACCTCCAGTTTAATGAACTCAGTTTTACTTAAGAGTCTGCAAGACCCACATTATGCTATGCTTGCTTTTGCAGAATATTTGAGGAAAAAAACATCAGCACTGTCTTAGACTACTGAAACATTCACTTTTTGCTCTAGTAGTAAAAATGCAGCTGAAATTGATTAGTATGGTTTTCATACTGTTCACATCTCATGTACCTGTCTTAGGGACACACAGCTGGCAAGGTGAAGGATTCTCAGTCAGCACCCAATAAAGCATGAGATTTCTTTTTCTCTTCAAGAGGGAAGCAAAGTAAATGGTAAGGGGGAAAGAGAAAACCAAAGGAAAAAAATGGGAACAAAATTATGTACATTTAAAATCTCATAGGTGCCCTTGACTTTAAGAAGTACTTTGCCCACTGCCATTATTTTACTAATAAACTTCCTGCTTCCTTTCCTCACCACAGCTCAGGCTCCTGTGTAAGCCAAAACCCGTGACCTCGCTCTTCAGCTGTGACTTTTAAGTGACACTGTAATTCTCCTCTACTAACTGCCAAATTACATGGGCAGGAGACTGAGGGACACAGGCTGTACCACCTGCTGCATTTTCTTCACAACAGCTTCTCTTAGTCTTTCAACAGTTTATTCAGTGGTGGAGAAGGATGAGAGGGAGGCAAAGCCAAGCTGCCAGCATTACTTGTGGTGATGGGCTGCAATGAATGGCATGACCATTTTTCAAGATACTGGCAACCAACATGGCTGCTTCTTTTTGAATGATGAAATATGTGACTTTAATATCAGGCAGCTGGTAATGAGGATGCAAAATGAAAGTAGAGACTAAGCACCCTGGGCTTTCAGACAACAATCTGTGCTAAACCAAAAATCACAATGCTGCACTGCCAGTCCAGTATTTTTTCCTGGTGACAGAAAGAATAAGGAGGTCATACTCTCAGAAATCAGATAGATGTGGAAGGGTAACAAGTCTTCAGCTGCGATTGTCCCGCTAGCAAATGAATACTTTGGAAAGCACTATATAAGGCAAGATGAAATGTAATTACAATATATCAAAGATAGTTCTAAAAACTAAATTTAGAATTATTTGTACGTGTCTTCCTCAACTCTTTTAAACAGTTTGATTACAATTGTTTGATGTAGTCATTCAAGAAAAATGCTTTTTTAACAACCCACAGAAACACGTATGAACAAATGAGCTATAATAACCTCTGACAAATGTTAGATTCCTAAAATTAGGAGTTAATATCTAGGTGCTCTGCTAAATATTTCCTGTGCCAAAAGCAGGTGTCATTTAACTGAAATTCTTATCCTTGGTACTTCTGAGAGGAAAAAAAGAAAACAAGGAAGTGATGTAGACATTTGGGATCACATTGCACACTCTTAGAGTTTCATTTAGAAAACATTGTGCCTGCAGAGAGACTATAGCTATTAAGGTCATTATCAGTTAAATGCTGAGGCTCCTTAAATATTGCTCTAAATATTGGGCTCTTTAAAAATGTGTAGCTCTCCAATGTTACATCGTGAATGCATACATTTATATCCAGTTTGTTTATATATCCATTTATATCCTTTTATGCAGAGGCATAAGAGCAGTAGGACTTGTAAGCATCATGGTCATTTTATTAAACGTGGGTTTTCAGCTAGAAGTTTGATAGTGTAAGGATATAAGTTCTGTGGCATTGCCTGCAGAATTCTGCTGTGTAATAGTATTGCATAAGTTTCAGTTCACAGACCCAACTGAGTCTGGTCCATTCTCCAAGCTAGGAGAATGTACCTTGCATGTTAGGCTTGAAAAGGAAATCTGGGGAAATAAAGAGCTACTGATGCCAATGACCACCTCCTACTGTTTTCTTCCTTTCAAAGCTTTACACACTGAAAAGTACACATTTTCCCGTTCCAATTCACCAAGTTGGCTGGGTGCTTTCCCTCATTAAAACTCATTCCTCTTGACTACAATTTCTGTAGTAGCTTCTATCAAATATCTGGCAACTTTCAAGATTTGTTGAAGTTAGTAAGACCAAATAAGAAAAAGCAAGATTTCTCAAATGGCAAAACTCAGAGTCTTCTCAAAGCAAGTATTTCAAAACCAACATTTTCACTTGTCCTTCTGTTCGCTTCTCGTTAACTCTGAGCCCTGCGCTGCTGTGGTTGTTGATAAAGATTTATTATGCATGCTGAAACATAAATGTTCCCAGCTTTTTAGAAACAATTTAAAGAAACATATTCCTGTATAACCTGGTGTCCTTTATTCTCTTTCAGTAACACTTTCTCTAGCTCGTTCTAGTTACTTGGGTAAAGTAGAAGTCAAAATCAAGATATTAAAAAATGTTTGATTTAGTTTTTCAAAGACAGCTACCTGTGGGTACGGTGATGTCCTTGATTTTGACTTTGTGCTCGAGAGGCGAGATTTGCTTCCCTTTCTATTATCCGTTATGGTCGGAGTTGAATTTGCATATGAGAATGCCGGCTTGGTAGCAGTGACCTGATCCAGGGAGAGCTGTAGTCCTTTATATTCAGTATCCCTATATGAAAGGCAAAAGTGAAAAACAAACTCACTTAATGGAAAGCAGAAATGCAGTGTTGCTGCAGACCCTGCAGCCTTCCTGCCCCAGCTTTGTAAAATTTGCCCTGCAAGGCTGCTTGGAGATGAGAAAGGCACCTCTGTTCATTCCTGTTTAGATTATTAGCTGCTTGTGTGACTGGAGCTAGGAGCGTTAATTAAATCCTTGGTTCCCCGCCTAATTAGTGACAATGGTGGCTCGTTAGCAGATCACACCGTGTAAGCCCCCGTCCTCCCAAGGCAGCAGGAAGGGGAATTCCGCTCTGCTGGGAGCTGGGTGTAGTCAGGATAATGTTTGTGGCTGTGATCTGATGCACTGAGGGATCTCCTGGGAATCCTCCGTGCGATTTCCTGACAAGCTGTGGGGTTCCAGCGCCCCTGGAAGCAAGGAAATTTGTGAGCCTGTGGGTCTGAATGGAAGTGAGCATCCCTGAGAAAAACCGGGGCTTTAAAACCTTCATGCATCTGTTCAGGCTGTAGGAACAGGAGGGACTTGCTGGGGTCATACTGGGAGGGACAGCAGCAGCTCCCAGCTCGGAGCTTGCAGGGAGGATTTGGGGTGGAAGGATGGATGGATGAATGGGGCTAATCCAGGAGTGGATGCCTGTGCTAGCAGAACTGTAAAGTCTGATGGGTTTGTTTTATTGGCGCTTGTGGGGTTTATTATTTAAGACAGAAGGTGTCACATTGATTGAAGTTTGTGTTCTGGCAGAATGCTGCTCCTCACTCGTGACAGCACAGGCACAAAGAAATTACATTGTTTGTGTGTTCTTGTGGCACAGCTAAAACTCCCACAGAAGGCACAAGGATCTTGGGAAGAGCTGCTCTGCACTTAGGGGTTAATTTCTATAGGATGCTGAGCATTCCTATAAATTACAGAATGTTTGACTCCCAGTTTTGCCATTTCCTTTGGGCCCCCTTGGATGTGTTTCCTTGCAATGCTCCCTGCCCTGGGTGTGCTGTTGTGTGTGGTGTTCCCTTTTAAAACAAGTTGCATTTCTACAGACTTTGAAGGCGCAGAAGAGCTGATTAATTCAGAATTGAGATGAGACTGGGTTAAAAGGAAATTCAGCATTTTTTGTTGTTTGTTTGCCTGGTTCCTGGTGTGTTACAAAGTGTCTATATTAGCAAAGCTGCCAGGGGGTTAATTTGCACTAACAGCCTAATCATCTCCAGCAACATCATTTTAGGTTTTCATATTGCTGCTTGCATCAGCAAGACTGGAGAAAGGAAGGCTTGAGAAACATCATGGATCTGGGGAGGAAAGAAAAATGGGGGGAAGCACTTCAGACACAGCCCTCTGCATTTTCAGCTGTCAGGCTGCTTAGAGGAATCTCTTTTTCATACGAGCTCTGGCTCTGAGATGTAACCCTCCATTCCCAAAGTGCCACCAGAGCGAGCACTTTGCACAAGACAGACAGGCTCATTAAGGGGAATATGTGGCACTTACAAAATGTAGAGCTTGCTTCCTCAGCCCCCCTGATTAGTTGTTAACCAGAACACATAAATAGTCGTGGCTCATGAATCACAACTTGGTTTTGCAAATAAGTGTCTGACAGACCAGACCGGAAAGTCATGCTCAGCCTTTCATCCACCCCGGGAGTGCTGGGGAAGAAGTTCAGCCCTGCAGGTGATCACTGAGGCAAAAATGTTGTTACTGACCAGCCTCAGGGGTTCCGCATTTGGCACATTGGACAGCTGTGGATCCTATTTTGAGGAAACGAAATTTTCCAGTGGATTGCATGGCTGCTTACTCAGGGCTGTAAGCTTTACCATAGCTTTTAAAAAATGAGATGCTGTGCTGGTAATTGCTGGAGTCACTGAGTCACTTACTGTGCCTGGTCTCAGCAGGTTCTACGGATACCACCAGTAGCAGCAGAAATATTTTGCTGCTTGAGGTTATGTCTAGCTTGGAAAAAGCCCTGATTGCATTGAGAATTCTTCCTATGGAAAGGAAACACCAGCCCACAGCAGGAGCCTGTCACTTAGGAACAGGCCCAAATTTAGTCCTGTCTAAAGTAATGAGAATATTCACAGGCTTTAGGCTACTTTTTATTCCTCTGGATTCCAGACATCCATGAGAGGCCACATTAGCAGCAGCTTCTGATTTTCCCTTCTATAGCAGCCTGATTGCAGTTTTCCAGTAGAAAGGAATGACAAAATCATTTTTTTGGTATGTACTTAGTCTCTGTTGGTTGTGTGATGGTGACTGTGGACAATGTGCCCTTGTAATGTTGGTTTTTTGAGGCAGGAGATGACAAAAGGCTGGTGTTGGAGCTGTAATTCATCTGTGAAGAGAACAGAGCTGGCCTGAGCTGTCTCCCTTTTCCAGACTCAAGGGTACTGCTGAAGAATTTTTCTCTTATCTGCCTGAGACAACGCTACTGTAATTTGTACTGGGCAGAAATATTGAGAGAGCTGAGTGAAGATATTATCAGCTGGTTATAGATAGTGACAGCTGGTTAATGTTAATATCTTCAGAAAGATCTTTAAAGAAATCCTGTATAGTTGTGCAGAAATTAATATGCCTCATCCCTCTTTGTGTTACTGAAGTGGGGCTGTGCTGTCATCTCCAGCCTGCATTCTTTAATTTTCATAGCATCAGGTGATGAGCTCTCTGTCCATTGCTATGGTAACTGCTGCTTTATTTCTTACTCAAAGAAAACATTGACATAAACCCCAGTGCAACGTGTCCTTTTTATGCACTGTGCACACCTCATGGATGCCAGAGCTGTGCAAATTTGTCCTGGTGGTGCTGGATGGAGAGCAGTGAAGTGCAGGGCTCCTGCCCTGCTGGGTGACTGGTGTCACCTTGCAGCACACGCAGGATTTTATGGCAGCTACTTCAGCTCTGCTTTCATTGCTGCCCGTGTTTAATTAGATTTCAGGTCCTCCAGGGTGGGAGCAGTCCCTGGCTGGCTGTTGGTGAGTGCTGGGGGGAATGGATCTAACAGCAGATGAGGCGTGTGAACTTTGTTTTTCCTCTTAACCAGCTCCATTTTGAAGTGGAATTGATCCCATGAACTTTTGGCAGTTGCTCAGAATCCCTCCCAACCTTTTTGTGAGCACTAATGAAGGGAGCAGCAGTTCTTTCCCTGTGTTAGTCCTTCTGTTTTGTTGCCTTAAAATCCCCAAATGTCTCCTGAAAAGCTCTACAGAACTGCAGTAGCTCAGGTCCCCTCCACGAGGCTCCAGACTGCTGTTCCTGTGAGGGATGCAGATGCAGAATAAAGTGTCAGCAGTTCCTCCCAGCATGGGCAGCTTGCTTTGGGTCCCCACAGCCCTGGGACACCCCTGCCAGGGACAGCCCTGCTCTGGCTCTTCTTGGAAGGAAAAATTCTCCTGGAAAAAGCTCTTGCTGCAAGTGTTTTCTAGGGTTTTCACGGCTCCTTATCACAATTATCTGGTAAATGTGGCAATTATCTTATCATCTTAGAGTAAAAAAAATTAAAAAGAAATAATTAAAAAATCTAATCACTTTCTACAAGCAGAGGCTTGCATGCTCTGTGTTACGTTCTGTATGATTTTCGATGGAATCTCATTAAACATCTTCACAGCCCTCTTAAGTTCATCTCTATTAACTCTCCCAGGGGTTTCCCAGGAGGAAATGTCTCTGTACCACCTTGCACTAAAATCAAAGTTCAGTCTGGCAGAGCATTTTGTTGGAGTGCTGACACTAAGGGTGCAGTGTTTGCAGGGTTGGGGCTGAGCCCAAATTCTGCACGAGGCTTTCCTGCAGAGCTCAGTGTCCTCTGTGCAGGGACTCTGTAAATCAGGCCTGTGCTTTCTGAGATGTGCATCCTGCAGGAGGGAGCGTGCTGGCACTGCAGTGGGAATTGCTGACCTGCTTGATAGGGTGATGCTTTTGTGCTTCTGCAGGCTTGTTTCAATCCTACAGGTTTGCTGTGTGTGAAATATTACTGACTGTGCTGTGGGGATTTTCCTTTTCCCGTGCCAGTAAAAGCAGGAGCAGAAGGTGAATTTGGGGATGTAAGGAGAGGTGTTAGGTAAGAGCTGCTCTCTTGTTCTCATATCATAACTGCTCTGTTCTCATCTCCCCAAATGAGGGTGAGTCATGGCCAGAGCTCAGCTGGATGCCAGAGCAGTTCCAGGGGTGGGAAACGGCCGAGAACTTCTTGTTCAGAGAGGCAGTGACTGTCCTGTTGTGGTGTGTAATTCCATCTGCCTCCACCTGTCCCACTGCTGCTCCTTCCTCTGATGAGTTCTTATCTAAATCCTGCCTCTTCAGGAGCAACTTTAACAGATTCATGGCAAAAGCAGGTGAAGCATCCACGTGTCCTTCTCTGCTCAAAAAACATCTGAAAGGATAAGGAATTACTTTGATACTAAATGGTGCTTAAGGGGCCTCCTGGACTGCTCTGTGATTTGCCTTTTCACCAAATACTCCACTGATTCAGCAGCATGAAAGAAAAGGGGGAGAAAGGCACAAGGATTGTGGTAATTGAGTCTTCCCTAATGTAAGAAAATTGGTCAGTTGTATTGAAATTCACAATTGCCAGTCTGAAATGTACTCAGGTGTTTGGTTAATGGATAACTGGTTTTACCTTCTATTTGTCTTTTCCAGAAACATAAAAAGGATAGGAAAAATAAGAAACACAAATTGAGTTTAACTCAATCTGAGCATGTTCTTAGTATCAAAAAAAAAATTAATAAGACCAGCTATTCTCTGTTTTATATTAGAGCTTCATTATTCAGAGCAGAAAGAGCCATGTGTGGGAATTCATTTCAGATGGGTATTTTGGAGAAAATTGGAATCTGGATTGATTTTTACAGGAAATTCTTAAAATCTGGCCATTTCTGCTTTTTAACATCTTCCTAGTGTGTTTCTAAGGCTTGAAGCACCCTTAGAGAAATGTTTCTTGTAATATTCCAAATGAGTGGTGCTGACCTGGTGAGTAAACCTGATTGTGCTTAATAGTCAGACTTCTTTTTTCCCCCAATTTTCATTTCAATTAAGTTTTTTATTCTGATACAGGTAAATTTGTGTTAGTGAATGAGTTGGTTGCACTAGGACTTGAGATTTCTACCTTTCCCTAAGTGTGTGGTTTACTGTCCAAAATCCAGTGCATCCTTTTGTAGAGCCAAGTGGACTCTTGTTTTCTTGTTTGAGTTGGCTTTTCTTGCTTCATCTGGAGCTGTGCCAAAAACATGAATATTCATGACACTGTTGAACAAGATTTTTATTGAAAACAAAAAAATGGATCTGAAGCTTTCATTTGTCATTCTGAACTCAGCTAGTGAAAGCCCTGTGAACAGGCACATTTATCAGGGAGGTTTTCCTGGTGTTTTCTGGGGTTTTTTGCTTATTGAGTGAAAATTTGTTAGAGACCAAGAGTATCTCACTGGGCAGCGAGCCTGCTGTGTACGATATGAATATAATAGAGATGAAATACATAAATTAAAATGCATTATTTTATATGTTGTATCAAGTGTGAAATGCTCTGACAAGTGTTGAGCCTCAGGGAAGGTGGTACAAGCAGAGGACAGATGTAGCAGAGTTAACAAAATTCAGTGTTCCCTTTTTGCAGGGCTGGTGTTGGTGCTCCCAGCCTTTCTTTGGGATGTGCATTCCAAGCTCAGAGCTGGTTCTGAGTCCCTGTGCAGTGGCTGGATGAGAGAGGAATTTATTTCCCTTGTGTAGATGCATGGATGGATGGATGGAAGGAAGAAGGAAGTGAGAAAATGAGCAATAAAATGCTTTCTCTTGCAGCCTCTGGGCTGTACAAGAAATTAAACAGGCTTAGCTTTTAGATGGCACATGGAACAGCTTGGAGAGGTCCTCCCTCATTTATTCTGCAAGGTGAAATTCTCATGAGGGCTCTCTCTGTTTCACCCTGCAAAGCAGACCAGCTAGGATTTTTTTCCAGAAGAACAGTATCCAGAGATTAGGAGGAATTATTTATATTCTCATTCAGTCCTGCTGAACAGTTCAGTGTGGTGCTTGGGCAGCCTGTTAGGTTGGGTGGTGTTAATTTCTAAACTAACAGGAATGTTGTAAACTACCCAGAAGTTGTGTAAGCTGCAGTGAAACAAGGTTTTTTTTTTCAGGTGTCTTAAACAATTCTCCTCCTAGCTAGAGGAGGAAGGAAAGAGCTAATTCCACACAGATTGCTGGGGGAAAAGGGCATCAATGAGTGCAAGAGGAGAGGACACAGAAGGGCAGGAGATCACAGGCAGTTCCCCAGAGAATCCTGATTTCTCTGCACTGAGCTATCTGCCACCTGGTCATTCTTTCCCCAGCTGCAGTGATGGCAGTGCAGTAGCCAACTTTTACCTGCAGGACTATTGCAAAGGCTTGGGGCATCCCTGGAGGAGCTGTGGCCAAGCAGGGAGGACTTCCAGGATTTGGAAACCAGGGGGCTCTCAGGGTAGAGTTGTGGGAAAGAATTGCTGTAACAACAAACTATTTGCTCTTAAAGAGGGGAAAGTATGTAACGCCATCAAAGGGGGTGCAGGATTCAAAGGGAAACATATGTCTGAAACATACGGGTCAAGTTTATTTGAAAGGAAAATTTGTTTGCTTTTGATTCTTTATAACATTTCCCATAGAGACTAGCAGATATAGCTGCCACATTTTTGGCAAAGGATGTATTATCCTAAACCTGAAACACTTAAATACACATACTTACATGAATATGGTTTCTATTAGTTTCAGCTGTGGGACTTCTAATTCCTGCCTTTTGTAGTTCTTGTTTTCCTCTGTTGGCTGTATTTGAAGCTTTAAAAGAGCTTGCTAATAAAAAAAATGTTCTTGCTTTTTTAGAAAGAGCAAGAAGGACAAAGTGATGAAGAGAAATCATTGTCAGGGGTTCTGGTGTCTTTGCAGAGGTCTGCAGGAGTGGGACACTGGTGGTGATCTGTGCTATGAAACCTTTCTGTGGGGTGCAATGGGCCTGAAACCACCCGAGGTTTGTGGTTATTGCAAGTGGTTATTAAAACTGGTTGGCTCCTACAGAAAACATGTGGGTAGCCATAACTCAGGAATCCTCTCTGGCTATGCTTTCCAAAAAATATTCATTAGCAGAGTTGAAATTTGAAACAGGAATAGGATGAAGTCAAATCAGCCCCTAATCACTGAGCCATTCTGGTCCCAGAGCCTTCCCTGGGCTGGAATAAAGCAATTTTTCCTTTATTTTTTTTTTTCCTCCCCAAATGGTTCTCCCAACCCCCCACCACTCTCTCTGATTCAGTTCACTTTGTTTATTTTTAAATAAACATATGGCACACTCATCTCTCCTTGCTGTCAGGATGGGAGTGGGATCACTGAGGGAGCTGAGAGCTGGCCAGACTTGTGTTCCTCTTTCCCTAACACAGAGGGAGCAGACAGTGCAGTGCCACCTAATCGAGTGCAGTGCATTTAAAACACCCACGGGGCTGTCACCAAGGGATTGCCACCAGGATTGCCACAAACCTTTCCAAGCCTTGGTGCCAGAGTTGGGCAAGCTCCTGACTCAGTCAGAGCCTCTGACCTGCAGGCTCCTGTGTTTCCTTACTGAAACAAATACAAATATACAAATGTACAAATACATCCGTGTGTGTGAGGGGTTCAGCAGCAGCAGACTCCTGATGTTTGTGCATCATTCTGATGCCTGTTCTCCAGCCAGGTCCTGTTTGATCACAGAATCACAGACTGGTTTGGGTTGGGAGGAGTTCAGAGCTCGTCCAGAGACACTTTCCACTGTGCCTGGCTGCTCAGCCCTGTCACTCTCAGCATGTTGTCCAGAACGTGGGACTAGGTTTAGGCTGGGATTAGGGCTGATGGCTCAAAGCTTTTGCCTTCCCCTCCATGCAGGTGCTTTTCATGCACAGTACAATACTTCTGGCTGAAACAGGAGATAGCAGTGGCAGACACAGGGACAGTTGCCAGGGGTGTCTTGGCTTTGTTTCCTTTCTCTCTCCAGCCCAAAAACCGGGGAGGGAGGGGGGATTTGGCTGTTTGCTGAGGGCTTTGCAGAGAGCAGACATCTGCCCCTGAGGATGGATGGTGGCAGAATTCTGGACACTCTCAGGACAGCTGTCCTGCACAGCCCTGCCCTGCCTCAGGTGCTGAAGTGCTGGATCCTGCCCTGGCTCTCCCTGTGCCTGCTGCCAGCTCTAACTGCCCCTGCATCCACATAAACCAGGTGTGCACCCACACTGGGCTGCAGTGGGTGTCCTGAACTCCAATTCTGTTATTTTTACAGGGCTATATCTGTGATTTTGGATGACTGATAAGGCAGTAAATATGCACAGATTGTGTTTTACACACATTGAGATAAAAATCTCTTCCACTGCTGGGCTTCTTTACCCAGAAGGAATATGTTCTTTAAATATTTCTTCGCAGTTAAACTCAAGCTGAAAGATTCAGTCATCTGCCACAGAGGCAATCTTTGTGTGCAGATCTGGTTTTCTGTATTGACCTTGGTGGGTGCTGGACTTTGGTTCTACAACCCTTGAAGTCTCCTGAGCTCTGAGTCACAAATGGCTCAAGTATTTCTGTGCTAGAGATTTTCATTACGTTGAATAATATAATAAATTTTCCCTCCTAGAAGTGAATCCACTCTTTGGGTTGCTTGGAGTTGGATCTCATCTTCATTCACTTCAGATACATCTTGATGTCATAACAATCATAAAATTTCATGTTGTCACTATTGGGTTTTGGACTTTGACCTGAGGACAGATTTAAGAAAATTCCTTCCTGCTAACACAGAGATACTGAGAGATTCTGAGCTACCTCTAGGAGTGATGATAAAGAGGGTGAAACATTCCAATGAGCCTTTTCTAGTAGTCTGACTTCTCTCCAGATATACCTAGATTTTGCTTAGGAAATACAATTTCCATAATAATTTGAAATCTGTCAGACTCCCCAGTCTTGTTCTGTGTTACACAGTAAACCTGAAGGATGATCTTTTTTAAGGACAGCCCAGGATAAAAATAGTATCTTTCTCACAGAAATGGGTGAAAGAGTTTTCACAGACCCTGCCAACAGTGCTCCTGGCTCAGAGCATTTCTATTTATCCTGCTTTTCTAAAAACACTGAATTCACTTTTAAGTTTGAAAGCATTTAAAAAAAAAAATTGGAGATCCAGAGTTGATGGTGCACTTGAAAGATCCAGCAGCATTAACGTTCCATCTCATATTTGAGTTGTTCTCAGTACCAAGCACCGAGATGCCAAACTCTGAGAGGCTGGCACTGCTCCTGCCTGCCCAGCAAAGCAATCCCATCATAATTCCTGTGCTGAGGCTGCTCTGGGAGGAAAATATTTCTGGGCCAGCTGAGCTCAGGCTGTGTTCTGAGCTCAGGGGAGCAGCTGCAGCTCAGGTAAAAAGTGACACCGAGCTGTGACAGTGCCTCCCTGCCTCCTCTCTTATGTTCTGTAAGCTCTTCACACAAATAGTTTGGAGTTTCTCATTATCCCAACTCCTTTTAGAAGTTCTGCAGCCAAACCCAAGTACAAATCTGCTCTAAATGTGGAATAATCCTGCTAAAATCACCACGGAATTTAACCCAGTATATCCAGATTAAATAAATCCTGCTGGAAACACAATTAAAACTTCCATTTTTGTGTTGATTACTTCAACGTTTTACTTCTAAAAATCTGTCTTTAGGAGAAATAATACTGTAGGGTAGTTAAATTATTTATTTTTGTTCTCATGCAGAGCAGCCAGTGAAAAGCTGGGTTAAAGGCTGCCTGCAATCACAACTGATTGGTTATTTTTAATAACAATGTTTGCCTCACTGGAAAGACATTGGCATTTGGGAATGGGAAATGATGGGAGATGTAAACAGAAGCATCCTTCATTGTCAGGGCAGCTTCACCACAGAAGCATGTTCAATCAGCACTGGCTCCTTCTCATTAAGTGGTGTCACTTAATTACAGCTCCAGGTGAAACAAAATGATTTGCAATAACCATGTCAATTTAATTAGCACAATACAAATATAAACCTTTTTTTGTTTTTTTTTCTCATTGCATAATGCAGGGCCATGACCTCTTTAAATGTATTTACTTTTATTGACATCTTAATTGGCCGCCCAGGCACGGCTCCTCTGTGCAGTGATTTTCATGGGGACAAAAATCAAATGGCACTCACAGGAGGAACCACACCAGATCACAGTGTTGGGCCCTTCCTGCTTCTCTTCCTGAGGGGTAAAAGCATCCTTAAAAATCCATGGTGTGGGTAGCACAGTGAGAGAGGACACTTCTGTGTTTTAGCATGGCCCAGCACCCTCCCTGGCCACTGAGGAGGGAGAAACTGGCAACAGAGCCAGAGCAGCTCTCAGAGGATTCCTCAGGCCCGTTCATTTCCTTCTTGAAATCAGACATGCTTAAAGGGAATCTAGAACCAGAGCATCTTTCCCTCATCTCTGATCTTTTCCCATGTTGCACTTTGCAGGTACTTCTGTAAAGTCTTTTAGGATCATCAATGATTTCACAGAAGTCACATATGATTTCAGTTAATATATATGTGTGTAACATTTATTTTTCCGTTATTTGAACCATTTTTCCTGTTCTTGGACAGTGCAAGTTAGTTCAATCAGTCGTTCTCTGTGGAGGGTTGATAGGTGCAGGTTCTTTTAATTAACTAACCATGGATCAGTTTTTTAGAAGATCACTTTTGAGGTGCCTGGAGAGAGGTTCTGAGGTGTCCAACACAGAATGAGTGTCCACATCTTCTTAGAACTGGGTCTTTGTTAGACATCTCCTGGCTGGTTAACTGTTGCAATACCTTTAAAAATCTGGGTAGGTCATGGTGTGGTTTGGGAGCTCAACAAGAGGTGCTCTGAGGGAAGGACTTGTACATCTGAAACAGCAGTAAAAGGCTCTGTGAGCTCAGAACTCAAACCTGCTGCTATATTCCTACCAGGATGATGAAGGTAGAAAGGCAAGTCAAGCCTTTTTCTCACTCATTGAAAAAATTACTTTCCTTCTGTGAGCAATAGAATTTTGTACCATGCCTCAAATGGTCAGTGCTGTTCCTCTGCCTAGAACTAATTCTCACTTTGCCCAGAAGTCATTTGAAAACCTGCTCTTAAATTTTTTCAAAGTAGGAATATGCTCTGAAATGTCGTTGTAAAAACCCTCAATACAGAAGCAAGTGGAGGTTCACAGCAGAAATGACAGATGTGGAGAGACCAACCTGCACGTTACCACCAGTGCTTCTAATTATAGGCCAGCAAAAGGAAATTTTGAGCTGAATTTTGCCAACATTCAGCCTACAACAGTCAGTCTCTGATTAGTCATGTCATCAGAATATAAACAAAAATAATTCAATCATCAAAGCAGAAATCCCATCTGCAAGGGGTGTAAACACTAAGATGAAAGAAATGCCTTTTAGAGGGACAGAGCAGGATTGTGTGTGACTTCTGAGTGCAGCAGAAAAGCTTCACGTGCTGGATAATGCAATGTGCAATTTCTAACGTGGCTGAAACACAACCACAACTTCATTTTATGGCAACATCCTGGCAAGCAAAGTGTTTGGCCTGTGAATCTGATGTTTTCAGACTGGCAAAGTCTCAGCTAGAAATTAATGTGTCTAAAGACTAGTTTTGTTTCACAGAGCACAGATAATATGAAAATTTGATTAGTTCATACTCCATCAACATAAAAGATATGAGGTATGAATATTCTATTAACATCTTTGAACTGAACAAATGGCTGTGCCTGCTCTGTTGCAGGCACTGGATTGCACAATCACGGAAAACTCCTCTCTTTGTAACAAAGGCTGATCCATAATGCCAGCTTCAAGTATTTATCATTTTGCAATACCACTGCTAGGACAGTTCATGGTCTACTACAGAAGCAAAAAAAATGGAGGCTGGAGTTATAAATGAGAAAAGAAAATTTTAAAAAAGTCTGAACTCTCTCTGCTTTATGATTTTCATGAATATAATGAGAGATGGTTGGGCCATTTGAATAGATAAATGATGCATGATGGAAGTACAGGGAGCATCAGGAGAGAGAGGATTTTCCTCTGAGCATTTAAAAATGTCCAATTCCAGTGATAGAGGCTGATTTTTAGGTGAAGTGCAATCTAAACCCTCAGTGTCTCCAGTGGATTAAAAACTCTTTCTTGCTCCTTTTCAGAGGTAATGTTTTAATGTCATATTGTCTTTGGTACCTCAGACCTTTTATCTTCTCAAAATCCTTTCTGTAGCTGCAATTCTAGGAACAGTTCTGCTCTTGCCTGCAATCCTATTTCCATGAAATGCTATATGGGTCCCTCTTCCCACTAATGGAAAAAACTCCATTGTTGTGTGTTTATAGCTCTGGATTATTAGGAGCTGAGTTTGGCTGAAATCCTTGGCAAAATGATGTGTTCAGTGAAGAGTACAACTTTGAGGCAGCCAAAGAAATTAATATGTCAAATTTTAATTTAAGAAAGAGCCGAACAACCTGAAAATGAAACAGAGCCTTTCAATTTATGAAAAAAAAAAAAAATTCATCCAGTAACATTTTTTCCTCTCTTCTGGTAAATAGCAACCCCCAAAACCATTTTATGTTGACAGTAATAATTTTACTTCTGTTAGTGGTTTAGTCTGACCAGCAACCCCCCAAATCAATTACTCACCAAGTTCTATTTCTGAGCTTTTACTTTTTAATATCCTTTAAAAATGCGGGGAGTTCTTTTCATGGTTGGAAGGATCCTCCTGGGCAAGCAGCATTGCTGCACTTGTGTTCCTGTAAGAGTCTGAGTGCTGAGGCTTTGTCCAAGTCACTTCTTGTTGCAAACAGCTTCCAAGTGCAGGGGGAACCACCTGGCCCTGGGTAAGAGAGACAAAATTCCAAAAACTTCATGAGAGTCAACCCAGCCTGCTCCATTTCGTGTTTAATGTGGAATTAGGGTGAGGGTGGGGACACCTCTGCAGGGATGAAATACAGGTGGAATTTATCCCTGAGGTCACTGGCCAGCAGTGTGTACTTTTGGGTATTTTTGTATTATATTTGTGTATTCTGTAAGGGTGGTACCATGCAAGCAGTCTGTAAGAGAATTTTCTCGATCCTTATGCATGAAAGAAATCCAGCCGTTGTTATTTCAACACATTTATGCTGGCAGAATCTCTACAAAATTTCTCTTTGAGTCTTCAGGTCAATGTCATTTTTATATCTTACACATGGATTTTCTTCTTTTGGAAGGCAGGACAAGTCTCTGCTGTTGTGTGTTGTGGCCACACTTGAGGCAGTGATACCATCCCTTAATCACATTACCAAACTGGCACAAAGGAGAAGGGAAAACATAATGCAGGCTTTTGGATGAGAGTCCTCAGATGGAGATAAAGCATTTCCTGGCTCCCTAATGGCTTGATTCCTTTTCAAGGGGAAAAATATGCTTTTATCAGCTTTGAAGGTCAGGTAGTAAAATCAGAGGTTAAGCAGTTTTGCTTTAGTTTTGGATGCAGCATTAGAAATTCCTATTCAAGGGCTGGATCGAGCAGCACACTCAGCCACTTCTGGCTGTTTATGGATCTCAGCACTGCAGCACAACTCCAGAGATTAAATCACAGAATCACAGAGTGGTTTGGGTTTGTCAGAGACCTCAGCTCCTCTCAGCTGGGACCTCTCCTTTGAAAGGCCAAATTCTAAACCCACTGATAAACAAGCAAAACCCTAAAAACACCAGGTTTGTTGCTTTCCACATTGGACTTCTGTCCACTTAGAACTGATCAAAAGCTACAGACAGATGTAGTTGGATTAAATGTGTGAGTTTGAGCTGCAGCTCCTTAACCCTGCAGCTGCAGGGCTGGGCTGCAGCCCCCAAGTTCTCCCTTGTGCACTGGCAGGGAAGTGCCAGCCCTGGGGATGCAAATCCCTCTGCTCTCCTCTGCTCTCAGGGAGGAGTCACCTGCCCCTGCCTGAAATTTGGGGGTTCATCTTGTCTTTCTGTTGTGCTGCTGAATTCTGAGTGGGGATGAGTGAACCTCAGTCCCTTTGTTCATTCACTGGGGGTTTCTCTGGGAATGGGGCAGCCCTGAACTGTGCAGTGGGACTGGTTCGGTTGATGAGTGTGATTCCAAGGGCCGTGTGAAGTCTCTGTTGTGGCTCATCTGTTGTTGCTGCTCTGGAATTATTGCAGGGATTAGAGATTGTGGTCACTCTTCCTGGATTTGACACTGGCAGTAAAAGAGCCCTTCTTAAATTCATACTGGTTTTCCTGCTGCCTCATTTTCTGACCCACTGGGCATTCTGTTAGCTAAACCATTTCCCACTAAGCTTCCTATCTGTTCCTCACCTCTGGAATGGACAGTGCAAAATCCCTGGCTTGTGAGAACACCTGGGCAAGGGGCAGAGAACTTCACAAGGGATTTCTCTGCTCTTTTTTTGAGCAGTCTGTGACTGCCAGCAAGCTTTGATATCCCAACAAGCAAATTTAAGCAAGCTGGTGTTGTAATACATGGCTTATCTTGGTCTGGGAGTGACCCACAGGCTGCTTTGGTTATCTTCCCTTTTTTTGGAGGTGCCTGAGCATTGACTCTTGGCTCTGTCTGGTTCAGGACTCTGTTATACAATTAACCAGCTCATCTGCAGTCAAGCAGTTCTTGTGCTGCAGGGAAGAGTCCACTCATTTTATGCCTGACACATGTCTCTGCTTCTGGATCAGTATAAAAAGAAAAGGATAAAAAAAAAAAAAGAGAGCTGAATAAAGAGAACATTTTGGAATAAACCAATCATGTGTCCTCTCCTGTTACAATACATTTTGAAAAATTCTGCTTAAGTAGCAAAGTTTATTATATATTTATATAATAGCAGTTTATTTGGAAGTGGAGAATTATCCTGGTTTTGTGCAGTGAAGAGTCTGCAGTGATTCTGCTGTGCCAGAGTGGTGGAATGGGTGTGATCTGTAAGAGAGCCAGGTGTGCTGGTGATGAGCAAGAGCAGAACTGAAAACTGGGAGAAGTGGAAGAAGCTTAGGAAGCAAAGTGGTTTTGACAATAAAAGTGAGTGGTGGTTTTTGGTTTTTTTTGTTTTTGTTTTTGTGTTTTTTTGGTCCTGCTTCATCTGCATTTGTCTCTGTTCTTTGTGGAGAGAATCTTTAGCTGGAAACAGAATGGATTTTCTTTTCTGAAATTCCATAGATTTCTGTATCAGCCTCTAGTGCTTCCACTAAGATAATTCTGTATTAATGAGGTTAACTGCAAGTGCAGTTGTGCAAATCCAGATTGTCTGCATTGCTCCCCGAGGACTCTTTTAAAGTTGGGCTTTGGATCTCTCTGGCTATAAAACCATTTTGTAAAAACTCAGGGCAGGTTTCTGTGCTGGCTTCCTCCCTTTGCTTCCAGCCTTCAGCTGTTGGTGATAGGAGAGCAGGGAGGAGAGAAAGGGGCAGCCCTTGGCGATTGATCAGGAGAATAAATCCATTGTATGAAGAAAATTCAAGAACATTTGAACCTCATTAAGGCTGTGTGGTTCTGAATCTTTGGGTTTTTTCAATGGGAGGAAACCTTGGCAGTTCTGTTGACATTTGAAACAGCAAGTTCTGCTCCCAGGGCAGTGTGTGGTATTTATTTCACTTATGCAGGTCCACTTCACCTGCATCTGATTCCCATTCAGACACCTCAAAATCATGGCATCGTTTGGAGGAAAATTTCTGTAACAAGGTGCATTTGGGTTTTCTTTGGACTAGAGGTTTTTTCCATGCTCAAGCACTGTCTGTCCAACAACAGCAAGGTTTAGAGATGGATTTCTAAAATTCCCATTGGTATTCTGGTGTATTTATACAGCATTTGGTGTGCACTGGGGGAGAGACACAAGACACTGAAAAATACTGATCACTGTGACTCAGCAATGCTGTCCATAATCTTTTAGCTTACTACAGAAATGACAAAATCTCCTTCTAAGTTGTTGTCTAAGCAGCACTCAGGCCCTGAGGAGCAGATCTACAACAGCAAAGAAAGCACCACTGAGAGTAATTAGTGGTTTTTTATAGAAAGTTTTTCCTGGAGGTTTCTGCACTCCTGAGGAGTGAGGGGTTTACTGAATTCACCCTTTTTCAGTATTCCCTGTGCTGTGCTTATTTCTGTGCTCAGGTAGGGGAATCCTCATCACCCATTACTGTGCTGCAGAATAATGTCTCTCTCAAATGGCCTCTCCAGCTGCTGCCCCAAATTGGCAAACAAATACAGCTTTTAGTAGCATCCAAATGGATGCTTCACTTATGCCCATTTTTCTTCAGTTCTCTCAGTTTAACTGAGGTGTTACCTGAAGGTCATTTAGTGGCTTTTTATGTTCTTCATTGGTGGGTTCAGTTTGAGAAGAGACTCATAATCCTGGGGTTTGCTTTTTGGTCACTGAGATTTCCTCCAGGAACACCTGGGGCTGATAATTCCTGAAGCAGCCACTGTTCCCCTGTGAGCATCATGCAGGGTCTCAGGGGCTGGAATTGGGGTTACAAAGAGCCCAAGCAGCAGCACAGCAGCTCCCTGGCAGTTTGAGTCTTCTGAAAGCATTTCCCAGCAGTGAGTGTGGATGTGTCCATTGGCAGTCTGCAAACAGGTAAAAGGGAATCACAATCTCCACAATCACAATCTCCAGCATCAGGAGTTGCCCAGGACTGGCCCAGCCAAATCATCAGTTAAGTGTCTGTGTGTTCATTGACCTGGCACTTCAACAAAAAGATCTGGTAGTTTCTTAGAAAATACTGTTGGGAAGGTGGAATTTGGTATGTATAAAGGACATTACCTTGAGAATTCTGACACTCTGAGGACATCCAGTGTACTAATTAATAACTCACTACAAACTCCTTTCTTGCTAACTAATGTTAAAAAACAAAACCCCCTGAAAATCTGTTTCTGTTATGTGAAACCAAACTCGCTTCATGGATGTAATGCTAATATTTAGTCAGGGGAATGCAGAATGATTGACAAGATACTTTTAAGGATTTACTTTAAGGGTTTTGTGCAGGCTTTAAGGGAAAACATCCTAACCAAGATTTCTTTTGAAGATGCTTTTTAAAGACATAGAAAATCAACACTCTACATTTACAGCAATGTGGCCATTTCTGCCTCAAAGCCCTGAAGAGTCAGGAGTGCAGCCAGCCCAGCAGCACTGGCTGTTTTCTGATGGCACACATCTCTTGTTCCGGCACGGAGCCCTCAGCAGGGAGAGGAGGGCTCTGTGCAGGAGCTGCCCCAGTCTCTCAGTCCTGTGAGCAGGACCAGCACTGGGGGTATTGATGGTGCTGCAGGGCCCTGGTGATACCAAGTGGGAATGAAGGATCCAGAGTGATGAATTTCTGCTTGTCTCAGATGTATCCATGTGCTTTGTAGAACACCTCTGTTTCTCCAGAGGCTCCCACAATCTGTTGGATGGCCACTGATCACAGCCAGCTCCCATTTAAGCTTTCACATGCAGGTAGAGAGGATGTGAAATGTGCTGTGACTGGGAGAATTGCATTATATATAACCCAGACAACTGCCAATAGGGTCCAATGACTGCTTCTGTAGTGCAAGATCAGGCTTTGGGTTTCATTTCTAAGTATTAGAATGATACAGCAATCAGTGGGGGGAAATCCTCCTCCCACTGCCTTCTCATTCTGAGTTTCAGACACTTTCCCCCACTTTTATAGCAGCTCTATATCATATTTACAACATCTAGCATTTCAAGGTTAGATGGCCAAGTGTTGAGTCAAGAAAAAATTGCCTTCCCAGGGATACTCAAATATTTCAGTTCATGCCTGGGAGACAGTACTGATGTGCTACTGGTTGATTTCATTTCAGAAATGGACACCACAATGATTCATCTAGAGAGTCAAAAGGCTGATCTCGACCTTAGCACTCACTTCTCAAACACAGTCCATGATCAGATGTCTTGTGTGCAGGCAAGGAATTTATTTATCTACCATGCTGCTTCTGGAGATTTTCAAGTTTTTTAAACCAGCACTTGTCAAATACAAATGTAGGTGTGTTCTGAGAGTCCCCATCAGCATTTCCTGAGTGTGGTGTCACTGGGTTTTCCTGATTCATCTGTGGGAATTAATGAGAAAGGGAACCTGGAGAAGGTTGAAGGGGAATGTGAGTATGGATGTACAGAATCAATCAGAGAGCATACAGCTAACTGGAATAAAATATGGATCACTTAAGGACTGTCTGTCTTAATGCATCATCTTTTCTTTTGCCAGTTAATGTAGAAAGTAGATCAGCAAGTTAAGTCAGACCAGGAATGACCAGGGATTTTTGGAAATCACAGTGACCCTTTCCTGCTTTCCATCTGTGATACAATGCCTGTTGGCAGCCCCATTTCCATCCTTTCTTTTCATCTCTGTCATTTCTTGTCAATAGGATTTAAAGTGCCCATAAAGATTTGATGATCTCAGTGTCTTTGCCCTGGCATTCTGTGTTTCTAACTTTTAAGTAGTTCTGTCTAAAACCCAACGTTTCCAGCACATAAAAATCTCCCTTTGCAGCAGGAAAATGAAAGGCTTTTGTCTCCCTGCAAAGCCCTGGCAGTCCTGCAGTGAGAATTCTCCTGATTCCCCAGCATTTGTGGCTTGGCCAAAGAGGAGAACTGGAGTTTGTGCCACCCTTGGTGGCTGGAGCTTGAGTTAAGCTCTGTAATTTACAGGTGTGCTCCATTTCTTGGAGTCATTGATGACAAGCTTGGGTGATTGGAGTTACCTTTTTGGCTTTAACATTTTCCAGCAGTGATTTCAGGAAATTCAAAGGAGGCACAAACAAATAAACGTGACAAGTCTGTTGCTGTAAATAAACATGCTGGAAAAAAACCCTGTGTGTTTTATGCCTTCAGGATCAGTGTTCCTTCCCAGGGAGGGATATTTTACCCCACAATATTTACTACTTCTTTTTCAATAGAAATAGTTGTTATGTTGGTTTCTGCTAATATTTATATATTCACATTTGGGAGCAAGACATATGTCAAACACAGGCATAGACACCTGGCCTGATTCTGTTGTGATTAAAGCAAAAATTAGGCTAAATGATGTGTTTTTAATAACAGAGCAAAATTTGGAAGCAATTGAATAGCCTAAGAAATTATTCAGAAGAAAATTAATACTTTCAAGGGGAAAATAATACCTTAAATTTAAATCTCCAGAAGCTAGAAATTATTTTATATATAACCCATAAAATAGACCTATAAAAGTGCTTTTCAGGTGACAATACATTTTCCAAGAATATAGCAGAACTCAGAGTGGGCTGGACTCTGCAAAAAGTTACTATTTCCAAATTTTTGTTAAGCATCATTATAGGAACTTCTGATTAAAAATGGAACATATTCTTTTAACAGCACACCTGTCATTCACAGTCCTTGGCTCCAGCTATCAGTGTGCCTTCCCTCACCTGGGTGATCAAAGATGAGCCTTCCTGAGCTGTAAAGGTGCCAAACCCTGCTTTCATTGCAGCTCTTGGGTCACTGAAGATGCTGAACCTTTCTTTCTAAAGCTCTGAACTTGGCATTGGAGGAGCCAGCTGCTATCTC
>JANRGV010000049.1:990605-1023559 GCA_024734035.1 Alethe castanea | reverse complement strand
CCCTTCCCGTCCCTTCCCTTCCCTTCCCTTCCCTTCCCGTCCCTTCCCTTCCCTGCCCTTCCCCTGCTCCTGTCTCATCTGCAGGGAACTGCAGATTAATGACACCAGTTTGCACTTATATGTTAATTCCTGAGTGTCTCTGAACGTTTTAAAAATGTGCAATAATGACAATAAGCTGTGACTGCATCAGGGATTAGCTGTAGAATCAGTCTCTGGGAGTCAGCAGTGGAAAGCTGCTGTTCTTCCAGCTTTCCATGGGCCTGCTGCTCCCTGCTTGCTTTGCCTTTCTCCTCCCATCCAAGCATTAAGCAGCTGTTGAGAGGAGATTTAATTGTGTGAGTGGTGAGAGCTCAAAGGCTCCTAAACTCCCAGAATGTCCTGAGCTGGAAGGGACCCCCGGGATCATCCTGGCCCTGCACAGACCCCCCAGCATTGCCCCTGGGCATCCCTGGGAGTGGGAAGCAGCCCTGGGGCTGTGCCTGTTCCCTGGGAGCCTGGGCAGTGCTGATGCTGACTTTCCATTGCTGAGGTTCTAATTCAGATATGATCCCTATGAATATTATTTCTGGGTGATTATCAGAGGTGTAGCCCTTGCAGGCAGGAAAAGCATGGTTGCTAATGATCCAGGCTGTGCTGACACTGCTCTGTGGAGGGCAGGGAGCTCAGAAAGGGTGGCTTACCTAAGGTCACAGTGTCTAAATGACAAATAAAGGATCCTTACAGCTGATTTCCACTCCTCTGCTGTGGGGGACACCATGAAAGCCAATGGTACCAAGTGACTGCTCTAGATTGGAGCTGGGAGTCTCTCCAGGAAGGATCTCCTGTTATTGGACTCCCCAGGCAAAGATCAAAGAACAAGTAAATGGCAGAGTTTAAGCAACACCAGTTCAGCCATGAAATGCCTGTGTGAGATATTATTGAAGTTTTCCTTCATCACACTCCACAGCCATGTGAGCAGATAAAGAATTCCAGGGCAGAGGCACTTCCCAGACTGGCTGTGCAACCCCAGACACAAAGAAATAGTGAAGGCTGAGCTTTGATAGCTTTATCTGTCCAGAATATTCATCTATTGTTTTTGGTTACAACTGACACTGACACAGTAATTTCCACTCTTATTCTGCAAGTTGTTCAATTTACGAAGCTGTCAGTCCTTCATGACACCTGTGGCACCTTTTATAAGAACGTTTTTAGTGTGTCAACGTCAAATATTTTGTGAATATGGTTGGAAGATGCAGCATTTCCATAGAAGCTGTGGAAATCAGGCATTTCCCCTGTCCATTCCGGGATGGGATAAGCTCAGGGAATGGTGCAGATCTGCAGCAGAACAAACCCAGCCTGTTTTGTTTCTGGTGTGACTTTACCTCACCTACAGTGAAATTCACTCCCTTGCACACCCCCAGGCTGAAGCCTATTCACCATTTAAGTCTTCAAAATAGGATTAGGGGATTTAAGAAGCACAGAAGCTTTGCATTTCCCATCCAATTTCTTAATGATTTTTTTTTTGCATTAATGGGAGTGAGCTCTGCAGCCAAGCAGCCACGTTTCTCAACAGGGCTGTGTCAAGGCTTTGGAGAAGACAGCTCCACCTCAGAGAATGAACAACCTCCCCAGTGCTGAGCAGCAAAATATTGCTTGCCTTAGTGCTGAGACAGGGTTTGAACTCAGATGCACAGAAGTGAAAAATAAGCAGTGATTTTTTTTGCCTACCTTTCCTTTATTATAAATGACTTTTTAGCGTGATGTTTTTGAGTCAAAGCCAGTTTTGAATGCCTTAGTACACACTATTCTTTAAATAGGCCTGACTTAGAAGCAGTTCTTGACATTCTCAACAACCCAGGAAAAGGTTTTTAAGACAGCAAAATGAACAGCTCCCATTAATTAGCAGCTGTTTACCCCTTTTAATAAGCAAATACATAAGAATGGAAACTGGAAGTGACCCCATCATTCCTAACCATCTCAATCTCAGACACCCTGCTTAAGAAAAGTTTCCAAACTCTTCCTGGCACCTTCTGCAGGCAGCCTTTTATCTGAGGATCTGAACACCGTGTAGGAGCAGCAGCTAATTAGATTTCTTGCAACTCCTATAATATCAGAAGCACTTAGAAGAGAGATAAAGGCAGGATTAAACCACAGAGCCAGGTCTCATGAGATACCCACGTATGGAGGGAGCTCCACCACAGGCAGCCTGCACAGCCCCTGAACTGCTGCTGGGGATCAGCTCCATCCCTGCAGCTTGTCCATTCTCACAGACAGGGTTTGTGTCTGGGGTATCACAGCTTTTCCATTCTCACAGACAGGGTTTGTGTCTGGGGTATCACAGCTTGTCCATTCTCACACACAGGGTTTGCGTGTGGGGTATCACAGCTTGTCCATTCTCACACACAGGGTTTATGTTCTGGGGTATCACAGCTTGTCCATTCTCACAGACAGGGTTTGTGTTCTGGGGTATCACAGCTTTTCCTGCTCCCACACACAGGGTTTGTGTCTGGGGTAGCACAGCTTTTCCATGTTCCCACAGACAGGGGTTTATGTTCTGGGGTATCACAGCTTTTCCATGTTCCCATAGACAGGGTTTATGTTCTGGGGTATCACTCCAACCTCTCTCCTTTTTATTGATATGCATTGGGTTTATCAAGCAAGCACCTTCAGGTAAGACAGGGATGCTGAAATGCACAAATGCCTCTTAGTACACCCTCCAGCTCTGCTTGCATTGCTGCTTCCTGCTGAATAGAAAAAAATGAGGTGTCTGAGGAGGTTTTCTGCGTGCTGTGTGCTCCTGATTTTCCCTTGTTCCACGCTATTTATACAATCACAAAGCATTTGATGAGAATATGTCAATCTCAGGCCAGGGTAATGGACGTTCCATTACTTCACCTCTGCAGACACTGTTGGGAACTCGAGGTGTAAAATCTGATTCATTACCCAGGTCCTGGAAGGGAACAGGACATTAATCGTGCCTTGGCCTGTTAAATTTTGTCACTCATTGCCTTCTCCTTTTATTTACTTATATTTCTGCTTCCCATCCAGGGGATCTGCACGAGTCCTTTCAGACAGTGATATGCACCTGTGGAATCTGAAGCTGATGCAAAACAGCTTTTGCTGACAAAACACTCACAGGGTAGAATTTTTTTCATCCTTTGCAGTTCACGTGTTTGCTGATTGAAATGGTTCTGCAGAAGGTGCCTCATTTCCCACATACACAGATGGTATAAACACAAACTCCTGGTGGGAATCAGCAAAGAGGTTCCATGTTAGATGTTTCTTGAGGAATCTGATACTACCAGTAGAAAAGGGGGAGGATATCACTTTTCTATATTTGATAACAGCCAATGAAAAAAAAAAAGGCAAAAAATGGTAACAGAGGAGCTAATTTGAGAGACACTGATGTGTTCTGCAGTTGTGAGTGGTTTGATGTTGTATGAGGCTGTTTGTTACTAAACATTCCTGTTCCAGAGTGTTTCAGAGACTCCCAGGTCTCTCCCTGGTGCCTGGGTTTTCCCTCAGCCCCTCTGTCAGTGTAAAACAACAAACCAGGAGGCTCTTTCCTTTGGAGCTGTTGACACATGAGTCTGAAATCAGAACAGACTCGATGGAAATTAAACTATTTGGTTGAGCAGTATTTTAACCAGGCAGACCCACTGCATGAGCATTTCCAAGAGGAGAAACCCTCTTGCATGTCACAACCTTTCACTGGAGTTGTTTTTTTTCCCGGTTGTTCAGTTTTAGACTTAGCTTGATACTGGGGCGAGCGTGGAAGGAAACATAAATTTTTACTGAGCATAAGTCAAGTGCATTTCTTGTCCAGGACCTGGCATCAAAGATGTTCAGTGTAAAGGTAATCTCAGTGCCTGAGGCTGCTTTGTGCTTTTTGTACTCTGAGTGCTCAGCACTGCTCTGCCCTAAAGCTCCTGACTAATAGAACTGAAAGGCTGAGACAGCTCCGAGGCAGGGAGGGACTGCCTGCAGAACAGCAAATTCAGACAGAAAACTGCCCAGAATAGAGGGGAATCCGAGAGCAGAGCTTCAGACCTGAGAGCTCCCAGGTTTAAATCAGTGCACACTCTGTAAAAGGTGTTTTTAGCTGGGGTCTGCTCCTCTGCCTGGGATCAGCCAAAACCCAGCCTGGCACCCCTCAGTTATGTATTGTGCCTGCAAACAAGCTCTGTGCAGTTTGTGGAATTTTGTGAGTACCCCTGCCTTGCTGTTTAACATCAGTGTTGCTCTAAACACTCAGTTTCCTCGGGAATTTCAGTTTCATTTGTTATTTTAATAGGAGCATCCTCTGCTACAGTTGAGGGATGGCAGAAGGACTGTGACTTCATGTTACAGAACGATGTTTTAGCCCTTATATTTACAGAGGAAATTTCCCCAAGAATTTGAAGGATAAACTCAAAAGAGGAGTTCTTCTGGAGTTCTTTTTGATTTCCTTCCATCCCATGGGATTAGGGATCCCAGATCACTGTGTTTTGAACCGTTGAAATTAGTAATTTTATTTTTTAAAAGCCTGATTTTTTTGTGTATATCTATTTTAGACCACCCCCTGTGAAACACTTTACAAGAACATGTGCACTCATGCCAGGATTTCAATTTTATTAGAAAAATAGCAATACCAGAAGAAAGTCTCTTGCCTAAGGCATATTCCATATGTTACTGCTCAGTGCTTTATTTTTCAGGCCTGCAAGAGACAAATGCACTTATTCCATTAATAAAGCCAGCAACTTAAAGTGCAGCCCTAGCCTGGAAAAAAAGAGAGAAATGTGAGGTTCTCAGTTCGTTTTCCATCAGCAGCTCCCACATTGAATTTGTTCAGATTACAGATGAAAAGGTGGTGTTATTTTTCAGCTGGGAGCCCGTGGGCCTGTGCCAGCCCTTTCTCTCATTGTGATTTCAGTGGAAATCACAGCCCAGCAGCACAGATCAGCTCTGCTCTGCCTCTGCAAGGTGACTCCACCTTTTCTTTCCCAAGGTTCATGTTATTTACTGCAGCTAGGAAGCCTCTTTTTGCATGTATATAGAGGGCAAATGCTCAGAACTGAAATACACTCTGAGTGCCCAGCCAGGGGAAGGCAAACACAATCTCTGCTTTCCTTCCCTCCTCCTCCACTCGTGGAAGTTTTAATACAAACACAGAAAGGCAGTTTTGTTCCTCTAAAGCCCTCTCTGATGCAGTAATGATTTCATAACCTCCCAGTTCTCAGCTCTCTGCCTTATCATTAGGAGGTAAATCTCCCCTCTCCCCAGTGCTGGGATGGATTTATTGCCTCTGGAGTTCCTGATTTTCAGCAGGAGCTTTGGACAAACGTCAGGAGCCACAAGAGGATCTGATATACACTGGGAGAGATGGGTTCATCCCAGGGCCTTCAACTGGGGGGATTAGCAGAGCTGGAAATAAAAAATACAACATAAATAATAAATATAAAATAACAAATATAAAATAACAAATAGGGCTCTGCTAAAAGGCCCAGATAAGCAAATCTCAAATTTCCAAATACGTTCCATAGTATTAAAGAGTTGTTAGGGGCTAATGGGCAAAGTTATCGTTTTGAGGAGGGAGCAAGGAGTAAAAGCACGTGGTAGGGGCGGTGTTTGTTTTCTGCATCACTTGCAGTAAAATCTTTCTTTAAAATTGCTGATCTAATGGGATTAGGAGGGGCAGAGGTCCTTAAAAATTAGTAAAATTGGATTGAGAGAGCGGGTTGGTAGTGAAAGACTAAATTAGATGACAACTAAAAGCATGTTTCAGTAGCTGGATTGGGACTGGCTGGTGGAGGCATCCTTCAGTCCAGCCCTGGGTCTCAGGTACATCTGATCAGAGCTAGGGCAGCTGTCTGAAATGGTCACACCCAACCAAAGTTCTTGATCCAGCGTTCACTTGGAGAGATTTTTATTTCAGAGAAGTTCCACTGCTACTTTTCCATAACAGCAATTACACATTTTGT
Organism: Alethe castanea; assembly: GCA_024734035.1. Classification (NCBI taxonomy): domain Eukaryota; kingdom Metazoa; phylum Chordata; class Aves; order Passeriformes; family Muscicapidae; genus Alethe; species Alethe castanea. Next base: position 1,017,620 of record JANRGV010000049.1, on the reverse strand, counting down.
TATTTTTTATATGCTGAAAGGGTGGCCTTAACATTTCCTAATAAGGTGTGAGCTGTCCTTGTAGGCTATGACAAAAGATGAAGTCACAGGTGATGCTGTGCTCTGGGACTCTGCTGTGGGTGGCTCAGGGTGACACCGTGCTGCTCTGGGCTCATTGCAAGGCTGGCACACGTTCTGCATTTCAACTCCTGGCACCTCTGCTCTGTGCAATGCAGCTCTGTTGGTGTTTATTCAATTCAGTGCTTCTTTGTTTGAAAATCAGCACTGACTCTCCCTGCCAGTGACAGAAACAGCTCTCTGGGACTGGGGTAAATTTCCAGCTCCATGTGCAAATAGATAATACCTGGAGCTTGAGCAGCTTGATCCAAACAAAATCAGGGCTCTTCTGGCAATTCATGATGTGAATCGTTCCTTTCTTCTCCCCTTAACAACCCCTTCTGGGGTATAAACTGTGCAGTAATGCATTAGTGTGACAGCACAGCAGAGCTCCCAGCTTTCCTCTCCAGGCTGCTCTTCCTGCTAACAATGGCACAAGCTCTGCTCTGGTTTGGGTTGCCTTATCACCTCTGTGGGAGCTGAGAATGTGCCCATGGCCGTGTTTGCATTGCACTCAGCACTGAGGCAGAGCAGGGTGTGTGTTCAGTCCCCCTGTGAGGTGTTTTCTGACTCTGGAGCTCCTCAGCATCCCCAGCTGGTGTGGGCTGGAGCAGGGATGCAGCCCTGCTGATCCATGGGGAGAAGGGGCTGTGATTTTGAGGGAGCTCGAGGTACTAAAGGCCTGACCTGGTTTTCAAGCACAGCAAAGCAGACTCAGAGCTGGCCCTGAGTTATGTCTGTGTGAAACTCCTGTGGCTGGGACAAGACTTAGTACCTGCTGGCCAGTCTTGTCCCACCTAATGTCAGTAACATGAGCTGTGCCAGCCCTGAAGGACAGGAGATTGAGAACATCAGTGTCTTGCTTGAGGGAAACGTGTGTGGAATTCTGTAGAAAGATCTGTTAGACTCAGTCTAACATTTGTCTCTCCTCCTGGTGTACTCTGAGTGTGAAAGTGTCTGCTGCTCCCAGGAAAAATAAATGTATAATTGCACCATCAGCTGATGAAATCAAAGTGAAATTGCTGGCAGCCTTCTTCCTGCCCTCCCTGAGTTTTTCTAGCATTAACATTCTAGCTTTGTCACCTTTGATCAGGGGGAGATAAATCCTTCCTTTTGTAAGGAGCAGAAACACTTTCCCTCAGTACATAGAATAATGGCCTCTTCTGTATATTATTCATATTCCTCTCTTTGTACTTGTCATTTCTCTGTATCCTTGGTTGTTGTATGCTCAATAACTCTTGGTCATTTTATCTAAGGCCTTTCAAATAAGGAAGTGGATGGCTTAGGTGGCAGGGAGAGCTTTGCTAAGGCATTAAACGAGCTGGCACATTTAATGTGCAGGTCCTGTTCCACCACCTCTGTGGTTCTGAGCAGCCTCATCAGCCCCAGCACTTGGGGACTGTGCTGAGCATCCCTCAGGGCAGCCTTGGAACCACAGCGAGGGGGAGCCTGGGCACCAGGGGCTCCTCACCTGGTTACAGGTGCTTGGCAGAGCAGCACAGAAATGGAGCTTGTCTTCAGCCCAAACCAGCGTGTGCAGCAGCCTGGCCAGCCCTGAGCACCTCTGAGGAGGATGTGCAATCCTTTATATAATCCTGTATATAATCCTATATATAATCCTATATATAATCCTATATATAATCCTATATATAATCCTGTGGGAAATTGAAAAGGTGAAACTCTCAGCAAGCTGTGTGAAAGCAAATCTCAGGATGGAGAAGTGCAAGAATGCTGAAGATGCAAGGACAAGAAGCAATAGGGCTGTGAGCTGTGTAGGGATAGGCCTCAGGAAAATATGTTAAGCAAGATAGGAGAGAGATGTAAGCTCCAAAATGAAGGTTCATCCATTGTTTTAAGCTATTACAAGCAAGCATTGTTCAAAGCAAGATGTATGTGTGGCTTTATTAATTGCCCTGAGCAAACTTGTCATCTTTTAATATTCTGCTATTGGCTAGAAAGTTGTTAAAAGACTTTGTAACAAAAAGAACTTTGCTGTTGTTTCCAGCTGAAGCTGTTCTATCTCCCTTGCTTGACTGTGTAAAATGAGGCTGATTGTGATGGAATTAAGCTTTGAGTCAGCTGCTCCAGCAGTCCTGTCCTGTTGTTTGTGTGTGTGTGTGTGTGTGTATACATATATATATATAGATATATGTAAATATAAGATAAGAGAAGAAATATCCCAGAACCAACATAATCCTGTATATAATGCTATATAGAATCATATCCATTAGTGCTGGTTTTGTTTAGTGTCTGCTGTTTGAGCCATTCTGATGCTCCCCTGCCATTCCCAGCCTTATCCCCCACCTGAACTCCTGTCTCCTGAGCTGCCTTTAGCTGTGGGCAGAACCTGGGGAGTTCAGGGGGCAGGGCTGGGGTTCTGCAGGGGGGCTGCAGGGGATGCTCCCTGTGCTCACCTGTCCATGCAGTTCTTGTTTCCCTGGGGCTGTTCTCCAGGGTGTTGGAGAAGCTGTCTCAGCCCTTGCAGAGATGCTCTGTGCTGCTGCAGCCCTGGGTGGGTGCTCCTCTTGGGCCCTGTCATTTGCTATTTAGCTCCACTGACTTTCTGCTGCATCAAGCTGAAACAAAATGATTTCCATCCCTGCAGTTAGTTGCTGCAGGAGTTGGGTGAATTGAAATTACTTTGGGGGAGAGTCATGGAGGGGAACAAAGAGACTCCCCAGGAGATGATGAAGGAAATGTGACTTCTGCTGGTCTGGAGCCCTCGCAGAGAGGAAGCGATGAATGCCATGAGAGTTCCAAATGTATCGATCTGCTTTTATCTCCTGGCTGTTTTATGGTGGTTGAGCTATATCATGACCTTAATATCTGCATCCAGGAACAAGCTGTTGCCTCGGGCTTTCACCGACAGCTGGCTTTCTTTTGATACATCCCAGAATCTTCCTGCTGATTCCTGCAATATGTCAAAGGAGCTCAGTGGTTTGTTGCCCTCTCAAGACTTCACTCTGTTCACTGTGGCTTCCAGAATCCTCCATTCTCTTGAAGTACAAGAACAGCCTCAAAAAAGTAATTTAAAGAAGAGTCTCTAAAATGTGGTGTTGAAATAGCTGCTGATAACCCGGGGGAGCTGCTGCTCTTGGCTGTGTCCAGCAGTGGTTGTTGAGATAATATTGATGATCTGCATGGGCCTGGCAAATCAAACAGGTAAAAGCTGGCCCAGAAAGCTCGTGGTTTCCCATGTGCAGACATCTGCCCCTTGCTCCTAAGGCAGCCCCATCTCCACCAGAAGCCTCTCAGCCTTTTCCAAAGGGCAAACAGTGCTTTGTTTAAAGAAGTGTCAAGTCACACACTCATTTTGGGTGCAGCTTTTTTCCCTTTCTCTCTTGCTCGTGAGTTTCTCTAGGAAAAGCCGTTTTTCTTCTGATAGGCTGTAATTAGTGAGGGTAAAGCCCACCAGCTTTTGAAGAATTTCTTAATGAGTAGAAAAGTGTGCCTGTCTCTCTACTCAGGGGGAAAAAAAAAAAAGAAATTCCAGAAGAGGCTCCAGGAGGATGAGAGTGGTTCTGTACAGCAGTGAGGCTCCCTGAGCCACATCCCATCTGTGGTTTTTCAGTGTTGGTTCTCCTGCTGAGCTCCCATCACCTGCCCTGGCCGTGGGTGCCAGGGGCTGCAGGCAATGACCCCATGGAGACCCCTGTGTGATCCCAGACCCTGAGGGCAGCAGGAGCACTGCTGCTGATGTCCTGGAGCCCCAGGGGCTCCAGATCTGTGCCCAAATGCGCCAGCTGCCTCAGGGCACCGGGATTTGTGCTTTTGCTGGATAAACTCAAGGCATGAAAGAGCCCAGTTTGGAGGCTGTAGTAGAGATCAGTGCCAGCATTTACTGGATTAAGACTCAATTCTGTGATAAAAGCTATTGGTTCTGTCTGCTCTACCCCCAGCCCATCTTTGTGACATTGCTGCCACAGTCCTGCAGGCAGAGTGCAGCACAAGGTGCGCTGGTTCTGACACAAAGCCAAGATTAGCAGTGCTAACAGGCCACTAAATGGCCATGAAGGAATGTGAGGGTTGTGATGAGCACAGTAAGAACTGTAGCAGGTGTGGCAGTGGGGTCCAGGGGAGGAAACATGTGGCCATAATTCCTGAGTTACCTGAGCAGTCCTTCTGCCTCGCTGGTCAGTTTGGGCACTCAGCTGTGCCAAAAAGCTGCTCCTGGCTGGTGCTGCCCAGTAGCTCAGAGGAGGCAGGAATGGATGGGGACACACATCCATTTTACCTGCAGGGAGCTCTCAGGGCTCTGCTAAAACCTCCACCTGAAATCAGTGTAAATCAGATTGATTAGGTTAAAATTACAGAGCTGCATCCTGGGCTGACCCCCCTGGAAATCAGTGCTTTCCTTGGCTGCTTGGGCAGGAACCTGCAGAGGTGCATTTGAAGCTATTACTGGAGTGAAAGGCTCCTCTCCTTCTCACTGCTTTAAGGATGTTTGCCCCTTCCTCTTTCCAGCAGCTGATCTCAGCAAAATCGTTTCCCTAAGGGAAGAAGGAAACACGACCCTTGTAGCTCCATGGCTGATGGCAAAACTGTATTCATAGCATCTGCTGAAGGGGAGTGAGGATGGGATTAAAACCACAGAGGGACTGCATGGGAAGATTACTTCAGAAAGTCACTTGGGGTCTAAATAATAATCCTAATAAGCGCTGCAAACAGTAAGTATTTTCCTCAGCACTGCTGTTGCTCTGCCAGCTGGGGAAATGTCACAAATATGCAGCTTAGAGATTTTTTTGGTAATAATAGAAGCTGGATGTAGTAGGGAAATATAATCTCAAAGCATTTACTTATCTAAAAAGTGTCTCTGGTCCTATAAAATAGATCCATGAGCTTGTATTTAGCATGTGCAGCTGAATCTGTGCTCTGGATTCACCCTGGTAGGATTTTTGTTTACACAACACCCATCTCTGTCTCTCCTGCCTCTCTCAGCAGGCTTGTGTTGGTGTGGGAAAGATTATTCCAGCTCCCTTTGTGACAGCAAAGCAGACAGCCTGGTCTCCAGTGCCTCCCCATGTGATGAATTCATTAATGAGTGTTCCCCCAGGTACTGAGCCCACAGCAAAGGCTTTCCAGGGATTTCACCTGGATGTGATTATGCATCAACTTCTTTCATTCCTTGCAGGGTCCCTGAGATGGATCTGTCAGTCGTACCCATTAGTTTGTTTGAGTTTCAAATTAGAAAAGAGCTTTGCTATCATTCACCCTGTAAGGAGATGGAGAGCTGCAAAGTCAGGCTGTGCCCATGTCAGCTGAGGTCAAGCATCTCAAGTGCTTGGGATGAGAACAGAGCTTTAAAGCACTGCTGCAAGCACCTCTCAGGCACTGTAAGACTTTGGTCTTCTCTGCAATGCCCTTGCATTTCTTGTGAACCCAGGTTTTTTGTGGATTCCATGAGTAAAAGGTAAAGGGCAGTGAAAAGGAGGCTGGCCTTGTCCCCTGTCTCAAATTTCACGTGATAATATGATCAGCAAACCTGCTGTTAACGTGTGCATTGTGAATTCTGGGAAGGAGAATTTCTGTGTCACCCTGGAACAGTGTTCATCAGGAGGGGATCTCCATCCTTCCTAATGGGAATGGGGTTTCCTATTCTGTAATGCCAGGCTCAGGTGTTGCAGAAAGGAAAAAGAAGGGATTCATGTTCTTGAAAACAACTTGTTCTTCTGCTTTCAGTTTTTCCCTCTTCCTCATTTCTTCCTAACTGTGAGGATGCATTGCCAATGGCTGTGGGAGCTGAGGCTTAAAAATCCATAAATATCCAACCCTGCTATGCTTTGTGTAAAATGGTGGGATTTGGCAACATCCAGAGGAATTCTTGGGGCTGTGACTGGGGAGGGAGGAAAGGAAAGTGTGAGTTGAACTGGAGATTCTTGGTGCACGATTTTGCCTTCTCCTACCTCAGCCCATCTCCTGCCTTGTGACTGCTCTGATAATCTGAGCTCAGTGTTTTTGCCACCCAAGTGGCAATTGTGCAGGGCAGGGAGGGCTGGTGGCAGCATTGCAGGAGCTCCCTGAAGTTCTGAGGTGTGGGTGCTGCCCTGAGCAGGATCTGAGCCCCTGCTGCAGGGTGTGTTTGTTTCTCTGGAAGCAGCAGGAGCTGATAAATGCAGCAGCAGCTCAGTGACAGCTGCTGGGAGCGTCAGGAGTTTGCAGGGTTTATCTTTGCTGGAGGCAGGATGTTAGCAGGTTGTAAATTCAGACTGGGTTTCCTCACAGCTTGGAAGACAAATCCAGATTCTCTGTGTTGTGTAGTTCCATCCTGCTTTTATTTATAGATTTTTTTTTTTATCCCCCCCTGCTTTTCCTAATCCCTTAACTAGTGGTATCAAAATTCAGGGCTGGAGAAAGCAGTTTTGCCATAGATCTGTTAGGAGGTTCAGCGACTGACTGTGCCTTGAGTAGGGTTATCCAAACTTCACAGAAAGCACCTCTTGTTGCTGTTCTTTTAAAACTCAGTCCTGGGATATCTGACTCCTCATCAAAAGGACTAGTAATGTTAACACAGAGTTAATCACAGATATCAGCCCAAAAACCGAAGAACTCTGTGCCTGGAACATCCCAAAATACATTGGATTTCTTTTTGGGAAACAAAAAAAAGTCTGAAATACAGCTGGCAGCATCCACCTCGTGCCTTGCAGCTGAGCTCTTCAAAGCTTCCTAAGGGATCTGAAGCACCTATTGCTATTGAAATAGAAGACAGCTGATCCTCCAGGGGTCTCAGGGAATTTCAGTTATGTAAGAAACACTGCAGAAGATCAGCCCTTGAGCTATTTTAGATCCCAGGACTCCTCACTGGCAGTGGGGAGAATGTGTATCATTTTGATGGAGATAACAGTGACCAAAATACGCGGTTTTGGGAAAGCTGAATTTAGTCCAATTTGCCAGACAGAGGAGGTTTCAGAAATACTGAAATCTGCCTCAGCTGCTCCCTATATTCAAGAAGCTTAAGCATTCTGGTTTGGAGATTTTAAAAGAATTTTATTACTGCATTTTCAAAGTGAAGTATTTCCATTTGTTTTGTTTTGACATGTTATTTTTTCCAAAGTCATTTCAAATAGACCAACATTGTGATCTATTGGAAATGAAAGGAAAATTGTAAGGAGTGAAGAGCAAGAACTGCATACCTAGAGTTTAGCTGTTTTGACATTTTAAAGGCTGTTTTCTCTTTTTGTACAAAAGTGGTTTCCTGAAGGCCTTTTCTGGATATACCATGAGAGACAAATGCCTGAAGGAGAGAGGATGCTCTGAGCAGCAAGGTCTTTGCTTTTACTGATGATTCTTGCATGGATGGACCTTTGGAGTGGCTTCTGAATTGGGGACTAAATCTGAAATGCTGCTGTTGGCAGTAATTTATTGCCTCATCCATTTGGTACCTCAGTTCTGCAGTTATGAGAGGGCTCTCTTTTCCTGCTTACGTGGGCTTTTGGTTTGTAAATGAAAATTTCTGCAGGAAAGAGGTGGCCACAGAGAGCACTGGTGGCATCTGCTTGCTGGAGTGGGCTGGATCAGACAGGATCCAGCAGGAAGCTGGGGCTGATACCTCATCCCCAAACTCCCTAAGATGAGCCACTCAATCACACTTACTCTGTGTGTTTGGAAAATTAAAGGATGATATTTGAAAGGCTGACACAGCTAAGCAGGTCATCTTCTGTTCCACTCCTGCCTTCTCAGCTTTTCATGAGTAATGTTTTGCAGGCAGATGTTTGTCCTGTTCCTGCAGAGCTGCAGTGAGATCTAGCAACTCATTTCATACAGAAAGATGAAAGCAAAAATACTTACTTAATAGAACAAATCTTGTTTAATTGCTGTGGTCAGTCTCTTGCCTGGGTTTTATGGGTTCCTGCAGCTGGCTTTAATCTGCTGATTTACTCTGGGAACAAAAGAGGAGAGGAGTGAACATAAATCATGGCAGGAAGAAGTTGAAATTTTTCTGGCAGGACTCATGAAGTTTTGAGACTGATTGTAACGTGCAGTCCAGCAGGAGAGCTTCCCTGGCTTTCAGGAGAGTCACCAAAGGAAATCCTCACAATGTGACCTTTACAGCCAGAAAAGTCAAGGGTTTTTAAGGGAGGGTTAGCAAAGAGCACCGGGAACCACCGAGGCTCTGGAGGAGACTGACCAAAAGGGGTCAGCATTTGTTCAGCTGAAACTGCAGCCTGACAGATGGAGGAGCTGAGGATTTACAGTGGAGCAGGAGCATCCTCCGGGAAGGGGCCCACAGGAGCCCACCCTGCTCCCACCGAGCTGAGTTTGTGTTTGGGATGCTTGCCTGGACAGCTGCTGTGAGCTGGAGATGTGCTGGGAGCCCTGCCCTGCCCTGGCCAGGCTGCTCCCAGCTCAGGGGACACAAGGACAGCACAGAGGGGATGCAGGGCTGGGCATCACCCAGCAAACAGCTGAGAGTGTGGAGAGCTACTCCAGGCACTGTGAAACTCGGTGGTTACAGGAGTTCAGGGTTGATTTGGCTGATGGTGGTGTGATTTCTGGATTTGATTTTGGTTTGCAGCAGCCCCGTGTGCCCCAGGTGCTGTGAAACCTTGGTGCAGTGTCAGAGGAACCTGCTGCTGTCCCCCAGGTCAGAGGAACCTGCTGCTGTCCCCCCAGGTCAGAGGAACCTGCTGCTGTCCCCCAGGTCAGAGGAACCTGCTGCTGCTCAGGCAGGCTCAGGGGGCTGCACAGCCTGCTGAGCCCCCCAGCCTCCCTGTGCAGCTCCTGGTCCCTGGCACAGCACACCCAGGCACAGCAGCTCCACTTCTGAGCGGGAATTCCTCCAGAGTGAGAGGGGGGCTGCTCTCCAGCTTTAGCACACATCAGCAAAATCCTGCTTGGGAAGAGCTGTTGGGAGCACTCAGCACTCTGCCCTCTCTGTAGCACTGCTGCAGGTAGCAGAGCCCTTCCATGGCCATAGCAGTTCTGCAAGATTAAAATTTAAATTTAAATAGGAAGCTATAATTTGGGCACCTTAAATCATAAGTCACATCTCCATTTCTGGCTGTTGCTGATTCAATTGCCTTTTGGTTGCTGTCTTTAATAGCTGTACAGTATTATATCTAAATAGTGCTGGCATTTCTTGTGATTTGAGGATAGGGAAATGGAAGAATTAGATTTTCATCTGCAGTTGCTCAGAATGCATTAATTAGAAGCATCATTTCTAGGTTTGACACGTTAGGAAGGTGAGGTGCTAAATGGAAGTATTTGTATATAACTTAAGTTGAAAATGAAGTATTTGCTTGGAAATTGCACATTTGCTGTGGGATTGTGTGAGTAAATAAATGCTTTTACTTGGTCTCGAAACAAATTAAGTAATAATTCCTAGGTAAGCTGCTGGAGACTCTCTGTGATGTCTGTGAGATGCTGCTTGCTCTGCATGCCAGCAGAATCTTTTAATTCTCCGTTTGAGAGATTTAAAGAGAGACAGTTATTTTGAGACAAAGCTGAGGCAGAGATTTCCTGTGCTATGAGTTAATAACCTCAGAAGTTCAAATAAGAAAATCTCCCAGTGTTGTGGCTGCCATGTGTTCAGAGAGCTTGGAACCCTGTTCAGAGGGAGGGCTGAGCTCTGCTGTGCTGTGCTGCTCTCAAGGATGGGCTGTGCTCCATCTGCCCATCCAGGCTTGGCTTTTGTCAGAGATCAAAAACTGTGCTTAACTTCCAGCACACAGAGGATCACCCACAAATAAACGAGCTGCTGACCTTGGGTTTTGTGCACATTTAGTTTTGTGCTCGTTTTGTGCACATTTAGTTTTGTACACATTTAGTTTTGTGCACATTTTGTTCTGTGCACATTTTGTTTTGTGCACATTTAGTTTTGTGCTCGTTTTGTGCACATTTAGTTTTGTACACGTTTGGTTTTGGGTGATTTAGTGGCACTCCCAGGAGATGGTTCACAATAACGTTGGAGGGGAGGATTTTGGCTCCCCTTTGGGTGGCAGTCCCAGCTGACAGGTTGTGGCTGGTGGGTGCTTGCAGGTCTTGGAGCTCTGTGTGAGGACAAACCATCTCCTTGGGGATAAGCAGAAATGGCAAAGAACTTCACAGCTGCAGTGGGAAAAACCCCACCAAGGAAACCTGGAGTACTTCAGCTGTTTGTCCTCTCCATTTATTGTCACACTACCCACCAACCTTAAATAAACTTAAACTTAAAAATTTAAATTTATAAATCCTGTGAGGTTAGGTGGGTAAATACAGGAGAGTGTCACGTCGTTTGGCCTCCAGGTCCTCAGTCCTGGGGTTTATTGAGGTAGTATAACTTACAAATTTTTATGTACAAAGTTGGCAGTAATGATTTAAAAAAAATGAATATTTAATCACAAGCATCCAACAAGGTCAACAAATCTTTGGTAAGTAATTAAATAGACTTTTCCTTGCTAGCACTCAAACACCAAGTAAATAAAAATTGGAGTGAAAACATTTGTAGCATATGTGTACAGATTGCATTTGGAAATGTGTGGGGCTCAGTTCTTTCTGCTTTAATTCCGATTCATCCATTGACCTTGTTATGTAAAACTCAGTGCCCTTTTCAGAGGGAGAGTTGCAAATTGTGCTTCTGCATATTTATTTCGGAAGTTCAGTCTTCTGGGTGTTCATACCCTAATTCCAGTCCTAAGTGCAATCACAACATTGATTTTTCTCACTAAACATAACCTACTTTACCCTGGGATGGAATTTTTTTTTAATGGGCTTTATATAATGGCATATGTGAAAACCACTCAACGTAATGCCCCATCCTGTAGTTAATTAACCAAATGGCATTGTAGCTGTGCTCTGCTCCTCTGGCAGTGTATCTGACCACTAACCTTGGCCATCCAGTGTCCATCCTAATTAACAGCAGCCCAGGTATTGACTGGCTCAGCTCCATGGTGGAAAGAGCAATTTGCAGCTGCTGACAGAGTTGTGATTCTGTTGAAAATCCAAACATGGGAACCTCATTTTGGGTGTTTTGTCATTTCATAGCCTGGCTCAAGGAGCAGTTGAACAAAGTATAGATTATGAGTTTTTACTTCTCTGCAGTTGCTAAATTGCAATAATGTCCTAAAATACACCCAAACATCTCCCAAAATACAGATTGCCATAGAAATGCTGCTGGATTTACACAGCTTCAAGACTGGCAAGAGTGCTTTATAAATACTGAAACATTTATTTATTGTTCATTTATTTGAACTGTAATATACTAGAAAACTTAATGGGACTTAAAGCTTTAATGAACCTTCAGGAATGGATTTGATTCTTCCTTTGCCTTTCTGCTTTTGCTTCTGAGCAATTCAGCTGAAGGCACAAGAGATTCATCAGGCTACTTTTACAAGAGCAAGACAGGATTCTTTAAAGCTCCATGGTGTTTCATGTTACAAATGAGAAAATTAATCTTTTATGCTTTTATATGGAGAAGAAAAAAATGCTTTTCTTTTTCAATACCTTAAATTAATTGTGTTGTGTTGAAAAACTGCAAGAAGACAGATACTCTCAGTCCTTCCTAACGACAGCTTTTGAGTGTTTTATTGGCTGAAGATGCAAAAAGACAAGTTTTTTAAAGAAACTTAGGTGCCAAGTCCTCATAAATGTCAAGGAGATACCAGTGTCTTGCTAGATGATGATTTCTGCTCAGTAACTAGCATTTTGTGTTGCATAAATATTTTAGCAAACGGTGATTTTAGGCTCAGCCTGTGTGCTGGGGTGAAGGCAGGCCCTGCAGGGGGAGGCTGTGGTGCCCTGTGATGGTAACTGGAGTCTGGCAGCTCTTTCCCTTCTTCCTCCCCACATCCTCACCATCCTTCTGCCCCTCACTTCAGAAGAGAAGGGCTGCCTGACTCTTCATCCTCCCCATTGCTGCTGCTTGGTGATACAGCTGAGCATCAGCAGTTCAGCATTCTGCACCCAAACAACACCTTTGCTGGGAATTCTTTGTGCAAGTGCTCTTTAATTAGCAAGTGTTCTGTAATTAACCTTCCACGCAGCTGTTGCTGATGTTATTAGCTTCACTAGATAAACACAGTTAACTTTTCCACAGGGCATAGCAACTGAGAGTGGCAGAAATCTGCATCCCACGGGAACATCTTTGGGTTACAAAGTCTTGTCTTCACCAGCAGCTGTATTCTCTCCAGGCTGGAGATTTCAGACAGAAATTTCCTTGGGAATCTGTAGGAAAGAGGAAATTGTCAGGCAGAGGAGCAACAACCACTGATATCTAGAACATCATCTGGAATAAAAATAGGTTATTAAAACGCCTCCAGTGGAGCATTCCTCTGTGCAATGGTGAGGCACAGTTTTGTCTTGATACAGACAAACATTCCAGAGTCTTCTGTGTTGGGACAAGTTTTTCTTTGGAAAAAAAAATACTGTCTGAATAGAGAAAAGAAGCTAGAGTGCAGGTTTTCCTACAGGTTCAGTTTGACTCCTAACTCCAGCCTGCTGTTGGCAGAGCATATAAAGGCCCTGTCCAAAAAATGTGATGTACCATAGGTCTGCATTCCTGATATCACACTGTTATTCACTGCTGGATGAGAAATACATCTAATACTTACCTCAAAACTGATCTGCTGAGACTCCCATGCCTGAGCTGCATTCTGGGATTCCTGAGTGAGGCTTGTGAACCTTTCCCAATTGCTGTTTCCAACAGGGCCAAGGTGAAGAAGGGTGTGAACATCCTGGGAGCAAGGACGAGTGACCCCCGGCAGTGGGACGTGAAGCAGGAGGTGGGCAATGGTGGCAAGCACTCCACCACCACAGTTCTTTGCCAGAGGATAGCCCCAGGTTCAAGGAACAGGTATGAAACTCATCTTCTCGGCACATTAAACTCATTTCTGTCCACAGTACCATTCAGGGCTTGGAAGGCTTAAGGCTGATATTAGCACTGCTCACAGCTGTTAAAGCTGGAGCCTGGAAATCTGGAGGCACTCACGTTAGCTGTGGTACCATCTGCTGATCTGTAATGGGCAATAAAACCCTTCAGTTCAAACCAAAAACATTCATAGAACAGACCTACATTGGGGCTGGGGGGTCGTGTCATTTTGGCAGCAATATGAAAATTCCTAATTTCAAAGGGTTTTATTGAGCCTTTAATTTTTTTGGCTCGATAGTTTTGACCTTGTTTCTCTGAACGTATCACAGCCTCTGTGGCTGGTTCATTGAGCAAGCAGTGAATTCTTCAGTGAGCCACTGAACAGGGTAATTCAAAGCTCCCAGTGTGAAATACAGAAGAATCCCCTTTGGCAAACAGCTGATTCTGCCAGAGCTGGAGGTTCCTCTGGCCTGCTGGGTCACTGAGGCAAACCCTGGGCTGAACTGGGCTGCCAGTGCCTGCCTCCCTGCTTGCTGTGTTTTTAGGGACTGGTCTGGCTGTTCCACAGCACTAAAGCAGGGCTTTCTCCATAATTAGGATTGTCTTCCATGGCACACAGTAAAGTTGTGTATTTCCAGTGGAAATTACTTGGCTTTTGCCAGCTATGATAATGAATTCTCACAGTGCTGCTGTACATGAGTCCCTGCAGAGAATTTCCCACTGTACAGATCCAAACACTTCCCAGCTCTGTGATTGTTGTTAGCCACAGACCTGGGCTCATGGAAGAGCATCACGAAATCCTTGGGTGCTGCTGGGCTGGTTATTGCTTTGTACTACACTTCAGAGCAGATTTTAACTTCTGTGCCCAAATACTGGACACATATGAAGTGTAGAAATTCCTCTTGCCCTGAGCAGCTCCTGATGAGCTGATTGTCTGAGTCAGTGCATTTCCACTTGGTGAGGGATCTCTCCCTGTCCTCATCTCCACCCTGAGTCTCCCATCCTGTTTTTTCCTCCCTGTCCAGCTGAGGAGGGGAGAGATGGAGCTGCTTTGGTGGGCACCTGGCATCCAACCAGGGTCACCCCACCTCAGGAGTGGTAAAGGGAAAGGAGAAATGCATCATTTGAGGCTGCCAGGAGTAAAAACTAAACCAGTTTGAAAGGGAGGATGTAGCTTTAGAGCAGCATGCAGCTCTGAGCAGATTTGCAACTGCAGAACTATAATAGTCAGGTTATCAAACCCCAAATTAAATCTCCTCCATCCAATTTGCATGAAGTCTAATTAACCCATAAAAATATTTTTGGCACTAATTATGCAAATAAAACTCAATGTTTTAATTAATGCCTCTCTCATTTGTGCATGTAAATAGTTGCTGTCTTCTGAAAGCATGATGAGCCTTGGTTGGAGTGAAATGTTTGTGCTCAGGGAGGAGCTGGGTGGGGAAGCCTGGGGGAAAGCAGACAGTGTAGTGGCCATTGCTGAGGTTCTGGTGGCACTGGGAGCCCTCTGCACAGAGCACAAACACTCCACTGAGCTCATTCCATTTGCTGGAGGATTGTGAGTCCCTGATGGGCATTCCCAGCAGCTCCTGCAGGCTGGTTCAGCAGAGCAGGTGAGGAGGGGATGTGCAGTTCTGAACTGACCTCAGTGGGCATGAGGAGCAGTTCTGGAGCTCCAGCACCAGCACTGGCTCATCCTCCCTGCAGCAAACCCAGCCAGCTCAGAAACATCATGGTTAATTCCTGTAGCACAAGGAGTTTCCCACCGTGTTTGCTCAGGAATCTCCCTGCTGCACCACGGAGAGCCATTGCACTCCTTCCCCTTCATACCCAAGAGACAAGTGCCCAGACTCAATAAAAATACTCATTTTTCTTTCCAGCTTTTCCTTTCTTGCACATTTCTCTGTCATTAGTGTGTGGATATAATTACACTGTAAGCACTTTGAGAGAAGCAGTTTGAGTCTGAATGCAACAGCAGCTAATATATCTTTCACATTATATAAATAATAGAACACAAGAGATATTTTAGATACATCACATCAGTAATTGTTTACCATTACCTTTTGAGAATTTAAGTGGGTCATACTTCTTTACTTTTTTAAGAAATAGTTTGTGGTGCTAAAGCCAGGAACAAGAACTTAGCTTAAAATTATTCCAAAAAGGCTTTGCAGCTATGGCAAGTAACTGCAAACAGCTTGAAATCAGCAATGTTTGTGTGCCTTATAATGCAATTTCTGCTGAGATTCAAGTAGCTATTGATGAGGATAACAACAGTGTTGATTAGTGCAAACAAGGCTTAGGCAACTGCTTGGTTGCTTGTTTCCCTTTGTTGTTTCTGCTTCTGAAGGTTTGATGTGTGTGTTTGGGGTAGACAAAAGGATATTTTTGGTTACTGCTGGCACCAGCTCCATCTCTCAGTATTGCCTCTGTTGGTTCCAGCCTAAGTGAGGCTCATGTGGCTGATTTCTGAGCTACCACACTCACCTGAGAGCAGCCTGGTGGAAGGGCTCCTGGTTTTTGTGTAGTTTATTCTGGACTGCCAAGCAGGGAAGCAGAGCTGTTCCAAGGCAGAGCAGGGGGTATTTGTGTTGTTTGGGTTTTTTGTTGTTGAATATAGCAAACTGCAGCATGCAGACCCCTCCACCTGCTGTCAGCTGTGGGATGAGAAAGGCAGATAAGGGCAGGAGCAAGGAGGGTGCAGGGAATTTCTCAGGCTGGCTTCTGTGCCAAAGTCAAAGCACCAGAGCATCCTAAACTGAGTGTCAGGAGCTCAGGGCTGAGTCTGATCTCGGCCTAACTCCTCTTGCTGGGGAGTGTCCTGGAACAATCTGCTCTCGGGCTGGCATTTCTGCCCTGCATGTGGCACTTGGTTTGTGGGGTCTGGGGTCCCCCAGCACTGCAGATTCCTGTCAGCAGGGCACAGAAACTGAGTGATTTGGGAAAACCAGCACCATGGAAAACTGCTGTGGTGCAGCACTAGATCCTGTTGGCCTGGAGCCTTTGGAGAGGGCTGCGGGCTCAGGGCTCTGCAACATCTGTCTGACCAGGGGGCAGGCTGGGGAAGATGCTTCCAGATGTTGTGCTGATGTTTGAGGCTGTGTCACAGTGACTCCCTCCCTCTCCCCACGTGTTTTGGTGTTTTGGGCTGGGGCTGTAGTGCTGTCTGCTGTGTTCTGTGTGCACTGGGGGTTTAGCACTGTCTGGCTGTGGCACGTGGAGGCAGTGCTGGTGTTCCCAGGCTGTGTTTGGTATCGTCAGCACGTGCAGGAGAGCAACAAAGCCACAGCAATTCTGTGCAGATCCCTGCTCTGTCTGGTAGCACCATATGCTGCCGAGGCATGTCACTGAAATAAATCCCCTCGTGGCTGGGAAACAAAAGTAACGTGTGTATGTACAACACAAAAAGTGTGAGCCATGTGGAGTGTGTGTGCCTGTAGCAGAACCCAGCCAGCCTGTGCCCAGGCTGTGAGCAGACAGGAGCAGTCACACCCTGTGAGCAGGGAAGATGTTATTAATGGTTTCAGAATCTGGGTCATGCTGCCCTGGCAGCTGTGGGTCAGAGTGTTTGCAGAGCTCAGCACAGTGGCACTGCTGCCTGCTGACCTCAAAACCTCGCTGAGAGCACGATCCTCACGAGGGGTCAGAGGTTTAGTGCTTCTGGGTCAGGAGTTTTTCATGCCAGTTGTTCATCCTTTTGGCTGATAACTGAGGCAGGAGCAGAGATGGCACATGCCACTGCTGTAGGTGCTTGAAATTTGTGCAGGAAGTCACATCTCTGTCTGCAGGGCCTGAGCTGTACAAACGGTAGAGACACTTTGGGAGGAAGACACCAGCAATGTCTTACACCATTAAACCCTGAAACAGAAACAATTCCCATTCATTTACGAGAAAGTCACACATGGAATATGGAAAAGGGAATTCCGTGGGAGCCCTGGTGGACAAGGACCCTCACAGAGCCTGAAGGACCCTTTCTCCTCACTATTCTCACTAATGCAAGTTCAGAAAGACACAATTTGAGGTAACTGGAGCAATTTTCATGGCAACACCACAGGTCTGAGTGGTTTTCCTGCAGCAGCTGCCCCTGTGCAGCCCCAGCCCAGCCCTGCCAAACCAGCAGCACTGGGAGAGCAGGCACACAAAAATGAGCATCCAGCACAAACTGAGTTCCACTGCTCAGCAGCAGCAGCACCCCCTCCTTTCCAGAGCCTGATCAGGAAACAAACTGCCTCTGCACGAGTGCTGGGCAGGATAATAACTGCAAAGTATTTTCTTCCTGATCAGACTCTCACAACACTCTCTCTTCTGGTGGAAATTCAAAGCAGGGGGTGATAAGCTCACTGAGGTTTTTGAAGGCCAGCTCTTAGGTGCTCTTTAAAGGAGTTTTCTTGTTGGATTTCAACAGAACCACTGTTAGACTTAGTCCTGACCATTCAAAAAATACTTCAATAATCTTCATACATAACTTAAAATAGTATTAGCCGAGGATTAAGGCGTGCCCATGAGTTTTTTATCTAAGAGAAGAAATTAATTAGTAGAGATGAGATAAGAAAATGCATTAAAGAGATCTGTCCATGATCTCTACAGAACTTTCAGTTACAGTAATTGTTCGTTTTAATGTACTTTGGAGTTCCTGGGTCTGTTGGGAAGCAGAAGGGCTGAAGCTCCAAGAGAAGGGGCGTTCTTCACATATTTCTTGCCCAAATGAAAGCATCAAATTAGTTTGCATAGTTTGGAAAAGCTTTTTGCATGCTTATCAAAGCCAAATGCTGGAGGCTCAGCCAATGCCTGCAGTAACCCGGCCTTGCTGCTGGTGCTTTCCAGGCAGGTTGGATGTGTTGTTTTATTTCATTCTAATGTAAATAGAGCAGAGCCCCCACAGAGTGGATGTGCAATCATGAAATAATGGGACAAGAGCTTTCCATCCATCCGGATTGACAGACAGCTTCAATGATAACTGTAACTCCTGATGCTCAGGGTCAGAGCGTTTTCTGACTCCCTGACAAGGTAATCATTTCTCAAGAGCTGCAAACACAGGCTGCTTTCCAGCTCTCGCTGAGGCTTGGGGAGGTGTTCTGCAGCACTCCTGGAATATGCAGGAGGAGCACCTGCCCCATGCTCTGCCCCACTGCTGCCTGCTGCCCTGCACTCAGCAGTCCCCACTGCCTGCAGCTCCAACAGCCTGGAATGCACAGCCAACTTACCCACCAGGATCTTCATTCATGGCCTGACACCGCTGCTCGTTTCCTCCTTGCACTTTAAATCTGCTTTGGGGCAAGGTCAGCTCTTCTTTTTGTGTGACACTGTGTGCATGGTTTAGCAGCTATTGTGACGGAGCCTTCCTTGTGGTTTGGAGGCAGTGGAAGATAAGAGACAAAAGATGCAGGATTTGGGAGGAGGAATTTGTGCGTTTTTTTTTTTTCTTGCCCTGCCTTTGAAGCAGAAACATCTGCTGAGAGCCACAAACAGCTGAGTTCAGCAATACCCCATCACGCTGCCAAGCAACTCTGCTTTCCTCTGGAACTCTCACAGCAGAGGAAATAAATCAGTCAGGCAATAAAGAATGGAGAAAATTTAGGAAAAAGTGCCAAAAGCCAAACCTTTCAAGAATAAAGTGAATAAGAACTTTGTTAGTATTCAGCAAAGCAAATTGAAATATGTTATTTACACATGTAAGCCCTTTGTGCCATTGCTGCTTGAGGAATTTTGTAATGACAAAACTCCTCTGAGCTTAAGACACTTTAAACTGGTGAGGAGAGACCTCTAGAAAGCTGGCTACAATATCATAAAAGATAATTAGATTATTTTAAATATTTTTTCCATCTAGTGTCTCTATCAGATCGGTCACAGCTGACCAACTAACAGTGCTGAAGTACCAGCATTTATCTGAAACCTTCCATTCCTTACACAGAATATAATATATTAGACAGCTGAACCATTTGTTTCTGCACTGGCTTACTGAGATTTACTCTTCCAATCAAAGTTACTTTGGTTTGATGTGTTACTGCCTACTTAAAGTACAGATAAAAATCACTATTTCTTTTGTTATCTAATAACAGGGACTGCTCTATGAAACAGGTGAAAAATGATTGCAGAAATGCTGAGTCCTTGTTGTAAATCAAGTTAGGCAAGGATGGTTGGAAAGCCAGTTGGTGAGTGGTGTCTGGGAGGATTTTGGGGTGTGGGCTCTGCTGTCCCTGCAGTCCCCATTGCTGCCTGTCCTGCTGCAGATGGTGCAGGTCAGTCCCAGCTGGCCTGTGTGTAATTCAGTCATTTCCTGGGAGCCTGCACTGAGGGATGGTCACACCCAGCACAGTTTGAGGGCTGGGCTGATGTTGGTGCATCACTCCAGGTGTGTTTGCTCTCTGAGACCCTCACACCTCAGGTGTGGGAGACCCTGCTCTTCTCCGTTTGTCTGTGAAAAAGCTGCAGGGAGCTGCTGGGCTCTCATCCTGCAGCTCTCCAGGGCGTTTTTCAGTGTCCCTGCACTCCTGCCTGCTGTCCCTCATCTCCTGTGCAACCTCAGCAGGGTCCCAGCATCGGGGACACAATCAAATCACATCCCTCACCTGGTTCATTCTCTGCCTCTGCTGCAAATCCTGAGTGGATCCTTTGCAGAGAGAGAACAGAATTTGTTGCATTAGGAGGAGCAGTCCCCAGCAGCAGTGCCTCAGGCTGCAGGGAGGGAGCAGCAGCATTACTGCTCTGCACACACTCCCAGCCTGTGAGCTCTGGTAGCAAACACAACAGGTCATGAATTCTGGACAGAGCAAAACCCAGCACGAGCCATGGCTCCTGCCATTCTCTGAGGATGGATTCCACTCAGCTCCCCCTGCCTGTTTCACACAGTAAGCCAGGGGTAATGCACGGCCTTTTACAAGCTTAGGAAGTAAAATATGTTTGCCTGTTGCAGAGAAAGCAACTCCTGTAGGTTAAAGAATTGTCTTGTATCAGAGGTCATGGCAGTTCTCCCACAACTCACACCTGAAAGAGGAGTTACTGTGTTGGCTTCTGTAAGTCATCATTTCCAAATCATGATTTATCTGCAGCTCGGGCTGCAGGGAGACCTCTGGGATGTCACGTTCTGGGAATGACAGAAGATCTTGGGTTTTTTCACTGTCACTTCATGGTGAACATCAGCAAATACTGACATTTTAAAAGGCAGCCTTTTATTTTCAGAGCTGTGCAGCTACAGTCCCTGAAGTGTAAATCAGTGTTGGATTTGTCTTTTACTGTGTCAAGGGCTTGTACAAATCACCTGCTCTGGGCTGAGCTTTGTTCATGAGCTGGTGGCTTGGAGGGGACATGGGAAGTGTTTGGAGGGTTCCCTGTATTTCCTGAAAGCTTTACAAGGTAGAGCCTGGCTGCTCTTCTGAAAGGTGGTGAATCTCTGAATTCCACACAAAAGGTCAAATCCTGGCTAAGTAAGTCTCTGGACTCCTGTTTCTTTCAGTAGATGTTGTGGAGAGTTAAGATCTGTAAGCATATCCTTTGTAGTGCTTTCAAAATAAGGAATGAAAATGAAATGGGAGTAGCAGTATTATACAAGAGTTGCTAATGGTTTTTTGATGCACTTTTTCCTTAAGCAAGGAAATTCAAGACTTTTTCTTGGAAAAATCTGTGATGAGTCCCTGTTGCTTTGAAGGCTCAGGATGAGGAATGTCAAGGACTAGTTTAAATCAGTCCCCATCCACTGAAACAATGCAGAGGGGTTTGTCCCATGGTCATTCACAAAAAACTCTACAACTTTGCTGTTACTCCATTACCAACATGCCAGTAATTCCATGGAGAAGGGAGTTTATTAAAGAAAACTGAGATGTTTGTTGTGGAGAGGCTTTTGGATGGATCAGTGCTGAATTCCTGATGGCTTGCCAGGAAGTTCAGTCCCAGTTAAGTTTCCAGGGAAGAAACCTTGGCTTCATTGAAGCAAATGGCAAAATTTCTTTTGCAGACTGAATTTCAGCCCAAGTTTAGAATAAATTTTGACTCTCCTCTCGTTTCTCCTCCCTGGTGTACAGCTCAGAAAACCAGGTGCTCTCTTTTCCATCCAGGGCTGTGACAACAGCTTCCCCAGTCCCCTCCCAAGTGTACACCCTCATACATGATGGTAATTATTACAAAAAGGAGTTTGAAGTAGCACCCCATTGATTTCTGGTTTCCATGCTGCAGATTAATGGACTGGGCACGCACTCTTTGTAATCACACTGGTAGAAATTCAATAATGACTCTGCCAGAGTACTCAAGTGACCTCAGACACTGAATTCATCCCTATTTCAACTATTTTTAATGAGACTGGCATATTTAGCAATGCCATCAGATGGTTTGGAAAGCAGGGTGTCCTGTCAACCAAAGCATTAGTGATGGGCCAGCTGATGAGAAAGTCAATGTTTACATCTGCTCTCTTAGCCAGAGCAGTTCAGTGTCTGTGTGGCATGCAATTCATCCACTGGAATGTACTGAGCAAAAGAAATTTGTGCTGTGTATGATCTGCATGCTGCACTCCACTAGAACAAGATCTCAGCCAAATCAGAGCTCAGCAAGTACCACTGACAATCCCCAAAGGAGCAGAATCTGTCTGGTTAGTTTAGCAATTGTTCACTTGGGTTTGGAGGCTTTAATTGCATGTGATTATCATTTCCTGTGGCATTTTTTGTCATGTCTGAGAAAGTGCAGGAGCACGGTGAGGCTCTCCACTTGGAGATGCTATTTGTCAATTTTTATCTTGAGAAATACCCAGAGATTTAGTGAGACTGGTAAGGAATATTTAAAAGCTGGATCTGTTCACTGCTGTGGATATTTGGCTGGCTGTATGTGTGAAGTTCCACAGTTTGGTGGTGCCTGCTGTGATTTCCTCACCAGCTGTAAAACTCCTGTACATTACAGATAAACATTGTCTAAATGCAGGGTAAATTCCAACAGAACTCGTGGAAAAGTTAACCTGGAAATGTCGTAAGTGCAGGGGGCTTGTTCAGTCAAAATTGGCCAGAAGCTCAGCTTTTGCTAGCATTCCTCTCAGAACCACCCAGGGAGGGATTGTTGCCATGTTCTGTGAATCAAAGCTGTGTTAATTATTTTTACTCTCCTGTTCTCTTCAGCGTTTCTGGGGCTGGTAGAGCTGCTGAGCTGAGATGAAACACAAAGTCATCCAACATGATATGATTGCCACGTCCCTCAGTGATGCAAGTCAGGGGAGATTTGTTGTGGTTCACTGTGGGTCACACATTAATTCATTGTGTGGGTTTATTAAACAAAAAAGCCCCTCTAGATACCCAGAGCCACAGAGTGCATTTAGAGCAAACCCAGGACACTTGAGGGCAGGTGGCTTTTACGTGTTGTGCATAGATTGGCTCTGACTTTTGAAATGTTGGAAAAGCATGAACTCTTCACCACCATCTGCTCCCAGAGGATTCCTGATGTCCCTGGCTTTGCTTTGACCTCAGCAGCTGGTTTTGAAGAGATGTGTCTGTAATTGGCAGCAGGAGTTACGACCCAGCTATGAGGACAGAAAAAAACACCCAGGTTTTGAATTTGGAGCCTGGGTCAGTGTTCAGTGAAGTGTAGGGAAGAATGTCCATCAGCTTTGACATTTCTGAGTTTGTGGGAGTACATATCTTTAGTTTGGGTCACACACTGGCCCTGGAGCCAGGGCTCACCATGGATGTGCATGAGCCAGATTCCTTCCAGGCCCTGGAGTTTGGGCTGAGTTGAAATGCTTTAACCACCAAAGATCTGTAAATAATTTCTATTCATTTTTATTTGCCATCTTTCCTGTGTGTTTCCAGTTTTCAGTTCCAGTGTACATGTGAGACACAGAGCAGAGCCTTAGTTTCAGTGACACTCAAGACAAACCCAGCCTATGTGGAGCAGCTGACTGAAGTATTTATCAGGCTCTATTATAGCTGTTCCTGCCTTCTGGAAAATTATTCACAAATACACAAGCATGACTTCATTTTGCCAGGAAGCAAGACCATTAATCCTGCCTGCTTTGAAGCCACATCTTTTGTGGACTGTGGTGGGTAACTTATCTGTCCAGATTACTTAGATTGTTGGAGACTTCATCCCTTTGTAATGTTAATGATTGCTGAGTAGCTCAGCCCTGCATGAGAATTTTTTCTTACATTTAAAACTATTTTTCTTTTCCGTCTTACATTTTTTCTTATATTTTCTTATATTTGACTGTGCTTAGTTCTAAATTCTTCCATTTCTTACTATGTATTTAATTTTTTCGTAATAATAAATCCTCTCAAAAGGGGATTTGGTTTCTAAGGAGTTAATCGCTGTGTGCTCTTTTACTCATGAGCCAATTGAATCAGATAATTTGCTGTTTCCTGAGTAATGTCAGAGAGTGTACAGAAAGATCTTTTGTTCCAGTGAAGATGTTAAAGAGGGTTTGAGGATTCCTTTCTCTGCAAATCCTTTACATGAAAGATTTACAGTATGTATGCTCCAAGATTTGGAAATGCTGCTATTTAAGCATCTACACATGTAATTAGTCACTAATTGTTATCAGCTCCTACTCTGTTTAGCGTTTTTATTAGACCTGTTCCAGATATCCCTGAAATCAGATTCAGGGAAGTCTGTAAACCCTTTAGTTTCAGAGTTGCTGCTGGTTTTTTACCCTAAGCAGGGAGAGATGGAATTTTCCAAGCACTGGAGTGCCGAGGCTCTTGCCCTGAAATTCAAGAGCTTTTAGCTGATTGTAGCCCCCAGATCCTGGTGTGTGCTGCCCTGGGGACACCTCCCTGTTCCCAGCAGCAAACTCCCTCATTTCACACCCACAAGGCACGGTAGTGACCCTTGGGTGCCCCTTTTTGTTTGCACTGCTCAGAGGGTCACTGCTGCTGGTTTTCTTACCAGAGACTGGCAGCCAAAATCCTGGTGGAGACACCGTGGGGAGAGAGGATGAGCATGAGTGAGGTGAGGGGTGAAGGGCAAAGAGCAGCTCTGGAGCACTGGTTTTGGAGTTATTATGGGATCATGGTTATGGGGTTATTATGGGATCATGGTTGTGGAGTGATTGTGGGATCATGGTTATAGAATGATGATGGGATGAAGGACCAGGAGCAGCTCTGGAGCACTGGCTGTGGAGTTATTATGGGATCAGGGTTATGGGATGATGATAGGATTCCTGGTTATGGGGTGATGATGGAATCAGGGAGCAGGAGCAGCTCTGGAGCACTGATTTGGAGTTATTATGGGATCAGGGTTATGGGGTGATGATAGGATTCCTGGTTATGGGGTGATTGTGGGATCAGGGACCAGGAGCAGCTGTGCAGCACTGTCTGTGAAGCTCACAGGAGCAGGCAGGATCTGAGGATAAACAAGAAGCAAGGGTTAATTAACTGGGTCACCAAGTGGTCAGGGTTGGCACAAGTGCTGCCAGGAGGACTCTGAGTAGGATGGAAGTGAAGAGACCAAACCTCTCCTGAGCCTTTGAAAGTTTTCTGTCTCTCATTAAAATCAAGTGTCGATGATTTGGGCGTTTCAGTTTCTGTCTTCCATGTCTCTGTATTGCTCTTTTAAAAATCATAATGCTTCTGACTCCAATAACCAAAACATCTCAGTTATTGTCAGACTCCAAGGAGCTCAATGATAATAATCCTCTACAGGGAAAAAGATAGTTTAAGTGAAAGGAAGAGATTATTAGATGCAGGAAAAGATATGTCAACAGTCATTCTCTCTTTGCTAAGTAGTTGTAACTTGTACTTTAAAGGAAAGTATTGAAATTACTGCTCTTCAAAGGGAATTCAAAGGATAATTGTTGTCCTTTTTCTAAGGAAAGTCACATTTCTCCTGGGGCTAATGCCATAATGCCATTTTCTTTGTACTGAAAACAGCAGGGTGCTAAACAATGACTAGAGATTGAAGTTATTAGAGGGAGATCTATGCATTTACAATTTTATAGTTTGCAGTATGCCATTCCTGGTGTTGGTTTTCTGTGCATTCCTACTCACCAGACTGTACTGCTAATTCTGAGTGTTTTCAGTCTTCAGTTCTCTCCTCCCCACCTTTAACTTGCTGCCTAAAAGTGTCCTTTACAGAAAAAAGCCACGGTGCTGCAGGACTGGCTGATCTGCTGGGGACAAACTGCACAAGCTGCATTACCCAAGTGCTCACTTGTCCTTTGAACACAAAAAGACAGACAGCTGGAGCCTGGGGTATTGCTTGGTACAAAGCAAACATTTAAAAAGCAGAGAGTTTCAGGTCCTTGCTGGTAATGGAAAGTGCTATTTTCAAAAGTGCCATTTGACATTTGGAAGATTAACTGGTATTGACTTCCTGTGTGAGTTGGGCTCCTGAGTATCTGAGTCACTTTTGGAAACCTGAGCTGGCCATCTGTTTCACTTAGGCTTTGCAGTGCCAAGTGAAGCAATGCATAAATACTTTGATGACTATAGTTTGTAGTACCTAAATTTAAAAAAAGCAGTTATTTCAACAGCCTGACACCTATTAGAATTTTCAGAGCTGCTGGGGCCTCGAATTCCCAGTGCCTGGGAGAAAGCAGATGCATTTGAAAGCAATCAGAGTTTGAAAGGAACTTGTGTTCTTGAAAACCCCAGAGCCACTTTGGAAGGTGGCAACAAGGCCCTTCTAGAAATTTCACCTGCATCCCAACGAGAATCTTGCCACAGACTTAAACTTGAAAGCAAAGTGTATTTCTTAAAATAGAGCCAAAAAGTGAGGTGTAAAATGGTGACATACATAACAGGGACCTCTTAAAGCAAATTTGTGTACAGATTGAGATGGAGAAAGTAAGAAATGCTTTCCATGGGGCTGCCTGGTGGAGCTGCAGGGAAAGGCAGGGATGTGCTGAACAGGGGCTGGTAGTTTTTGGTTAAAGACAGCATTGCAATTTTTTTATTCCATTATAAGAAATTGTGTGTTGATTATTTTTAAGGAATTTGTAACCATGGCTTATGTTTGAGTTTATTCCTGCAGCTGGGTCAGGATTATAAGACAGCCTCAGTTTTATGATTTCTTAGCTTTAACATGAATTAACCTGTCACCAGACTTTCTGGATGAGGTGGATCTGGACTGGTTAACATGAGAGTAGATGCAAATAATTTTTAAAATATTTGGTTCCTGCTGTATAACTCACAGATTTCCTTTATACCACTGTCAGAGCACTCAAAGCCTCCCTCACAAAGTAGGCAGAGCTCTGCAGACTCCTCAGGACTCAATTTAAACATGAGTGTATTGTTTGTGTCCTCATTTCTCCCATGAACTCCTCCATGACCTTGGGCAAGTCACTTCATTTATCTGTCCCCCAGCTCTGATAACAAGAGATAAGTTAATAGTTCTGTACTCCTGAGAGCTGTGCATGAAAATCCTGTCTGAAAGCAGCCAGAGAAATGTATTGCTGTTGTTGTTGATGTTATGGATCTGTTTAAGCAATGTGTCCTTATGGACTTATGCATCATATGAGCAGCCCCTGTGAAGGCAGCAGGGCTGTGTGCACATTGAAAGTGGTTTGCTGGACAGTGGCCAGAGAATAGGGATGAACCCATAACCAGTGGATATTCCCCAGGGCATTTAGCAGCAGGAGTGATGGTTGGGAGGGTGGTGAGATATATAAATAATTGTCAGGATTTAGGCATTCAGGAGGCACAGCCTGCTTTGCATGTAAACAAAATGTAGGTCTTGAGGGAGTCTGTGTCTCGACTAAATCTGCTCATGTATAAATCCTCTTTTTTAGGCTTTATATTTTGTAATCATTGTAATTTAAATTCAGCCACAGTCCACAGGATTTGCACATTTTACCACCGCTAAGGAAGTCAATAGGAGCTGTGCATCCCACTCCCCGTAGCTGCCCTTCAGTAATTAACTCCTTCCCCCCTCCAAAATCTGAAATTAGGGACAGCAGCAGCATTTGAGAGAGCCTTTGAGAGCGTTCAGCCTGAGAACCTGCATGTGAAGGACAATTAATTCAGCTGCTGTGTGCTTGTCTCTCCTGTGTGTCCTGCCTGGCTTTCCTGGGCTGTCCCTGGTGATTCCATGGTGATTCCTGTGGTGATTCCATGATGATTCCCATGGTGATTCCATGGTGATTCCCTGGTGATTCCTGTGGTGATTCCATGATGATTCCCATGGTGATTCCATGGTGATTCCCATGGTGATTCCCATGGTGATTCCCATGGTGA
>JANRGV010000049.1:976478-990359 GCA_024734035.1 Alethe castanea | reverse complement strand
GGTGATTCCCATGGTGATTCCCCTGGTGATTCCATGGTGATTCCCATGGTGATTCCATGGTGATTCCATGGTGATTCTCATGGTGATTCCATGGTGATTCCCGTGGTGATTCCATGGTGATTCCATGGTGATTCCCATGGTGATTCCATGGTGATTCTCATGGTGATTCCCATGGTGATTCCCCTGGTGATTCCCATGGTGATTCCCGTGGTGATTCCTGTGGTCATTCCCCTGGTGATTCCCATGCCAGGGGTCAGGCTGCCAGCAGCACAGCCCCTGGACCCTTTGGTTTTTTCCTGGTGTTTGTTTGGCACCTTCCCATCACACAAATCCCATGGAATTCCCAGCTCCACGTGCTCTGAACAAACTCCTCTCCAAGCCCTGCTGAAACAAACTGTGCTGGGACAGGAATCCCCATTCCCCAGAACAATCCTTGTTCTGCTGTCATCCCTCTCATCCTCCCTTCAAGTGTTTGCATTTCACATGGATAAAGCTGTGTTCTGTAGCTTTCCAGGAGTGGCAGATGTTGCTTTGCCCGTTGGCACAGGAGGCAGATGTTCCAGAAATCACCCAGCTTTACCCACCAGCCACGGCTGAATTTTATCTCCCCTGTAGCTGAACATGTAGAATCCAATCCTGCAGGAGAGGGAATGTTCAGCATCACCTCAGTCACGCCTACTAAGTGTTATAATTGAAATAAAGGGACCTCAATATCTGTGCTCCATGTGGAGCAGTTTATTAACTCTCAGAGGCACTTGAGGATGGCTTCTTTTTCCCCCTGGAGGCAATAGTAAAATTTGACAGGTGATTTTGTAGATGAAGACAGTAAACAGCTGTTGAAAATGATAATGTCTGAGTGGTTTTGTTGTTTCTATGAAAACTTAGTTACACTCATTCTAGATTAATTTTTCATTGTCTTCTGTAAATGAGAATTGCTTACACGGCTGCCTCAAATGGGACTTTGATTGCTTTCCATCTACTGCCAAAACCCTAAAAGACAAAAAAAAAATCAAAAGCATAAAACCACTTATGAGCAAAGATACAATAAATCCATGCTATAGTGCATTTTAATTTGATAAAATAAAGTTTTGCTGTGCAGCAGTTTGTATTCATGTGTGAGAGAGGCATACGTTAGCCATTTAAATTCAGCACTGTGTTAAACAGCAATAAAAGCAATTCTGGCTGCTATTGGGAGCTTCTGGTGTGGTATTATGGAATTTCCCAAAAGTCTGAGAAGCAATGTGGGAAAAATAAAACTAGATGTACTGGTGGAAAAGGAGTGCCAGTGCAGTCCTGCAGCAAAGCCAGCAGAGAGGGATGGAGAAGGTGGAGCTTCAGTTCTGCCACGGATTCCCTGTGCTCACGTTTTTTGGGGAGCGTGGAGGCAAGGGGCTGCCCTTGCAGTCCAGGCACAGCACTGGGGCTGGCTCCAGTGTGGAGCTTCTGCAGGTGTTTGGTGGGATCTGGAGCAGCTCAGTTTTCAGTTTATCAATGGAACAAACAGACATCCTTCCACACTTCTGGTTTGTTTAGTCAGAGTGTGGTCACAAAGTCTCCTGTAAGTGAAAACATCTTTTTGGTGTAAAACACCTCTTAGGACAATGTGGTGCCAGTGTTCCAGAGAAAGGCAAAACAGACAAAGTCTAAGCCATAATTCAGAACTGCTTTCAAGTAGGTTAGAGGCATTGAAAGTGCTGGCTCCCTGCTCGTGGGTGATTCCACCAGGGGGGATCTCTGGGTCTGGGGACCCAAACAGGTCAGATCTGTTGTTTGTGAGTTCACAGAATGATCAGGCAAGTGTGAGTGAAAGCCACTGCTCTTTTGTTAGATTACACACTTTATAACACTTGAGTCCTGTGCTGACCTTTCGTAGAATTTTCTTTTGGCATAAATGTCAGGAAATGCGGCTGGGAATGAAAATACAGATAAATATAGTGCCAGGATTTCAGCTGTAACTTCAGCTTGCTGGGGAGCAGCTACTTGGGCAGCCTTCATTTGTTTTTGAAACACTGTGCATCACCCAGTCCTTCATATCAATACCTCTAGAAATGTTTCTAACACACATCATTTCCCTTTGCAAGGCTTCACACCACAAAGAGCATTGTTCAGAGAGGGAAATCACTGCCTTTTAACAAATTGATACTTCAAAGTTCACAGCAGAGCTGCTTTTTCTAATTTCTTCAGCCGAGGAAGTTCAGCTCAGATGTGCCAATCCATTTTTGAGGAGCTCCTGTTTTTTTCCTGCATGGAGCCAATTTTTCTGGCAGGCTGAATAGGAGGGCAGGGAAGACAAATGAGTGGTGTGAGATCATCCAGGCACTCCCTGACCCCACAAAGGGTTCTGACACAGACAGAACACCACTGCACCTTCCTAATGGCTCATCCCATTTACAGAGCTTGGGAGGAGGGAGAGAATTTTTCAGTAAATAGAAGATCTGCTGGGTCCCCTTTGGCAGTGTTCCCCTGCATGGAGGAGGCTCAGGCTGTGTGGTTGATGTCACAGGAGCTTGGCTAGACTCCTCTCCCTAGAGCAAACTGAAAAAAGATTATTTTTAGGTTGGTAACTAACTGAAGTGTTTCTGTATATTGTTGTTAAGAAGGAGAAAAAGGTGTGAGAAAAGAAAGGAGAGTGGTCTGAAAGTTTTATTCTGAATTTATTATTTCTTTATGTTAGTAATAAAGTTTTTCTTTACACCCTTTAGGTTCTAGGCCTGCCTTACTTTTGCTCCTAATCCTATCTCACAGCAGAAAATAAGTATATGAAAACTGACCAATGTAAATCTACACTAAATTGGTGTTTCTGCCCAGTTTTGATCTGAAACCAAGACAAAGGGGTTAATGAAAATCTGGTGGAAATTTGGGAACTGGGAGTGGGGAAGGGGAGCAGATACAAACTCAGCCTGACAAATTCAGCCTGTCCAGGGTGTTTTCTTGTGTCTCCCCACTGTACACACAGAGAGCATTTCATTCACAGCTTCCATGTCCTCAGCCCTTGGCCTGTCACTGATGGTTTTGTGCTTGCCAGTAAATTACATCAGTGTTCCAGAAGCTCCTTTTTTTGTGTCTGCTGGCACAGGTAGAACAGGGGAGTGCTGTACGATAATTCAATACAGCCACTTTAAACATTCTCTGTTTTTTCTCTTCCCTTTCTCTGTCCTCTTCACCAAGACATTTACTGTCTTGTTGATGGTCTGTGAACCACATCATCAACAAGAGGAATTGAATAAAAATCTACTAATGTCAGGAAATAATGTCAATTTACACTAGGTGTCATCTACTGAGGATGAAGAGACAATCTCTGATAGCCTAGAGCATTTCTTACTTGCCTTAGGCATAATTTTGTCTTTATGTTTGAATACTTGGAGCTCGATAATCCTGTAAATCCCTTTTTCTATATTCAAAAAGCTCCATCTGCTTTGGGAAACCCTTTAAATTAGTCCTAAAGGCCAAGTCTCTTTATAGAAATAACTGGATAGCACAGATATCCTATCTGCAAAAAAAACCAGCCCACTTCCTAGTGAAAAGTAATTCTTGGAAGAGTTGGCAATGCTGCTAAAAATGATTAAGAAAATATTTGTCCATTTTCAAAAAGCTTTTTGATTGAATGTCGTGTCGATATGAGCATGTTTGGAATGTGTAACAATTCTGCCATCTAGAATGGGAGAATCCTCTCTCTCTGGTACAAACTGTGTGTTCTGCAGGCAGCCACAGCAGGGGGTTTGCAGAGATTTGTGCCCTGTGTTTCCAGTTCTGGCTTAGCACAGCTCACCTCACAGGGCAGCAGAGCTGAACACTCCTGGACATTCAGCTCTTAATGTCACGAGGTTTTATTTTAATCTCTGCATTAGCCTGAACTTTCAGTATCTGGAAATGGAAGTTTTTTGTTTCTGTTGAAACAATCCCCTGGCAGAGAAATCAGAGTTGCTGTGTCCTGTGCAGTGCTTTGCAGCATGGTGAGAAGTGATGCCACAGGTGAGGGCAGTAACAAAGGTGTGGAGCCACACTGTGACCCCAATTCATTGAATTAGGGTGAGGAGAGGGACAGCCAAAGGAAAACCCATCCCTGGTGCAGAGCAGCATCTGTGGGAGCAGAGCATTACAGCTGTGGAATATTCAATAGCAGCCTGTAAGCAGCTCGGTGCTGGTGGAAAAGGTCATCTCTTGCTTTGCCTTGGGCTTTAGAAAATACTTTCAAATTGTCCTGCCTTCTGTGAGCTGACAGTGCTGCTGGAGAGAGCCTGGGGGTGCAGGAGAGGTGACACTGAGCAGGGCCCCACTGCCAGCAGAATCAAAGGCAGAGCAGTGACTGACTGGAGCCCAGGTGAGGCCAGGAGCAGTGTCACACCGAGCAGGGCTCAGGGCTGTCACCACACTGATTTATTTCCCAGGCACAGGGGAGTGGGGAGCAGCACTCACTGTGCAGCTCCAGGAGTGCAGAGAGATGTGACACAGATTCTTACAGAGGCATGGTTTCCTGCACGCTCTGGTCTCTGTGTTCAAAGGAGAGTGCTGAGGGAACAATAACGTGTCCATGGTTCAGAGCTTTGACAATGTTCTGAAGGCAGGCTGTGCCCCAGGAAAACCAGACTGATGTAAGGTGTGAGCTGGGAGGAGGCTGCAAGGGGCAAACCCCTTTATATTCCCAAGACCACCCCATCTGGTTGGCTGCCATCCTCCTTCTCCCTGTTTAACCTGTTTTAAATACTGCAGGGCTGCTGTGTCAAACAAGAGCCCATGGCAGCATCCTTGGGTTTTCTCTCCCTGCAGCTCAGGTGGGAGCAAGCACAGACTGGCTGACAGACAGCCAGAGCTTGTCTTTCACAATTGCCTCTTGTGACATTCACACAGCTGTGGAGTCACTACTGCTGCTGCTGCTCTCCTGCAGGAACAATTAGCAAGTGTAAGAAAATCTCTTAACATGCAGGCAAAGGTGTTAATGCAACGGGAAGGTCCAGGGGAGCTTCTGATTTTGGCTTTGCATTTCCCCAGAGCCTTGGAAAGCTGGACTTCCATCAGTCCAGTCCTGCCTGTGATCAAACAAAGAACTCAAAGTCAGCAAAGAGCAGGAGTGGTGACTAATACTGTTGAAGATTTCAATAACAAAGGAAGATCTTGTGTTCTTTAGAATCTTTTTTCCCTTTTTTTTTTTTTTTTGGACAGTCTCCTGAATGTTATTTGTATAATTGCAGAGAAACCTGTTTTGACTCACCTAGTGCAAGAAGGCATAGAAAGAAGGGCATAAAAAGCAGCAATGATTGCTTGGAAAAAAAAAATCACAGCAGAGTTTGAAATGTTTGCTCTGGGCAGTGAGGCAAATGTGTAACTCTGTGCTGCATGGAGGGCTTCTGTAGGCTCTTGGTTATTGCTTTCTGCAGTAGAAATCTTGCTGTTGTTTAAAGAGAATTTTGATATCCTGGAGCCTGTGGTTCCCCTTGCCACTCCTGCGCTCTTCCTGGGGTCAGGTGAAGATGAAATTGTTTTCCTAGCAATGGAAAGTCAGAAGTTGTTTTGCTAGCAGTGGAAAGTCACCTCTGTAAAGCACATCTCTCAAAGCCTCCTCCAAGTCCATTGTGTTTTCTTGCTTTGCCTGATTTAGCACATTTGAAACTGATGTTTCCCAACAAATTAGACATTGGACAAATTTTCTAACGGAGGTGCTGTGGGGGAAAGGCAGATCTGGACAGAAGCACAGATGTCAGAGTCATCACTTCAGAGCTGCTCTCAGAGTTTATCTGCAAGTGTTTGTCAGTCAGGGAGGAAAGAAAACCACACTTGCTGTTCTCCCAGGCCATTTAAATTCGGATCAGTCTCCTGCATTTGTTGGGGTGTTGGGGACACCCTGCTCTGTGTGGCACAGGAGCATTGGAGAGCAGTGGCCCAGGGCAGAGCCCTTCCAGCTGCCAGCACAGACTCCCACATGGCCAGGACATCTCCAAAATAGCTGCAGTCTCCTGCAAACTTTGATGAACATTTTGCTTTAAGACAGATTTTCTGCTGTAGCAGATACCTTGTGTATTTTCCTGCCTTTTCATTCTGTTAAACAGCAGGGTTGGACATGAATGCCAAGGGACAAAGATCCAGGACTTCTCCTCACAAACCCAGAGTCCAGACCTGAACTCTCCATCCTGCTCATGGCAGTGCTTCATTGACAATACACACTGACTTCTTTTTGTAATCCACCCCAACACCAAACAGCTTTTGCCCCACAACTTACTTTTCAAAACAGTATTTTTCATTGTGAAAATGACCAGTTGGTTCTGGAAAGCAGAACATAAAAAAAAAAAGGAAAATGTTGTTTTGGATGGAGACTGTGATTGTGATACAACATTAGTGATGGAGTGGGGGAGAAGTCAGAGAATCCTAGAATGGTCTGGGTTGGAAGGGCCTTAAAGAGAACCAGTTCCAACCCTTTGCCATGGACAGGAATCCTTCCATCAGACCAGTTCCTCCAAGTCCCATCCAGCCTGGCCTTGGATGATAAATCATAAAATGCTAAATCTATAAAATGATCAATTTTTTATAGTACCCTCAATGCAGTAGACGTAAGGAGAAAGGAAAATATAAATATCCAAAAGTGAGAGGGTGAACTTGCTAGTGAGATGCTGAATTAGGCAGAAATCCAAGTGCAGATAGTTGGTGCAATCTCAGATCTGTCAGCCGTGACAGTATCTGTTTAAATGAATCCTTAAAAATGTTAATTGCACATCACAGGCACTTCAGCAATGACATTTCTGCCACTGAATGTCATGGGGACATTTTCCCTTTTATTATCCTTGAATAGGAGGAGTGAACTACCACCAAATAACTGTATCATGAAATGTAATGGATCTACCTCCAGTATTTATGCTGGTTCCACTTTCAATAAGCTTCTTTTTAAATTTGCAATGAGCAAGAGCTTTGGATGGCATTAGGAAGGCAGTGTTGTTAATCTTTGCTTTATGAACTGTAAAATAAAGGTTTGTCCATCAGGCTTCCAGAACTGCAGCTACTGAAAGCCCCAGGGTCCATGGTTTTTGTAAATTTGAATAAGAGCTGGTTTATAACTGCAGCCTGAAGTTGGTCTCATTTTTGTCTGATTTCCCCAGGACATTCACCAGCACCAGCTCGCTCTCTTTTGTTTTAAACATTCATAAGAAGGAAAAAAGGCAGGGAAAGCAGACAGGGAATTGTAGAATCGTGGCATGGCCTGGGTTGGAAGGGAGCTTAAAGCCCATCTGGTCCCAGTGAGCTGGCTGCTCTCAGTTTTCACCCAGCCATTCCCATGTAGGTGGAGTTCCACCAGCTCAGGTTTATCCACTGCTGCTGCTCAGTGTGTTCCTCAGGCTGGTTTGGGTTTTCTGCTTCACTCTGCTTGTGTTTGCCTTTAGCATGGGAGAGACCATGAGAGCAGCACACGACATTAAAGAGAATTTACAGCAGAGGATTGGGATTAAAAGAGTAACACAAACATTCTACAAATACTAATAAGGGGAATAATATGGTCTGAGACAGGAGATACAGCCTGAGACTGGGGTATTTGTGGTCAGAACATGAGTTATCTGGACTGCTTTGTCAGAGGTGTTCTCCTGCCTCTGAAAATGTTTCACTGGCTGCTCCCAAACTGTTAAAGGCAGCAATTAAATGGGAATGATAAAAGCTCCTTTGGGGTATTTGATCTCATCTTACTGCATCTATCAAGCTGAAAGAGCCATAAAATCTCAGGCTGGTGATGAGATAATTCTGCCTTCCTTTCTCCATCTGAAAGCTCTGGGTTTGGAGTGAGTCTCTCTGAAAATATCTGCTCAGAGTCTCCTTTCCAGTGATGTCCCTTGGAAGCTTTTCAGTGCTTGCACATTTGCTGTCTCCAAAAGAGGAAAATGCTGCTTGCTTAGGGTGCTGCTGGAGAGGTTCCAGCACTGAATGAATACTGAGTAGAAAATGTCCTTCTCAGAGGCAGGAAGAGATGATGAATCACTGGGAAAGCTGATTTCTTGACCAATCTGCCCATGTATTCTGTTATCTGAAATTGTAATGAAGACATGAGCAGCCTCATATTTGAGCAAACTGAATGGGAAATGAAATGAAGGTGGGAGCTGGTGGCAGCTCAGACCTGTGTTTGCACACAGCCTTTTTCTGATGGCACCAGTGTGGTTCCTTTGGGAGCAGGGAAAAATCAATCCCATCTACCTGGTGTGTGATGTAGTATCAGAGAAGACTAATGAGCCTGCTGTCTTCACTGCAGCATTTATTGGTGATTAGTGACTCTAAAAATCTGCTCTGCATGGAAGGAGGAAAGTGGGGATTTATTGTGATTCCCAGTCAGGTCTCCCTCCTCCAGAGCCTGTCCAAGAGAGGAGCATTCCTGGTTTTCTGTACTCCAATTAGCAACATGACTTTTGCTGTTTGCTCTCAGTGTAACATCACTGAGATTGGCATCTGTAGGCAAGGCTTGGGCAGAGAATTCAGGCTCTGAGTTTTTTTTTTTGTGAGACTGGAAGAAAAAAAATGATTCTCCACCTTGTTTCCCTGGGGAATAAAGGCACAGAAATATCACAGAAATACCCCACCCCAGGCTCTCTGTACCCTCTGCCATGCAGGCAGTGCATGTTTGATAAGCTGAGAATTCCCTCCCACGTGGCAGCTCCCAGCAGCTGGACCAGGATGGTTTCAGGTCTTTCCCCAGCCCTGCTGCTCCTGGGGCTGATGCCAGCATGGCAGAGGTGCCACAATCAGGTGCAGCAGGCAGGCACCAGAGGTTTCTAAAGCCCCACAGTGCCTAATGCCTAGTGGTTTTATTTTAGCTTTAAGGATCTGTATCTTCATGTCTTGCCTGAGGTCGTTCAAGGATGCTGTGGGAGAGCTGGGAAGTGAAATGAGATTTCCTGTCCTAGTCCAAATACCTTAATCAAAAAGTGATGTTTTATATCACAGTTTATGACAAGAAAGCCAAGAAACCTTATTAACTAATCTAACTCTGATCTGGACTGTACAGAGCAATCAAGTGCAGCATTATATCATCCTCCTGAAGATACACACATATATTATGTTTTGGTGATCAGGAGTTTGCTCAGTTATACCTTGGATATTTTCCTTTGGAGAACTCCATAATACTTTTAATGTTGTAGATTTCCATGAAATTATATCCTCCCTATCCATTTGTGTCAAAATAGATCATCCCTTTCTTTCTCCTCTGCTGGTTTTTATGGTTTAAAGGTAAAAGCTGGGTTAATATTGCAAAATAAGATATTTAAACTGCATTTTGTCTCCAGTAGTTAGCATTATTCTGTAATTACCACATCCTTTCCCCAGTGTTTTTGAGGGAGTAGCTTTGTACCAGCTTTTATTAAGGACTTGCTGAAAAAAGTTGTTATTAAGCATTTGTACTCCATGTGAACAAGTGTTTCAGGTGGGCACTGGTGGAGCAGCCAGGTCTGGTGGAAGGGGGCTGGAACTCAGTGATTTTTAAGGTCTCTTCCCCCCAGACCATTCTGTGATCTTTAAAGTCATCTTCAGTCACACTCTCCCAGATGAAGTTCTAATTCTGTGCTGTTAATTGTTCTCTCTGACTGCTGTGACTCAGCCTGGTCCCCAGGTGTGTGCATTGCAGACATCACCGTTATCAGCTGTGCTTAGGAGAAGGAGAACTGCAGGAGCACATGAGCCCCATTCCAGCCTTTTCCAGGGTGGGAAGAGGCACTGGTGAGGCACAGCCCTGGGTGAGTGCAGCACACATTGCTCTGGGCTCCAGCTTGGCCAGCAGCTTTTTGGGTTTGTCTCTGCCCGTGATAATAACATGCTTCAATACATTCCTTTTAGTGAGGAGTTAGATGTAACTGGGGGATGATGGGGTTTGTACTCTTCATTTTTTATGTCATTTGGTAAGTGCTGATCTTGCATTAAGATGTCACTGTCAAACTGGATAGCATTAGAGAAGAAAGGAGCTGCTGAATTTCCAGCAGGTCGAAGTATTCTCGGATCCCTAGGCACTTTCAGTAAAAATCTGTTGGAATAAAGGATGGCTAAAAATGTTTTTAATCTAGGCTTTTAAAAATTTCTCTTTTGAGAGTCACTGTAATAAATCGAAATTATTGATTTAGCCTGTAGCAGTGCTAAGATTCACTCATTTAAGAGCTGAAACTGCTCTTATTACTTGTAGCAATAAGGCAGCACTGTGAAATCCCTCATCAGAGACTGCTGCTCCTCACCTGCAGATGGGCAGCAGCAAAGATTTCTGTCTGCTGAGTGCTCTGTGTGCTTTTCTTGGTGATTCCCTCCCCCTGCTCCTGGAAACCTTTGCAGCGTGGGCCTAATCCTGGGCTCAGTGGTCACTAGTCCTGGGCTCAGCTCAGCCCTGGCCAGGTTTAACATTGCTCCCCCTTTTACCAAACCCCTGCAGACAAACAGATTGTGTTCTGTGTTCTACCCACACTGTGAGTCTGCCCATGAGCTGAGCTGGGCTGCACACCCAGGTTTTAAATCTCCTACATTAAGTACAGCTTTTGATAGAGCCAGTCCTGGGCATCGATAGAAGAAAAATCTTCCACCAAGGGTAAATATTTCTCAGGGCACTGGAGGTTTGAATTATCAATTAGTTGCAAAGGAATGCTTAATATCATACTCAAAAATCTTCCAAGATCACAAGTCCAGGTGCAGTTAACACTGGCTGATGTCCCCAGGGTGTGTGCTGCCCACACAGCTGGCAGCAGCTGCCGAGTTTCATGGCATTTTCTCCCTGTGTCACTTCTGTTTTGCCTTTTATGCATCTTTTATTATCTCTCCATTAACAGACCATTTCCATTCCACCTTCTTTTCTCAGCCTGCTCTGCTCAGAGGCGTTCAGGGGCTCTGCTGCCCCTTCTCCTGGCTGATGTGCAGTGCTCACACCCTCCCAGTGGCTGCTCAGCAAACCAGGAGTCCTCACTCCCCTGTGCTAGCACGTGCTCCAGTCTAGCCCTGAATGATTAGCATTTTTATAAATTAAAATAAGTCCAGGGAGTGAACTGGCCCAGGGGAACTCTCAATCCAATCAATTTAGACTCATATACCCACCCTGGAGCAATTCCTTAGAAGCCCTGCCTTGAGGAAGCTTCATTTGTAATCACTGCGTGCTGTGTACTTTAGAAAAGTTTTATAATTACTTGCTGTTCCGGCTGCTGAGCACTTCTAAATGTTGGATATTAAGGAACTGCTGTTTCAGTCACTGAACAAGCTCTGAACATTAAATGTGCTTCACGAGGAGCGTTTTTTTTCTCAGCCATTACACATCTCTGAAGGCACATTTTTTTTTCAAGTGGATGCTTTCCCAGCTGTTGATCATCTCTCTGTTTCTTCTGTGTGAAGAGAGGAGGAGGAAACTGATGATGGTGTGACATTGCACAAAGGCTGGTTTGCTGTGCAGGGAGGGGGGTGCATCACTCACAGATGCAGGCACTGCAGTAATGGTGCAGGTCAGCCTGGAAGAGCACCAAGAAAAGCTTTGTCTTGCAATTCACATTTTTCTGACATTTTTGTATCTCATGTTTTATGGAAAAAATACTTCAGCATTAATCAGAAGTCTGTAGATGAATTTTGGTACCATTTTATAGCCCTCCACCACTGCAGCAGCCTGTCTTGGCCATGGGTTAAGGCCAGAATAGCTCAGTGAGTGATACCCAGTGCCTGGGGAGAACTGAAAATCCAGATCTGGCAAACTTGGTGCTTTGTAAAAGGTGGTAACAATGATTTCTTTCACAGAATAACTCATCAAAAATGCACCTCAGGTGCAGGATGGTGTTAGGGTGCTGCAGACCATTTCTAGAGCCAGGTGCTGTGGTAGCCAGTGGCACCAGAACGGTGGGGCAGGGGTTAATAAAAGATTTGGTGGGTTCCTGACCTGTGCCAGCCTTCTCTGTGCCCCTGAGGGGGTCACCAGCCCCTCCTGAGTGCTGGAGCAGAGCTGGGGCCCTGAGGGAAAGGCAGGGGAGGTTTGGGGTCAGGGACTGGCTCTTCCCCACCCCAGATCCCCACCTCGAGCTCTCTGGAGCTGCCAGCAGAGTGGGGCTTTTCTTGGATAAATGCACATTTTCAGAGGGTCCTTGGGGAAAAGCATGAATCTCCTTGGTCTGGAGAACTTCCCTGGTGTTCACTGGCTCCTAGAGCAGCTTTGGTGTGTGCAGAGATTTATTCTCCATTTGGTGGAAGTGGCACTGAGGTAGTCAATCACACGGAAAAACTTTTTCTCTCTCGGTTACTGAGAATCAGAACTAGAAATGGTGCAAATAATGTCATTTCAGGTGTCATTAATCTGAGGCATAATGGTGCCTTTAGCAGCCAAATGAATGCTGCAGCTCAGGTGCTTCAGGTATCTTTGCACACGATCATGCAAATAAATTCCCAAGTGCCATGCAGTGTATGTTCACTTTGAGGTGTCCCAGAAGTGTGTAAACCCCAGTTATTGCAGCTGCCTCGTGTTTACAGGCTGTGAGATTTATTTAGTCAGAGCTCTTCAAATGGCAATAGGCTGGGCTTGAGTTATGAATTGCTAAACCCATCCATCTATCACATTACTGCCCAAAATCACTCTCTAAGTGCAGGCAGGAAATGTGCCACTGTCACAAAAGTGCTCCAATGCCTCTCTTTTGACACAGCAAGAAAACAGCAAGGAAATAAATTTCAGGCATTAGGCAGTATTAGGACTTTTCAGAGGGAGCCATCCAAATGAAAACCCATAATCAAAATAATAATTATCGGGGGAACCATTTGCTTTCAGGATAATCATGCAAAGTAAAGCACAGAATATGTCTTAAGTAGCAAAAAATGGTGATTTCTGTTCAGAGGGAGAAAGAAAGTCTAGCACTTGAGAATATAAGTGCTTTGTACATGATCAGTTCTTGATGGATTTTCTCAGAAATGGGCCTTCCTGTATTGTATGTTAAAAAGAGAGGAGAAATTGGAGCTGTTCTGTGATGAATGCAGGCAGAGGTGTGATGAGGCTGGGATTGGGTTACTGAGCTGGCAAGTTACCTGTCATTCACTTCATTTTCAAATCATCTCAGAGCAGGGTTAGACTGCAGTCACATTCAGTGGAATAGTAACACTGTGGGAAGGCATTTGGAAAGTTCCAGAAAAGTTAATGGATAATTTCTAATGAAGGAAATTTAAACTTTTTTTTTTTTTCCAGTAAACCAGCAGCTAGTCCAGCAAATTTCTCTCATATATTCTAACTATTTCTGGTGTAGCTAAAGGAAGTTAATGTGAGCTAAACATTTCCAGTATGTCTTTTCATATTTGTTTTTCAAATTAATGAGTTTTTGGTATATTTTACCTGCCACAACTTTTTTTTTGTTTGTTTGATCTCTCCTGCCAGAGATTTTAATTTCCAGAGAGCACCTCTAAGATTAGACTAATGTCTGTTAGTCTAATGTCTATGACTATTAGAATAATGTAATTTTTTCATTTTAACAATAATTAACATTTAATCGTGTTAATTGGTTTAAGGGTTTCCCCACACTGGTTACACTGAGCTTTATTGCCAAGTATTTCTGTGATTTTGGTGGTGGACATCTTCAAGAAACCTTGGTTTTCTTTTTGACTGCACTAATTCTGGGCTCCTCAGCCTTCATGAGCTGATCAACTTTGGTTGGTCAGAGCTCAAATCCAACTCAGAGTATGAAACACATTTGCAGAATCATACAGCACATGGAATGGAATAAGTGTGTTACAGCAACCTGGATCCCATCCCTCCACAATGCCCATAGTGAGAGCGTGGAATCATTTTGGATAATTGTGGTTTGTGTGCCCTGAGGCAGCTGTAGATTGGAAAAAGCCTTGCTGAAAGTGTGATACCTGTTATAAATGCATGACGTTGTTGGCTCTTTGCAAGTATTGGGATAAATGCTATATGTATAATGTTAAAATAGCATT
>JANRGV010000049.1:962106-976378 GCA_024734035.1 Alethe castanea | reverse complement strand
AAAATAATAATAAAAAATCATCCTGAATTTGTAGGAAAACAAAAAATCACACACGAATATATTCAAAAATAATAATAATTAAAAAATCAGCCTGAATTTGTAGGAAAACCGAAAACCACACATGAATATGTAAAAAAATAATAAAAAATCATCCAGCTCTGCCACCTAAGGAGGGAACCTGCCTTTAAGCAAATAAGTCACTGTATTTTGTGATTTGTAATAGGTGATTTATAAAAGGTGATTTATAAAAA
The DNA here is from genome assembly GCA_024734035.1 of Alethe castanea. NCBI lineage: Eukaryota > Metazoa > Chordata > Aves > Passeriformes > Muscicapidae > Alethe > Alethe castanea. The sequence goes on along the minus strand of JANRGV010000049.1, from coordinate 976,127 downwards.
GTGATTTGTAAAAGGTGATTTTACAAAGGTGATTTATAAAAGGTGATTTATAAAAAGTGATTTGTAAAAGGTGATTTTACAAAGGTGATTTTACAAAGGTGATTTTACAAAGGTGATGATTTTACAAAGGTGATTTATAAAAGTTGATTTAATTTATAAAAGGTGATTTTTAAAAGGTGATTTAATTTATAAAAGGTGATTTATAAAAGGTGATTTTACAAAGGTGATTTATAAATGAGATTAACACTCAGCCAGCTGATTTTTTTTTCCCCATTGTGAAGAGCTCTGCCCCACGTGCTCTGTGGAAATTCGAGGTGCCAGAGGTGTGAATCCTCCTGAAGCCTTTGCAGCAGCACTTTTGCAACATCAATTACCATCTGGTTATTCATGTTTTATTTTCTTACATCATTAGTGCCACTGCTGGTTATTCATGTTTTATTTTCTTACATCATTAGTGCCACTGCTGGTTATTCATGTTTTATTTTCTTACATCATTGTTATAAATGTATAACATATCGTTGGCTTTTCGCAAGTATTGGGATAAATGCTGTATGAATAATGTTAAAATAGCATTTCTGTATGGATATAGTCATTGTTAATAGTAAAAGTTAGACATAAGTTTTTTTTTTTAGAGATAGTGTGCTTAAGCTGCCTGCTTAGTCAAGATTACAGCTTGTGAACAGGTGATGGGGACCCCGCAGCTGACACAACAATTATCAACTCTCACCGGCTGGGACCACCACCCAAATTAAAAGGTGATAAGAAGAGGAATAAAACCACAAGCCAAGGAACACACATACTCTAAAAAGGTGGACCCAAGGAGTGGCCATGCTAAACAGTTCCCAGAAACAGTTGACTATGCATGAAGGTCTAGTAATATGTAACAAAGTGAAGAATTATAAAAGGTATATAAAGGGTTGTTCCCGAAGCAGCGGTGTGCTCTGGGCAGCATGCCAAGCACCCGGCCGTTTTAACCCTTTGCTTTATATTTGTCTCCTACTGTGTTTTTATTAAGCCTTTCAATTCTCCCCAGACAGTGAGCCGTGTTTCTCACAGTAGCTGTGTTAGGTGACCCTGTGGTTGAGCTGCCTCCCCCCAGCCCCAGTAATGGCTGTCCCCTTTGTGTCCCCAGGAGCACGGGCCTGTTCCACGAGGTGGTGCAGCTGGCCTTCGAGATCGCCAGCTTCAGCAGCCTGTCGGGCACGCAGCCCATCAGCTGGCAGCTCGAGTACCCGCGGCGCGGCGCCGCCGAGCCCGCCCTGGCCGAGATCTTCGTCTGCCAGAAGGACCTGGTGGCCATCGTGCCCCTGGCCATGGTGAGAGCCCTGGGAGGGGGCTGGGGGAGCCTCAGGAGCAGCCTCAGGAGCAGCAGGGAGTGCTCCCTGCCCTGGCATGCCCCCTGAAACAGCCCTCACTGTGCACAGCACACAGGGCAGCTCCTGCAGGCTGAGCCAGAGGGGAGGGGTGGGACAGTCAGAGAGGAGGGATGAATGATCAGAGGGAATGGAAGGGATGCTCAGAGTGAAGGGATGCAGGGAGGGAAGGGATGCTCAGAGGGGAAGGATGGCATGCTCAGAGGGGAGGGATGCTCAGAGGGGAGGGATGCTCAGAGGGGAGGGATGGTCAGAGGGGAAGGATGGGATGGTCAGAGGGGAGGGATGGTCAGAGGGGAGGGATGCTCAGAGGGGAGGGATGCAAGGAGGGAAGGGATGCAGGAAGGGACGGGATGCTCAGAGGGGAGGGATGCTCAGAGGGAAGGGATGGGATGCTCAGAGGGAAGGGATGCTCAGAGGTGAGGAATGCTGCCTCCTCAACCATCTCTGTCAGGTTTAACCCCTGAATTTCTTGGCTTTTCCCACAAAGCCCAGTAGATTTTCCTTCCTGATTTCCTTGAGCTTCCAAGCTGCAGAGCAGCTCCAGAGGGCCTCAGGGATCCTCTGCTGAAGGCCCAGTTGCTTGGTCCTTACTAGGCTGAGGCTGATACTGATTATTCTGCTTAATGACCTAATAGTGTAAGAACTTTTGGTTTCAAGTCAAAAAGAGAAAACAATAATAGCCTCAATAATATATTTTAAGAATCATGAAGTGCAAACTTTCATGTGGATAAATGATTTGGGTTAAAATCTACTCTCTCTGCTCAGTGTTTAAGAAAACAAGGAATTTCACTGGATTCTCCAGCATTTTAGGTGTGCTGTTGTTAGGCAGGCATTTTATTCTCTGTTGGTCAGGATTTGGAAGAAGAGTTAGACACAGCTCTATGCTTCTTGTGACTTTTGTCCCTCCAGTGCATCATCTTGGTGGCAAAATTCTGGCAGTCTTTTCTTTGAACAGAGTTCAGCAGATAATTAGATGAGTATTATTTCCTGGAAGTCCCAGTCTTCAATATATTCTTCCCCTTTGAAGAGTGAAACTGCTGCTCATATCAAATGAGGTCATGCCCAGCAATTTCCTGATCCACAGTCTGTTAAGTCAGCAGAAAGCCTGAACTGCATTCCAGATCTGAGGGGGAAATAATTGTCCTCATTACCTGTCAGCTTGAGCAGGCAATATTTACTGGAGCATCTGTCCTCCAAGGACTGGAGAACGTGCCTGAAGAGGAATTGCTGTGGTCAGATTTTATTTTGAGATTGATGCCAAACAGCAGACATGTGTCTGCTGGCAGACTTGGTGTCTTCTTGCTCTTTTCATGAAGGGATTCATCAGCTTCTTCTCTGAATTCCATACCTGAGGGAATGGAGATTCTGAGACCTCCTGTCAGGGTGCAGTGCCTTTGCACTTGCATGCAGGGTTCTTGCAGACCTGGGTCTATTCTGCATTAAAATTCATCTGCCTGTGAGGGTTCCTGAAAGAGCTGGAGGTCTGAATGGATGAGTTTAGTGTTGTATAAATCATGTAGGGCGAGATCCTTTATTCCCCACAGATTGCCAGTGGGCCCTGTGGGTTCAAACAGAGGGTTCAAACAATGAAATCATTAAACCTTTCTCTTCCCAAAGCTTTCCTGTGTTTATCTCGTTGCTGTACCCTGTGATAATGCTTAGCCAGAGCCAAAATACACCGTGTTAACAGAATGCAGCTGGGTAGAACAGCAGAGCACAAGGGGCTTTGCTAGCCGGATATTGGTAGATAAAGGGAATTTTCACTTTCCTGTTAGCAGCACTGCATAGCCAGCCAGGGTGCTTCCTTGGTGCAGGCATTAATCTCCAGCTGAGCTGATGACCTGGCAGCTCTCCTGCTCAGAAACACGAGCCCCACTGAAAGCAGGGAGGGCAGAGATGCTGTCTCTGCTGGGCAGTCAGACCAGAGTCTTTATCTGCACTGCCCAGAGGAGCAGCAGCATGGCTGTGTACAGAAATCAGATCTCAGTGCTCAGCAGCAAGTGGGGTTTATAATCCTCTGCAGAGGAAAGTAGATTTTGTTGATTTAGGTGTGGAGTGTTCCAGGGTAAAACTGCTACCATCCAAAGTCAAAGCTGTCACTGCACATTTTGAAAAGTGAGCAGAAAAAGGAGCTGCCCAAAGTCACTGCAAGATGTAGGGGCTGGTCAAGTCTCTGCTCTGAGGAAAGTCCTTCAGCAAACTTTCCCTGCTTTGGGTGGAACACAATGGCTGCTCTGACCCATGGACTAAAGCTTGTCTCATGTGAGCCATTCCAAACTTATGAAGCAAGAAAGATCATGTATCTTTTATTGCCCTGTGCCTGATTACATTGCAGAATGAGTAGTGAGATGAAAACCAAGTGGTCTTCAAAAGATTAGTGCAACTGTTGCTATGGCATTTAGAGAGAGATTAAAGAATTGACATTGTCAGCAAGAACTGAACCTGAAATTTTGAAAGAGCCTTGTAGGGCTTGGATCAGTGGAGCAAGTGGTTGGGTAAAGCTGCTGAAAAATCGATGGAAATTCCTCAGGTAGGCAAAAGAGAGGGTTTTAGCAAATCCATATTCCATGTGCCTGAACAGTGTGTACAGTAAGGAACAGCAACACAGTGATGTGCTACAGGGAAATAACAGGAGCAGGAGACACCCACACTGCTGGACTGACAGTAACTGGAATCATTTTTTGCCAGAAAAAATTGAATGTGAATTTGAGGGAAGTCTATTTTTTTCCCCAAGCTCAGAAGTTAATCAGTCTGAGTAATTTTGGAGGACGTGTCACCCTTCAAGGTAATTGGAGAGGAAAAATGAGACAGAAAAGTTAGAAAAATACAGTTTTAACTGGTTTGTTGCTTTCTAACACTGACATAACAGAATATCAGCTAAGTACTGTGCACCAAACTAGATTCTAGATTTAGATTCAGACAAATCCTCTCCTTTCCAAATTCCTGAGTATGGCACTTGGTGAAACCATCCACTCCATGTACCTTCCATGCAGGCTGTATGGAGATGTGTCTCACTCAAAGTGATTAAATTTGTATTGTTGGACTTCCATCACTGAACAGCAGGAATTACTAAGGCAAGATTTGTAAAGAGTCAATGTCATTTATTAGACCTTTGGATAGAGATGGGAAAAAATAAATGTTCTTTCAGGCAAACACTCCCTCCCTCAGATCCCTGGACTCACTTAAATCACAGCTGCTGTGAGACAGCACAGCTACAGCAAGTGGGGCTTGTGAAATTCATCAAGTAGTAGAGTTAAACAAGAAAATAAAGTAATTTCATAAGGCATACCTTAAGAAATATATATAAGATATATAAGATAATATATCCTACTGTCTGTGGACAGGAAAAACCTCCTGGCTGAATTATGCCCTATTCTGGCTTTTTTAAATTTCATGTTACTTGTTGCAGGGTCAATTAGGAAAGTGCTTTTGTAGGACCTTAAATAATGATTTGCTAAGCTGCTTTTGAAAACCTCCTCAATTAATCACAGGTAACCTCAGAACTAGCTAATGAAGGTGTGCAAGGTTGCTTCGCTTACTTTCCACAAATTTTTCTATGATTTCCATCCTGTCATGAGCAGATGTAGCCAAGTGTGTAGATTCTGCCTCTTGGCTCTGTTAAAACACCCCAAATTTCCATCTGTGGTGTGTGCACACAGGAATGGCACTGCAGAGCTCTGTGATTGTGTTCAACACAAGGCCATGTTTTGGGAAGCTCAGCCAGAGGTTTCTTTTCATGCTTTAAATGGGTAATGCATGTTTTTAACACTACCAGATTCTGCTTTGGGATAGAACAAGGTGCAAGGCCTGGGTATGAGTGCATTGTTCAATGCTGATATTAAAGGAGATTTCCTTCATGGGGGAAGATGGGGAATCCCTGATTTAACTTTTGTGTAAGACCACCTGTGTGTGGGACTGGAGCTGCAGTCCTTCAGCAGCAGGATGCACTCCCTCTGGAGTTGGTCTGCAGGTGTGACTTGCATGAAATACAGGTATTAAAATGCTGAAGCATAAACTCAATGTCAGGAGTCTATTCTGAGAGTTCTACTCCAAATTTACTTCAAAGGCCACTTGTCACCATGGGAAGCCATGCAACTGTTTAATTTCCTCTTTAAAATAACTGATTTTCAGTGGGTCTGTCAGGTTTCACTCAGCACCTCTGTGATTCACTTTGCTCACAAGCAAAGCAAACTTGGAGCAGGCTCAGGCATTTCTGAAAGTTTCTTGCTGCTGTTTCACGTGCCCAGGAGTTTGTCTGTCCTCCTCAGCTGTACCAGTGGGTCTCATAAAGGATGTAATAATAAAAACAACCTGTCTGTACATGTCCTGCCTTTCTGCTGATGCAAACTGACTCATCTGCTGTCATCTTCCACTGATGGGAAGTGATGCACCCACTGTTCCAAACTGAGTATTCTCCCTGTGAAGCAGCATCCTGTGAGCTGCTGCTTAAGCCAGGTTTCCAGTTTGTGTGCAGTGACCTGGCAGTGCCAGCATTAATGTGTGGCTGGGACTCTCAGCTGCTCATCAGGCAATTCCTCGTGTGCTTTTTGCTCAGAGCTGAGCTGCTCATTAGGATGTGCTTGAGTGTTTCTTTACATCCTGAGCTCAGGGTGTTGATGCTCCTGCTGCACAAGCAGGGGATGGACCTGCTGCAGAGCTGTGACTCAGCCAAAATCACTTTTTGACAGTTTGATGTGTGCTTGTTAACTGGCTTTCCATTAAAACAGACGTGATCAAAAACTTAGCTCCCAAGGCACTGTTGTTTTATATACACATTTGTATCTGCTGTTCCCTAAGGTAAGGATTTTTTAAGTATTTCATTGTAATGAAGTCCCTGCAATACCATTTTAAAATATGGACCTGAATAAATAGAGTTTTCATCCCTGCACAGTCTGTGAGTTCACACCATAAAGCTCTATCTAGTTCAAGGGCACACAAGTGCAGAATCCTCCTCTGGTTCATCTTCCAGTCTTGAAGTGGAAGCAACAGGCACTGAGGAGCTTTCCAGAAGGAAAAATCCATTTCCTGATTTGCTTATCACAAACAAACAAATGAACAAACAGATCATCCTCTTGTCAGAGTTTTCAGCTGACAGGAATTGTCTCAGATAATTCAGTTATTAATCACATGAAATAAATACTGCGAGTTTTAGGAAATTTATTTTATGTAAAATTGAGTTATTCTATTCATAGTCCTAACTGGGTCAGCTTAAATCATCTCTGCAGCCCTGAGCAGTACCATGAAGTCAGTTTAGAGTTCAGAGGAGTGTTTGTGTGAAAGAGCAGAGTCACAATCTCCTGGTGTGAGGGGAGACACTGAGATCCCTCCTGTGCTTCCACTCCCAGCACTGCAGGCTCTGAATGAGGAGATTCCTTCACGTTTCTGGGAGGTGTAATTGCACTGATTGTGCCACTGCTCTCTGTGTCAGCTGAACTCAGACCTCTGTACCTGCCTGTGAATCACCTGTGGCACACAGTGTGTCTGTATGGGATTTGCAGTGTTTATTGATTGATCTTATCTGGGAGGAATTGGCTTTTTTTGCTGCCTGCCCATCAGGAAACAAAAGCAAAACACGGACAAACTGTTGTTCATTGATCTCAAATTGGTCAGAAGATGCAGACAGCATAAGGAATCCAAAATGACTCAATTTAACACTGCCTTTTTAAATCCCAGACATAATTTCTACAACCCTTGCACTTTTGCCTCCAGCTTCTGTTTTCCTTTACACAGTCACATTCAGTCCTACCTTTTGCAGGAAATGAGAGTAGGTCCATAAAGCTGTCCCAGCTGGCTGGAATTCATATTTCCATTGGATCAAGCTGTATGTCATTTTCTATGAGTCTGTATCATTTCCTCTTGCAGCATCCCCTATCTGACAGTGCTATGGGATGGATGACTTTGGGGTTTTTAAGATGCTGAGGAGAGGTGGGGCCAGCTAACTTCCAGGTTTTTAAAGCTCTCTGAGAAACGTTAATGTGAGGATTAATCGATGCAATCGAGGCAAATCCTGCTAAGCAAACAAAAAACTGCAGAACAAAAGAATGTGCAGTAAGGCAGGTAACAAGTAAATTATTGGCTGCTTGGTGTGTTGATACCCAAATGCTGTCCTGGAGGAGGAGTGTCAGAAACCTCTGGGAAATTCTGTGTGTGAGCCAGGCTGATTGAAGTCAGGGTGCTGGGTCAGGGCTCAGTGGAACTGAGCTCCCTGAAAGGGACAGGAGGGACAGCACAGGCAGGGGGGCACAGCATCCACCTGTGTCAGCTCATGGCACTGCACTGGCTAATGTGAAATCTGGAGGTTGTGTTGTTCTTGTGGTGGGTTTTGTTTTAAGTGCTGGTTCAGCTTTGTGAGCCTGCTCCATCAGAAGACATCTTAAACAGCAGTGACTATTGGAAGTGACAGCTGATTAAAATTCGGGTTGTTTAACATAAGCACAAATGCAGTTCCACAGCTGCCACACGTGTGAGCAGAGCCAGGGCTGTGGTCCCACACGGAGGGGCCTCAGAAGGACACTCCAGGGCTGGGTTTTGATGCTGAAGCTGCTCAGGACTGTGGCCAGCCCTCCCTGCAGCCAGAGCAGATGGAGGAGGGTAGAGGGGCACTGCCCAGGAGGAGCAGAACAACTGCAGTGCTGTGCACAAGTTTGCAGCTGACAGAAAAGTGAATTTAAAGGCAGAGGAGGTGCAGGTTTGTAGGGCTGCAGAGTGTGCTGGCAGCTCAGGCTCTGGGCAGAGCTCTCCTGTGGCCACCTCTGCAGGCAGGAGAGGAGAAAAAGGAGCTGGAAGAGCATTGCATGCCTTTGTTTGGGAAAGGGAATTGCACTCAGCAGTCTCCATTGCTGGATTATGCCTTCTCCTCTGTTATTAATGCAGTTCTCCCTAAACTAGAGTTTTCTCATTAGCTTCAGCTAACGAGTGGCTGCCTGGACTGAGCTGATAAATACACATCCCCTGTCCAAACAAACTGCAGGCAACAAACATTGGTGCTTTTCCTGGAGGAGGAATGGTCTCCACCTCCTCGTGCTGTCACTTCAGGGGGGTGGCAGCTGAGCCAGAGCAGGCCAGGTGTGTTTGCAGACTGAGCAGTTTGAGCATGAGGTGGGATAGCTGTGACCCCTGCAGAAAAACGGGAGGGATTTCTCTTAATTGGCAACTTCTAATGATGGTTTTGATCTGTGAAGAGAGTTCCAGTATTTCTGGGGGATACCTCGCTCTTCACAAGCAGGTGGAATATTTGCTTAGCAGAACTGTGAATTGTTTAGGCTGAACTCTAATGAGGTGCTGAGGTGTTACGGCTTGGACAGTGGAATGGTCGAGACACAAGAAAATGCTTTACTCTAATGGGATATAATGAGGAGCAGGGGCTTAAAAAATCACCATGGCTTCTGTAAGACTCAGTGTTTTAATGAACTGCCCCCAAACCTTAAAAACCCAGGAGCTTTTCACCTTCAATTTGCTCTGGGATGCATGTTTGCCTTACCCTGCTCTCAGTTTACAGTTCATTATCCAGACAGATGCTCATCACTGAGGATGTTTGTCATGGAGTTCATTAGGAATCTGTACTTCAAACTCTGAGTTGTGCTTGGGGGAGATAAAGCACAGAAGCAGGGCAGGGTTAGCACAGTGCAGAGGACAAAGCTGGCTCTGTGCTTTTGGCTCTCCCCTCTCCTCTCCTCTGCAGCAGCTGCTGAAGGACAGGAGGAGCAGCACTGGGGATGGGGTGGGATTTATCCCTAATCCCAGAACCAGAAGGGTACCAGAACCTCACCAAAGCTTGGACCACCAAAAAACCCCACTTTAAAACAGGGCTTAATGCCAGCTGTGTGTGTGATGCCATGTGCTGAGTGAATGACCAGCCCAGAGCCCAGTTCAGCTGCAGGGCCTGGCAAAGGGAGCCCACACAAAAACTGGGCTGGCCAAGGTGGGTTCCCCCCCAGGAACAAATCATGCCTAATATTTAATGCTCCAGCACCACGGTGTGACCACCAGCACGCTGGTGAGAGAGGGAATTTCAGCAGGCAAATGGAAAAAAAGTTCCACTGACATTAATTTTAATCAAGTCCCAATCATCTGATTTGTCCTCTGCATTTTTTTTTCCTCTAGCAGAGCTGATTTTCTTTCTGCAAGATTTGTTACCTCACAGAACAATAACACAGGCTGTAATGATGTAATTTATGGCTGTAATTTGCTTTTGGAAATCCTCTATTAGTGAAAAATAGCAACAGTGCAGTTTTATGAATTGCAGTGGGTGACTGTTGAATGCTGAGTGTCAGTACCAGAGGAGTGACTGTGTCACACTCTGCCCCCCAAGGTCCTGTAGGAACAGAGCTCTGTGTCCTTTGGAGGCTGTGCAATGAGTACTTTGCTTAAACTAAATAAGTGTAAAAATAATTCAAGTTCAGTGGGAAGTTTGAGAAAATGGCAGAGGGAAACATTAGCCCATGAATTCAGTATTGAGAGACACAGCAGAGAGTTTCTGCAGCACATAATGTGCTCACACCCAGGATGGCTCTGCAGAATTGCACTTTTATTTACACCCTCTGCCCCCAAAGTGCTGCTGGCAGCTCAAACCTCGAGGTTCATTACTGAGCTCCAGTCTTGGTGTGCCATGGCAGGGAGAACCACTTCATCTCTCTTCTTTAATGTGGACATTTTTTACCTTGGCAGAACACTTTTATTTCCATTTGCATTAACCAGACTTTACCAGGATGTAGCCTGGGGGGAAAAGCACGCAGGTAAAAATCACCTTGTGTGATTTAAAGGTGAATTCTGTTCCTTTTGTGCTCTGCAGCAGCACTGAGCTGGCTCAGCTCCAGAAGCCTTGCTGTAACCTCTCTGTGCTCTTGAGCTCTCATTTTGGGGAGCTGACAGAAGGCAGGGGCCTCCTGCTGCACAGAGTGTGTCAGCAGCAGAAACCAAACCCATCTTTCTCAGACCTGAGCATCCTCAGGAATCATTTGGTCCAGGGTCCTGCGTGCCTTTTTTTTTTTTTTTTTGGTTTTTAAAATTTTTACACGGCTTGCTGCTTGGGTGAGGCAGCAGAGGAGGCTCTGCTTTGGCTGCTGGAGCTGGGACAAAATGTCAGTGGAAAAGCAGGGCTGAGAAGGAGCTGCCAGCTGGCACAGGTATCCTGAGGCATATGTTTTCAGGATGCCTGGAAGCTTCAGGAGTCAGCTTGGTGTGGTAATAAATAAGTCATCCCAGACTCAGTAATTCCTCCTCGCTGCTCTTACCTCATCCAAATTATGGGCTCCTCATTAAGCCCTGGGAGGCTCTGATATGCAAAAATAGGAACTGTCTGGCAGAGTGGCAGCCACATGTCTGTCTGCAGTTGGTTTCTGCCTCTCCTCTTTGGCTGGGGCCCACGGCAGGTTGACTCATATTTAAAATGGACTCTTTAGAATGGACTCTTTAGAATGGACATGTATTTCCTGCATTACAATGCAAGGCCTTGGCTGACAGGATCACTCTGCACTGCTGATTCCTTAGGAAGGAAAATTCCCTGCCTAAACATGGATGCTGGTGTCCCCTGCTGCAGTACTGGCAGGGCATGCTAGCCCTGAAGAGTGAAAATCAGAGTAATTCCATAAGTGAGGCCAGGTCTGTGGCTAGAGGTGATGTCTTTTGTTAGGCCATCCAATAGAGTTGGAAAAAAAGCCAAGCTCTGAAGCACACAGATCTTTTTTCAAGGCTCTTTCAGCCTGGAGGTTGCAGTGAGATGCTCAGATAAAGTTAATGGTCACTGGGATGGCTCCAGGTTACACTAACAAAGAAAATGGGGCTTTAAACAAATGGCTGTGGTCCCTTTGTGTGTCACATCCCTGCTTACACAATGATCAGAGCAGCCTTTTTCAAGGATGCTTCTCTAGCCAGAGCCTCCAGCAGGATGTGGACAAGCAGCCCCTGGAGGTAAAACATGTTTCTGCTTGGGGAAGGGGGAAATAATTGCATCTGTGATTATATATACTGTATATATTTAATTTTCCTCCTTCTAGATGTATGCCAGGTTTAGTTTCTATAAGGCTCACCAGTCTATCAGACATGCGTCTGATCAATAATTTCATTTTCCTGTGTCACTCTCTCATCTTTTTAACCACAGTGAGTGTCTGATGTCTGTACAGTATCTGCTCTCATTAATGCAATAATCTTGGTCCTGCCCTCTGTGTGCTTTGCTTATGTAGAGCTGCTGTGAAGTCAGTGAAATCAGTAAACCATTTGAAGAGGAAAAATAATCGAGGTACAAGGATAGGAAATAATAATGGCTATTTTCTGCATTTTTATCACCACTTCTTCATAGCGGTTGCACAGGAGTTTGTGGTGTCTTTGTTACAGATTTTGATTATCAAAATTTAAAACTAAAATAAGAGACCCAAAATAAGAAAAGAGCAAGTGGAAAATTTCTCTTGCTGATTTCAAACCAGATTAAATAAAACTGAAATACTGAAGCAGAAGCTGCCTGCTTCACTTCCACTGTGGTTTAAATGGGGCTCAGACATCCACAAACCTCAGCGTGGCCAGGAACTGAGGAGCTTGTGGGACATGAAGACTGTTCATTAGGAGAAAGCAACTCATTAATAATCCCTGGCATATTAACCTACCCAGATCATCCCCTCTCTGTGCCTGGTGCCTTTCTGTCCCTCTCAGGTGTTCCAGGGTCCCCTCTCCCCTCTGGGAGAGCCTTCCTGGGGCCTTGAGCAGTGCAGGGCTCCCCAGACAGGGATTCCTGGCGTGTCTGAGCTGCTCTGGTCACTGCCAAGGCCACAGCCTGCTGCAGCCACTGCCTTCAGCCTCTGGAACAAATATTTCTCTTTTCCTGGAGTGTTGCAAGTGGCTGCATTCACTCAGTTAATGCTCTTTAATATGATTCTCTCCACTCTGTTTTCCAAGCACTCATCTAAGGGTGCTTATCAGATAAAAAACTCTGTGTATGGCTACTATTGGGGATGTTTTTGTGTGTCTACCAGAGATGAAATGTGTCTAAGTTATGCACTGCATAAATGCATAAAGCCAGAAGTTTTCAAGAGAACTTAGGACAGTTTATTGGTTGTATTGATCAAGTGTGAGTGTACTCAGAAGTACCTGCAAGTGTACTTCCATCCATAAGCAGCAGTGCTCTGGAGCAGCAGCAGCAATGGTTCTCAAGTGTGTTGGTCTCAGAATAAGGGCTTTTAACCTCTCACTTCTCAGATTTTCATCTGTTCCCATTTTCTATGCTAAAAAGAGCCAGTTATGGTGCTGGAGTTGGAATATCTCAGGTAATGACTCACATTTCAAGCCATAACTGCAATTTTTTCTCTCTAGATAATGTGTTTCCTATGTAAGTGCTTTCATTTCTAAGTCAATTTAGCAAAATATTGAAAGTGAGGACTGCATTGTCACAAAGAGGAGCAGGTAGTTTCTGTGTTACAAATAAGCATCTTCTAAAAAAGTCTGTGTTTTTTTAAATTTATGTATATGCTTGGAGAAATAAAGTGCAGGCTTCTGCTTCCCATCTTCTCCAGTCACTTTTATGTCCTTACTTGTATTTAAGTAGTTACAGAAAGATAAAATGTGGAGTTCTGTTTCCCATCTCCTGCAGTTATCCTTAATTTTTTTTCCTTAAGTTTTAATAGGTTCCAGAATTGTTTCCTTTGAAGTCATTTTCAGTTCCAGACTCTCAGCAGGAAATACCATCTTTCTTTGCAAATACAGATTGGCCTTGAATCCTGACACGGCTGTTCCAGTCAACAGAAAGCAGAGACAGCTTTGGTGTAATAGTTGGGTTTTAGATATTTAATTTTATTTATTTATTTCCTATTATTCAATATTTGAGCTATTCCTGATGGAATTTGGTGCCACAGCTCCTGTAAGGCAGAGAGGCCCCAGCCAGAGGCTCAGCACTGGTGAGACACACTGATAATGATAAACACTCACAAAAAAACTGCAACCATTTACAGCTTTAAAGATTCTGGAGGAAGAGACAATCTAACATGAAAACATTGATTTTATTCCAAGTCCTTTTTAATTTGCTGTTCCCATCACCTTTCTGCAGGTTTTAAGATAAAATAGAGATTGTATGTATTTTTAAAAAAACAATAATAATCAGTTATTGACCCACATGTGCTGGGGATCAGTTGATCTCGGTGCTCTTGGTGTGTAAAATCTCACCACAGTCTCTGCTCAGCACTGACAGCCTCGATGGGGCTGCTTTTAGAGAAATAGGAAATTCATATTCAGGCAGTGGAACTTTAAAAATATTAATGCAAGTGCTTAGATCCTTATTTCACAAGGGAGAGGAAATAAGATTTCCTACTTAGTCTCAGTGCCTTTGGCAAACTCATACAGCTCCAAAATTAAGTTTTGAAATGGTTTTATGAACTGCATATCATAAAGTTAGTATAACAAATACAGTGAAATAAATATTTACTTCTGAAACCAATTTGTTAAAAGAAATCTGAATTTGATTCTCAGTTGTTTAGAAGTGGAAGAGGTGACAGGAGCTTCAGAGGCATCGTGGTTCTGTGGTTCTGTCTATGATTCTGTGGTTCCATGATTCTGTGATTCTGTGGTTCCATGGTTCCATGGTTCTGTGGTTCCATGGTTCCATGGTTCTGTGGTTCTGTAATCTGTAATTCTGTGATTCTGTGATTGTGTTGCTCTGTGGTT
>JANRGV010000049.1:944783-954877 GCA_024734035.1 Alethe castanea | reverse complement strand
GCTGTTCAGTTCCTGGGCTCCTTGTATGGGAGGGCTCCTAAGAATATTAATTATATATAAATAGCTGTTCTATTTATTAAAGGGCTTTCAGGTACATTTGGGGCAGACAAAGCCCCCTAGGGACTACACCCAAAATGGACAATGGGTCACAGGGCTTCAGCTTTTATAAGTTTGGTCCATTTGCATATTGGGATTAATCTCCCAATTGCAGCTTCAGGTGATGAAGTAATTGACCCCAGGTTTCCTCCCCCCAATCACTTTTGTTTCCATCTCTGGGGGCCTGGGGCAGTGAGGTGTCCTTGATTCCCAGCCTGAAATCGTTGTGTCTGCCCAAAATGGGAGAGCAGCAGTGACACTGGGTATGGAGTTTGAGTTATACACTAAAGAACTGCAGGATTACAAACCTATGGAAAATAGAAAAGCTGAAATCCTAAGGCATCACAGAAGCTGTCTCCTGTGTGTTTGGAAGATATGCAGAACCTCTGGGGGGTGTGGTTGTGACACCAGTGCTCACTGCTGGCAAACATACACCTGGCTGGAAAACACAGCTCAATTAAATGCTTGGAACAAAAAGGTTTTCTCATCTCATCATAAAGGAAAAAAAGGCTTTTTAATTTTTTTTTCCATCTAGAATGTTCTTGTTTTTACAAAATTTCTTTCTTTATACAGGGAAGTGGTTTGGGGTTCAAGGCAAATTGACATCTTCAATTGGTTCAGATATTAAAAAGCACTCAGAAAGCTTCAAATGAGCATAGAGGCCTTTCATCCTTAATTCATTTTGAAATTCTCCATCAAGCTTTTATGTTCAATTCTTTAGAAATATCATCTTCCTCTGTTAAATCCTGGTGTAGAGACCTTGTTGGGAATAAACATTCTGCCTAAAAATCCAGTCATCATAAATTGTGTCTTTTGGGCAGAGCCCATGGTACAAGGGCTGTGTGCATGAGTTTATGGTACATGTAAAGCCTGTAGATTACCTTAAACCACAAATTTAGGGAAAAAAAAGGAGTTATTGGTGAGAGCTATTGAGAGCTATTTAATAATTACACATATTATCATCTAGAGGTTCAGGCAGATATTTTTGTGTGCTTTTAATTGTGTGGAATTTTCTGGTAATTTAGATTCAGGCAAACCTGTCAGAGTGAGGCCAGAAGCTGAAGCTGTATGCACTTGGCCTATAATATTTAGTTCTCAAATAAATGTCCCTTTGTATGGTTCATGCAAAGAGCTTGAAGGTAATGCTCCTGCCCAGCAATTGCCCAAGAGCTCAAAGCTTATTTATATTAATTTTTACTTCAGCTGGGCTGAATTACATTGTTCTCAGTAACAGAACTCTGTGGAAATCTGAAATTTTTTTGAAGATCTCTACAAAGAGCAGGTAACAGTGTCCCAGTGACAGTCATGGTCCCAGGGCAGCTCAGTGCACACTTTGTGTCCTGTCTGAATGTGCTGACTGCTGCTCCTTTTACTTCTTTTATTGTCTCACAGCTCCCAGTCTTTACTTCCAAATTTACAGCTGATTTCATGAACTTTAAATGCCTTTGAGTGCTCTAGACCTTCATGCAGTGGTCCAACCTTTTAAAAGTGGACACAAAATTTATTAAGGCACTAAAAAGGAAGCAAAAGCCAAATTTTATTTCACTAAGCTGGAATTTACCAAGAGAATCCATCTGGATGCATTAGCAGCAATTGCAGCTGCATGCACGGGCTCCTTCCCACCTGCTGGAACTCAGGTGGAGCTGGCTGCCTCTGCTGTTGTGCAAATTTGGGGCTCCTGGGTCACCTGCAGGGACAGGTGGGGGTTCCTCCTGTGCAGAACACAACGAATCCCCTTCCCCTGAAGGTTTGTGATTTATGTTCAGTAGCTGAGCTGCAAATACAGCTCCCACTGCCCACACCCAAAACTGTCCTGACAGGCCTGGGGAGCAGCAGCTGCTCCTCTCTGTGAGTGCAGAGCCATCAGCCTGGTTCTGTGCTGGCTCCTGATTCTGTGTGAGCACAGAGCTGTGTGTGTCAGCCTGAACAGCTCTAAACACAGGGAAGAAATCCCAGCATGGAAATGCCATTGTTCTGCTGCTCTGAAGCCCCGGGGCTTTGAAGGTTTTGCTTCTGGCACGTCTGTTGTGTTATATTGTGAGCAGGATAACAAATGCAGAGTCCACCTCCTTGCCCTCCTCCACACTTTCCTAGTCCTGTGATTTCTGGGATCAGTGTACATCAGCACAGCAGCAGAACTTCAGAGGAGCTTTATAAAAATGAAGCTTTGCCACACTTGTGCCAGGTGCCAGTAGAGCAAGTAGGGCAGAGTGAGTGTAGATCTCACAGGAGATGATCCATCAGGAATGGGCACCAGCACTGCCCCAAAATCAGCCTCTGTGGGAACTGGAACTCACACTGGGCAGGGACTGAGATACATCCAGCAGGACAACTTGTAAGTACCTTGCCATCTCATAATAGGCAGCAATTTCAAGGGCAGCTGAAGAAACCTCCAAACCTTATCCTTGCAGACTTCTCTCCCTGTTCTCTCGTGCCTTCACCCATCCCTGCCTGCACTGGGAAAGGAGAGCCAGTGCAGCCCAAAGGAAAAACCAGAGCAGCAGCAACAGCACCTCGAGTTCCACAGCAAGTGCTTCAAAATCACCTCCAAAGCCTCAAGATCAAGGCTGGGAAGGGAAATGGGAGAATTCCAGCCTTGTGCCAGCTGCAGGTCTGATGGGAGGGTGATCAGTTTGCTCCAGACCTTTCTGAGAAGTGCAGTCAGAAGAGAGGATAGATTGATTCTACTTTGCTTTTCTACCCCTGGTTGTAATTCACTCACTGTGAATCTGTGTGTTGTAGATAACACTGAGTTAAGAAATGACAAACACTGTGATGGTCTCAAATGCACAACTGCTGAGTAGATGGAACTAAAAGTCATTTCACCCTGGGACCCTGCCTTGCCAAGCAAGATACTTGGGGCTGTGCTGCATATATGGGCTGGCATATCCCCAGTGAGCAGGAGCCAGGCTCTCTGTCCCCATTTCCAGAAATTGCTTGGCTGGGGAGTGCACAAAACAGGGCAGATTTTGGGTTCTGTGATGATGTGAGCTGCAGAGAGCTCAGCACAGCCACAGCTCAGCTCCAAAACCCAGTCGTTTGGGAGCAAAGAGATGCCCTCCAGTCTCAGCTGGCATTCTGTGCCCCTTTCCCTCTCTCAGCTCTGTCACAGTGAATGATATTCAGTTAGTTAAATGTACTGCTGCTGCTCTGCAAGGCTGCCTCTGAAATCTCTGTAATGAGATTAGTTAATGTACAGCCTTTTCCCCAAGAAAAGCTCTCTTGCTTTGGGGGGTTTCTGCTTAGTTTTGCTAATCTGGCTGCTGATACTGAAAATGCAGACCCTGCTCAGCAGAGAGAGCCCAAATTGCATCCAAACCATGGCCCTGGTTTGACAAGTTGTGCCCTTCAGGGCTCGGGGCTCCATCCCTGAGCTGCCAGTGAGGATTGCTGGGAGCCTTGCCTGAGGACTGGCCCAGGCTCTGAATGCACATCTGTGGTGTGGCAGCTGCTCAGCAGCACAGAGCACACAAACCACACAGCCCTGGTGTCCACAGAGAGCTGAGGGACACAGAAATCACTTAATAAAACCTGCCAAGGAAAACGGGATTCACAAAAGCTGCTGCTGCCCAGGTGTTCCTCAGCTATCTCAATAAACAGATTCATTCTTTTGGTGGGTCACAGGTGAAAAGCACTCTCAGGGTTATTCTTGGGTGCAATGTGGGAACAGCAGTCCTTTCCTGTGTTAAGGTGGGAGTTTTTCTGCAGGGCTGTGTTTACTTCTGTGCTGGCAGGCAGCTCCTGGCTGCATTTTCAGAGCCACCAAACTCCAGCTGCACCCATGGGGTGGCTTTGGCAAGCCCAGTCCCTGGAGCAATTAGCAGCTCCTGGAATGGAGGTTTCCATTCTGAAGGCTGTTCTAACAGCGTCACAAAGCTGTAAATAGCCTGGAAAAAGCTCAGGTCTGAAGCTTTAACTTTTATCAGGCTTTAAACAGTTTAATTTGAAAAAATGAGTAGCATGGGCCTTGAGACAGCTTTGGTTTTCCACTAGGTTACTGATTATTCAGGATTATGCAGCCAGGCATTGAAATCCTTCTTAGGAAGCCTAATGTTCATGTAGCAGAGGATTTCCTTTGTGTATAAAACCATGGTGTTTAATTGGAATCAAGGCTAGAGAGCCACGTGGAGTCTCTCTTCCAAAACCTGTAGAATTTAATAGAGGATAATTCCCTTTCTACAGAGGACGTTGTTAAAAAGAAATCTTAGGAGAAATTCTACAGCAATGAGTATCCAAATATAGACATGAATATTCAGAAAGCTCGTGGAATTATTATCCCTATCTAATATTTCCTATAAATTACATGTTGGTCTGTATGAATAAGTGATCCTGGTGCTCTGTTCCTTAATGGAATGAATGGCTGCTCCCAGAGCTTGACCTGCATGAGCTCCAGGTGCCTTGCTGTGTGTCAGAGTGATGACACTGAGCTAAACACAAGGAGTCTCACATAGGAAAAGGGCTGAACCACTGTTCTTTACTGATTATCCTGTCATTTTTTTTCACTGAAATTGAGATTCCTCTAAGAGGCACTGGGAAAAGCTCTGCTCGTAGAAGTGCTGTCATAAATATTTCAACATTTATGTAACCATTGAATATTTTAGCAACATTTACATTAGTATAACAGAAATGGGTAAATGGGTTTACAGACAAAAGTGCAAGATTTTAAACTGTTGAATACAAGCAGGACATCTGCTGTTGCCACATCTCCTCATTTCTGCTCAGTCCTGAAACCATACAGCTTCTACCTAGGAAATGGGCTGATGCCTCTCAGTTTTTCAGTCTCCATGAACCTGACAGGATTGCTGCATTAAAAACTTCCCTTTCTGTCCCCCTGAACTGGCCTTCAGAGACTGGGCTGGTATCTCCAGGGGTGAAAACCACAGGGAGGATAAACAAGCTTGGGCTGGAGTAGACTCACAGAGGCAACCACTCATTTCTTTTTAGTTTTTACAGTTGTCATTCCTTCCACTCCTGTGTGCAGCAGACACACACCAGGACAGGCAGAGCTTTGAGTTCACTGTCTTTGAAAGGCAGCCTTAGCTTGGATGTGACATTAAATTTGTCTTTCTAAAACCCCCTGACTCCACCAGTAACTGAAGGAAGATTTCTCAGGAATCTCTAGTGGAATTTAACCCAGCAAACCCCAGTATTCTCCAGAGGTGCCAGCAGCCCCTCTGTGCTGACCTCCAGCACACTTCTCAGCACAGAGGTCATGGTGGGATCAAAACCTTCATCTGAACTGAGGGAGTGAAGGCAGACCCAGAGGTTCTGCATTTGGCTGGTAACAGTTCCAGAAATATCCTTAAAATTCACTGCAGCCAGTGTGCAGGGGCCAGGGGGAGAGGGAGGCTCTGCCCAGAGCACAGAGTGCCACAGGTGGGGCTTCAGCAGGGACTCTCTCTTGCTTTCCAGGCAGCAGTTTCCTCTGTCAGCTCAATAAAATGTGATTTGTTGCTGAGAGAATCTGTCCAAGTCATCTGGAAAGGGAATGGCCTTTGTTACAAGAGGGCACAAAAATATAATGCCAGGAAAAAGACAAAGAAGCAGCCTCTAGGGAATTGTGCTTAACTCTGTCTTTTGCTGTCTGCTTCTTTATTTTAGTTTTAATCTGGAGAAAGAAGTTAGGAAAATAGGAAAAAAAAAAAAGGGAAAAGTGGTTGAATGCAGCTTAATAATGAAAGAAACTGCTGAAATAGCATCAGAGAGCTCTTTAAAATGCAAAACTTCTTGCTGATCTGCTAAGCAGGAAAGAAAAAACCCAATCACTTAAAGGTGGTGGCTGAGCAGGCTTTCCCTTCATCATTGCTCACTTCTTCTGATGCCAGGGATGAAAAGCACTTTCAGAGGGAGGATGTTTTCATAGTAAAAGCATAAATACTACAGGAGATGAGGGGCACATCACTGCTCACAGTCTCCAGCTTCTCTTGGAGCCTTCCTTGTCCTGGAGTGGGCAGGACCCAGAGCTGAGATTGTCCATGCCCTGCTCCCTGACCTTCCAGAGTGCTGGGGCAGCCTGGAGGAAAACAGAAAAGTACATATATCTATCAGAAACTCTTAAACAAATATAAACAAATATACCTTTTTAATTGGAAAAAAAAAAAAAAAGAGTTCTAATGTGGCCCTTTTTGAAAAAAAATCTGCTTCCTGTCCTTCCTCCAGGATTCCATGTGACACTGCCTTTGGTCAGCCCTGTGTCTCCATCCTGTTTTACCCCCCAGGAGAGCAGATCAGAGCAGTGTAGCCAAGCCTGCCGTGAATAACTCCAGAAGTTGTGTGGGATGTTGTTCCCACCTTAGTCAGTCTGAGCTGGGGGTCTGTGGAGCCACCACACAACCTGTGCCCTTTTTTGTCAGGGGCATCTGCTCAGCAGATCTGACCCTGCCTGGGGCTTGCTGGAGCTGGGAACTGTAGCAGAGTCAGCACATCTGCATCTGTTCTGGGAGAAACCTTGTTTATTTCTTTGTTAAGTGACGCTGTGTGAGGGGAGGGTGAGGAAAGCAAACGCCCCACTCTCATTTTCCTTCTCTTGTGGCTGAGCTCAGCTGAGGTGTGCTGCTTCCAGGAGATGCAGCTCTGGCATGGCTTCACCTGATGATACCTTACAGGATGAGTGTCACTGCCCCACAGAGAGCACACCCACCCTGGGCTCAGATGCTGGGACTTCCTCCTGTGTAGCACTAACTGGGAAGTGTTGCCTTTCTCTGTCAGAGCAACCAGCCATGCTTCCAGGGTGGATGAAAAGAGTTCAGATGCATTCAGAATTACACAGTTCAGCCTGAGCTTTGCTCCTCCTCTCCTCTCCTCTCCTCTCCTCTCCTCTCCTCTCCTCTCCTCTCCTCTCCTCTCCTCTCCTCTACTCTCCTCTCCTCTCCTCTCCTCTCCTCTCCTCTCCTCTCCTCCTTCAGACCAATCTTCTGTCCCAAAGCATTTTCCTCCTCCAAGCCCCCTCTGTGCACTACCTGCAAATAGGACTTAGACACATATTTTGAGAAAAAAACTGTATCTTCTGTCCTACAACTATGGACATTGTTAAATTCCATTTCAAGTTTGATTTCCAACGATAATTTTTATTACATAAATGAGGACATAAGTAAACCACTTTTCAATCTCATTCCTATGAGGATTTCTTAGTAGGAGAAGTGCACTTGACATTAAGCTACAGCTTAGATTTCTTTAAAGATCACAGAGGACACAGCCAAGGAGAAAGGGAAACAGCAAAATTGATAAGATAAATTAATAATTTACTAACAATTTCCCCCAACTGTACAATATTAGATTATGCAAAATACATTCTGTGGTTTCTCATTTAGGACACCAGCAATAGTGATGCAGGCTATACAACACAAAAACATTGATAAGACAGATGCAAATTGTATTAGAGAACTGGGCGGGCACTGCAGATGAGACACACAGAATCAGAGTTTCTGTTCAAGCCACTGCTTGCTTCCAGTGACACCCATTAGCTCCTCACTTCCACTCTCCAAAAACTAATAGATCTCTTACTTCCAACCATGCAATCTCCACAACTCCCCATTTCCCTGGTCTGCCATGCTCTATCCAGAAATACAATAAAGCACCAAGGATGCAGAGAAATTTTGAAACCCTGGTAGATCCTGTCATTAACCAGGAATGCCAGGAATAAATACATTTCTAAAAATCAGGATATGCTTCATTTACTGGTGAAGTACCTGATGATGATGATGCTGGAAATTAAGTGAGCACAGCAGAAGCATTTCACTGCTAAGTTAGGGAACAATCAGATTTAATCCAGCTCTGCATTCTTTGAATACAGCACCTATAGACAGCACTGTTATATCTCTGGTTGTGCTGTTGCCTGAAGATGCACTTAATACCTGAAACAACCTTCACCCCAACTGCTTCAGCTTACACCTAACAAGAACCTAAGAACACAGCATATGGACATCTGAGATCAACAAAAAATCACTCAATAATCTCTCACTAGCATATCTTCCAAAATTGTTGTGGTGACTTGAGCACTGTGGCACATATAGCAAAAAATCCCCAAAACAACATCAAAAAACCAACCAGTAATAATAGGTTTTAGTGGGATTTTTCACCTGTTTGTTCTGTTGGCTTTAGGCTTACTATTTTCAATCCCTACAAATAGTTACGAAAATGCTTAATTCAAGACAGAAAGCTACTGAGCATCTCCAAGTACAGTAGCCAGGTGATAATCTTAAAACAAATCCATATATCCTTGGATCCACTTCTTTGCTCCACTTCTGAGCTCAGTAGAGCTCACTGGGCTCTCTCACTCTTCTATGCACACAGAGGGAAACCTAGAGCCACTTCTGAAAGCTGCTCAGATTAGCCTGTCTGCATCCAATTCCCAAAGCAAGGGGGAAAAACCCAGCAGCAAGTGGCCTGGATTTTCAAGGACTCGTTCCATCCCCCCTAGAATTACAGCAGCACCCCGAAAAGAGCAGCCATACCCTTGAAAGCTGCTCCAGAGAGCAAATCCTACCGTGTGGCTGCCTCAGTTCTGTCTCCCAAAAGACACCAGCCACTAAGTTACTAAGGTTTAGTAACCCTTAAAA
Organism: Alethe castanea; assembly: GCA_024734035.1. Classification (NCBI taxonomy): domain Eukaryota; kingdom Metazoa; phylum Chordata; class Aves; order Passeriformes; family Muscicapidae; genus Alethe; species Alethe castanea. The sequence continues at coordinate 946,223 of JANRGV010000049.1, read as the reverse complement.
TAGCCCAGCCAGCTCACAGCAGTCCATATAGACAGTTCTATTTCAAGCACATCCAACATACTGTTAGAGATAACATGAGAACAACCCGCTTTCTTCACTTGTGCTTGACATTTATCTAATGCTTGGAGCATTTGTGCTAAGGCAGTGTGAAACTGCAAGCTTGCACATTCAACAGCTCGGACACTCACAATGCAATTCCAGCCCCGGTAAACTAGACAGTGCTAGAACAGCCCTGGAGCTCATGAGCCAAGCCTGCTCTGGAAGCTCATGTTAGCCATGGGAATCACAGACCACAGCTGCTCAGGCACAAATTTATCCCAGTTGCCCCCCCTACAGCCAGCCTCACCATCTCCTTATTTTTCCTGAAATATTTTGCCCACTGCTGACTTACTTCTGCCTAAAGCCTAGCTGAGATTCTGCACCTACTGAGCTGGTTTCTATTCTTTACCTTGCTTCCCAAACCTCAGCTTCTCTATGGAGTGTGCCTAAGCTTTGGAGATACTGCTTGACCCCCACTTGCCCATCAGAATTTGTCTCAGCCTGTCAAGCTGTTTCTGCCACACCAAGGGCAGCCCGTGGGTTGGGAAGCAGGCTCAGGAAAGCTGAGCTGACAGCCAGTGGAGCATTCTTGTTTTACACAGGGCTACATCAGTTTGCTCCTCTGTTGCACTGACACTGATCCCCAGGCAGAGTGGTCTGCTGGGCTTGGGCACACACAGGGCAGGCTCACAAGTGCCAGCCTTCCCTCTGCCTGGCACATGGGACTGGGGAAGACCAGGCATGCAGCCCCACACCAGGCACGGCTGGGCAAGAGAATAAATGGTCTGAAACCTCACGAGCCCAGGGGATGGAGAGGGAAGGTGCAACAGAGGTCATGCCAGGGCAGAAGGGCAGCCTCCCTGACACAGACCTGTCAGGGGAGGATACAGATGCCTGGGGTCACAGAATCCTTTAAGGATGGAGAAGACCACCAAGATCCCTGAGTACAGCCATTAACCCAACACTGCCAGGCCCGCCACTAACCCATGTCGTCAAAGTGCCACATTTACAGACCCTTTTAACACTTTCAGGGATAGTGATTCAACCATTTCCCTGGAAGCCTGTTCCAATGCCAGGCTATCCTTTTCGTGAAGATTTTTCTCCGAATATCCAATTTAAGTCTTTCATGGTGCAGCTCGAAGCCCTTTTCCTCTTAACCTATCTGTCAATTGTTACCTGGAGAAGAGGCGGGTCCCACCTGGCAACAATCTCCTTTCAGGCAGTTCAGAGTGAGAGGGTCTCGCCTACGCTTCCTTTTCTCCAGACTGGACGCCCCCAGCTCTTTCAGCCGCTCCTCACAGGATTTACTCTCTGGACCCTTCAGCAGCTCCTCTGCCCAACTCTGGACACGCTCCAGCACCGTTGGCCGCCCCTCCCCGCCGGAGCCCCTCGGTGCCGCCC
>JANRGV010000049.1:924721-944683 GCA_024734035.1 Alethe castanea | reverse complement strand
CTCCTCTCCTCTCCTCTCCTCTCCTGTGTGCTGCCCCTCTCTCAGGAGTGCAGGAGCAGGGGAGAATCATGTGTAGGGACATTAGCAGTGCTTGTTCTCAGGGAGAACAATCATGTTTTTCACAGTGCAGCTCCTAAAGGCCTGCCAGTGGTGCTGATGCATGTCCAGTAGTAAATACCAACCTGGAGCAGTCTGAAAGGCTTTGTGGTGGCTGCTCAGCCACCTCCTTAGGATGCTGTGTGGACTCATTCAGCCATTTGTTTGTGGCATACCCACAAAGGCTTAGAGCAGCTTTCCAAATACAGATGGAGATTGGATCTCAGCCCAGAACCATTTTGGAATTGCAGTTTTGCTACTATTGTTATTCTTTTTTCTCTCCCCAACAGTTAGATTTGTTCAGTTACTGACAACATTGAGCTTTAGACAATATAAAATCATGCATCTGGACCAGACCTGACCAGTCTGAGGCTCAGAAATCTTTTTATCAGCATGTGCAAGTGGTTTGCACCATGCATAAATAAACAACTTGCACAACTAAACCAGAAAGTTCACTTTGTGTTTGGGGTGAACTCCACAGAAATGAGTGGGGTGGGGACAGCAGTGGCTGCTGCTCCAAGCAGAGTTCAGTGAGATTTTGCTGACAAGCCTCAAACACTTCTGCTCAAAGGAAGGAAAGCTGAAGAGCCAGGAGCTCTATCTGAAGCTGCCCTGTGGAACATTCCAGACCCAGGATGGACAGCAGCAGCTCAGACAGAGGGGCTGGGTGTCCCTGGGCCGTGCCAGGGGCTGCTCAGTGCTCCAGGCACTGCCCCTCCCTGGGCAGGAGTCAGGGCTGGGGCTCCTGACATGCAGCTGGAGCTGTTTATTGAGAAACATTTTCAGGATGATTCCTGCCCCAGGGTGAGGCTGATGCAGAGACACCACAGAAAGAACCAGCAGCCCATCTAGGGATGTGTTCTGAATACCTGCCTGTTATTCTATAGGATATTAAACATATTATTGGGCTCCTCACAACCTCTGCTGCACGGTGCTTTTAGATTAAATCAGTCATTCTGGAACAGCCTGGTGTGAGCTAAACCTGCTTCTCTATTGCCATTCGAGTTAATAGGTGGAAAATTAGGCCATGCCGTTCCTGGTGCTAAAATGAGGATGTTTCTGCCCCTTTCAGCCTTTCAAAGCAGCCTCAGGTGGTCTGAGGGAGAAGCATGAGGAGAGGGATGGGTCAGGTATTGCAGCACGTGCTTGTGCTTCAGTCTGCAGGGCTGTTAGAGCACAACCCTGTGAGGGAATGAGGCACAGAAATGTTTGTGGTGGGTTCTCTGAAGTTTCTTTTTGCAATCTCATCATCTAATGTTTTACCTGAGTATGAGCAGTGCCCAAAGCTGGGGTGAGACACAGGCTGGGAGCAGTTCAGCTCCTGCAGCTGTGGTCACAGAGGACATCCATTAGTCTGCCAGCTGATCATCTTCATTTGAACAGAATGGTGTTGGGAATGGATAAAAGGGAGCAGATGATAATATAAATATATGTTCAGGTGGGGAGATGCATTTCCACCACTACAAGTGCTCGTTAGGGGTGATGAAATAGGATTCTGGCAGGGTGGGAGCAGGAGCAGGAGTTGGGATCTGCTGGCTTTGCTGATAATTTCTGCAGACATACCAGCTCATTTAGTAATGTAACAGCTCCCATTGCTCACCACTTAATGCATGATTAATGTGCCACAGGATTTCCCCAGACATTTATGACACCTTCAGGAATAGAAATGACAATGACTTTATCACATGGAGTCACTTCATACTGTCTGCATCTCTCTTAATGATTTATATATCCAGGAGTGATTTTATCACTAGTACTCAGTAACATAATAAATGAGAAAACTCAATGGTCTGTAAATTACAACACTGATTAAAGAAGTGATTACTGATATAACTCTTACATAGCTGTGATAATGCTTGCTTATATTTCAGGACAGCATTTACATATTAATGATAAATCTGCTCCAGTGTTTAGAAATACTTTACAGCTTTAATCAAAATGTAAACATTTATAAACAGATAATGTTTATTGCAGAGGAAATGAGTCGACTTCTGTTACCCTTCAGTGGGTGAAATCTGCTGCAGAGCCAGTCTGGAAAGCAGCATCACCCCTGATGGAGTTCATCCTCAGGGTGCAGCTTTGCTTGGCTGCTGGCCCCTGTGGAGCCCAGTTTGGGTTTGCTGGGTTGCTCCTGACAGGCTGGGAAGGAGCTTTGCTCACTGAGGATTTCCCAGCACTGCCATCGGTTTGTAGCTCGCTGCATCACAGGCAGAAAATCAACCACAGGCTTCAGAAGCAGCATCCAGTGTTCAGGCAGCTCCAGCATGACTGTGCCTGCTGAGCCAGGGAAGGATTTTGTGTTCAGCTGCTCCCTCTGTAAAAGGCCACCATTAACATGCATGAAGAGAGGGGAGCCTTTTCTGTTTGTTCGGGGTTGAGCTGCCAGGGTTGCACTGGGAGCTCGTTTTGTCACAGTGGTCACCTTTTCTCTTCCCCTCTCAGGTCTCTGACAGGTGTGACTATGTTTTTGTCAACGGCAAGGAGATGAAAGGCAAGGTGAATGCCCTGGTGAACTTCACCTATCAGTACCTGAGTGCTCCCCTGCAGATCACGGTGTGGGTGCCTCGCCTGCCCCTGCAGATCGACATTTCTGACACTGAGCTCAGCCAGATCAAAGGCTGGAGAGTCCCTGTCGTTTCCAACAAAAGGTGGGTTTGCATTTCATGGGTGATGTGCAGAGGGAACGCTCCCAAAATGCATCTCCCCTGAGGAGCAGCATGGAGCCCCCAGCTTTGCACTGGGCACTGCAGCTACAGTAAAGCTTCAGAAGTTGTGGGGCTTCTGTGCATGTGTCTGCCTTGGGCAGCAAAACACAGTGTGGAACTGTGGCAAGGTCCACTGCAGAGCTGTTGTTTGGAGATGGCAGCACGGATGAGGAGTGGCACAGTCCAGTTGTGTGGCCCTTCATGGTGTGGGGTGGCCAAGGCTCATGGGTGGTGCAGGAATCCCGAAGGGAGGGCTCTGTTGGAGGGGGCCCCCTCCATCAGCACTGCAGTGTTAATTTCACTGACATTCTGAGCACATTTCCTTCTGCTGTTGCGTGCTGCTGTGCCAGGCCGGCCAGGGACAGCGACGACGAGGACGAGGAGGAGCGCAGGGGCCGCGGCTGCAGCCTGCAGTACCAGCACGCCACCGTCAGGGTGCTCACCCAGTTCGTGGCCGAGGACTCGGGGCCCTGGGGCCAGCTCAGCTACCTGCTGGGCTCGGACTGGCACTTTGACATCACTGACCTGGTCAGGGACTTCATGAAGCTGGAGGATCCTCACGTTGCCAGGCTGCAGGAGGGCAGGATCCTCGTGGGCCGCGAAGTGGGGATGACCACGATGCAGGTACTGCTCTGGGCAGGGCTGCTGGGGATCCTGCCACTGCCCTGGGGGGGACTGTGTGGGAATCCTCGCTAAAGCCAGGGCAGAAAGGAGAATAGAGCTCATCTGGTGGGTGTGAGGAAGGTGGAGAAGACAGCGCGTGCCTGAACTGGCTCTCTGCAGTTCCCTAAAGAGAGCAGCATAGCCTTTGGTTTCAGCAAAGGGAAGGATGTTCTACTGTCCTGATGTTCCATCAGAAACAGAAAAAAACAGAGGAAACAAGCATTTCCAAGCCAAGAAACGAAGGACAAATCCTAGGCTGGTGAGCTCCCTTGGGAGTAGTTGGGAGTTCCCATCCTTATGGGAAGACAGAGTAACAGGAGAACTGTAAATCCACTCTCATGCTGAAATAATGCAAACAACACAACTGGGATAGGACAGCTCCCAGTTTTGGGTGGTTCTCAGCCATAACCTCTCCACTCAGGTTTTCTGATCCTGCTAATGAAATCAGACTCCGTTTTGCATGTGCTCCTCATTTCTGTGCGTAAAGCTTTGGAGACAAGAAGGGATGGTGACCTTAAGAAAGGTTGTATTAATTGATCAGCCTTTTCCTAAGTCAATTCTTCTGTGTTTCTCCAAAGGTTTTGTCTCCTCTGTCTGACTCCATCCTGGCAGAGAAGACAGTGACAGTGCTGGATGACAAAGTGACCATCACAGACCTCGGGGTGCAGCTGGTGTCTGGGCTCTCTCTCTTCCTGCAGCCCAGTGCAGCCACCAGCAGGGCCATTGTGGCCACAGCTGTTGCCCAAGAGCTGCTTCACACTCCTAAGCAGGTAATGTTCACTCTGAATTTATTGGGATGGGGCAGGGTTTTATCAGTGTAAAGTGCAGGTGATCATTTATAGCAAGTTTAGAATTTAGACTATAGATGTGTCCATGGTAATTGCTTTTCCCTACAGATGCTTGAAATTACTTTGTCATTTCTTCCTTTCCAATGTGGACTTTATCTGCAGTAAAGTTCTAACTACACTGAAGTTAGTGCTGTTTGCAGTTTTAATACCCTTTCTTTAGCTAATGAGCCTGTGTTGTTCTCACTGCACAGGCAGTCTGCACTGCTTTGCTGTATGAGCCCTTGTTTTTTGTGCTGGAGAGCACAGAGCTCTGTGGTCACAATTTAATATCTTGAAGAGCTGTAAAATAGAATCAGAAGATGGCCACATACATTTCTTTCCCCTCCTGGAGCCCTGACACACTGCCAGGCTCATCTCTCCTTTTATTTCTCATACGGATTTTGGGGGTTTCATCATCCAGTTCATGTGCTGATCTTAATTGAAGCAACTTCTCTTCTCTCTAAAGAGGGTCTCTGAAACAGCTTGTCTCAGGTCACAAGCTCTGTGGAAAAGAAGCTTGGAGAACACCACCAGATCAAGTCAGCCAGTCACTCTGGCCCAGAATGAACCCAAGGGTCAGAACGTGCTTCCTCCTGTTATTTGAGGATTTGGGGACTGGGGACCATGCAATTAAATCTGTCCACAGCTACTCCTCTTGCAGAAACTGTTTTCCCTCTCACATAGATAGGGAGAGATCTCAAGTCAAGTTTTATGGCCCATTTTCATGATTATTGCTACCTAATTTTCTGGAACATAAAAATAATGTAGTTTGTTTTATAACTTAGTGACAGCAAAATGTCCAAACTGAAAGGACACGGTGCCCATCTGTTCCATTTGTTGCATCCTGTAAACATAAGAATCTTATGTAATTAACCCATTTATACCCTTCTTCAGAGCTTAGAAAGCACATCTGGCATATTGTTCTGGACAAAGACTGTGAAAACAAAAACTGGAGCATTTCTAGCCCAGTCCTGTCCTGTAGAGCACCATCAGTCCTGCAGCAGCACTGGAAGAATTGGGGCTTTGACTGCAGAGAAAAGAGCTTGTGAGTCTGGAGAGGCTGCCCAGTCCCACTGGCAGCTTCTCACATTTATGGATGATCTGTCCTGAGGATGAAAAGCCATTTATCAGCACCAGGTTATCAGACTATGCCAGTGGTGCCCATTGTGACACCTCCTGTTGTTCATGGCATGGCAATATGATGTGAAATGCATTATATTATAATTGTCACTGCAACTGGCAAGTTAGGGAGTAATACAAAAGAGTAAAAATGTGGTTTGGGTTGAAATTATTTTTCCCAGCATCTGAGTTCTGAAATTATTGTAGTGGAATGTTTGTTTGAAGCCGCTGTTCCTCTGCAGGACAATTTCAGGTGGCTGAGAGTGGCACATCTCTGGTGCTGGAGTGGGGATGGCAGGCCCTGGTTCTGAGCAGTGCATCTCCATCACCAAAAACTGGGACAGGAACAGATTTCACACTGGGAAATCAATGGAAGGAAGTGGTGTAGGAGTGACCTACAGAGCCCCAGACATATTTTCCTTTCATTTGCAGTTTGGATGAAGGATAGAGCATTTAAGTCACTTTCCCTTAGAAAAATTAATGCAAATATGGGAATGTTTGTGGCTAAATTTTGCAAGAAGTGACTCATGATTTGGAGTGCATCAGCTGAGATCCTGACTGAGCTGGAATTCTGAAGGCAAATGCTGAGTGTTTTCTGGAAATCAAGCCCTTTTCAGAGAGGGTTTTTTCCATGGACACAGCCCAAGTCTAAGTCTGTACTTGAACACTATGAGGACTTTATTATTTAAGTGCATCTTTTCCTTTCAAGCAAGTTTATAAAAAGGCCCAAATAACTCATGCAAACCTTACTGATGCAACTGAAAAACAAAATTCAGGGCTTTTGCTGTGGCTTTCTTTCAGTGACCATAATGATTGGATTACCTTAATCATAATGACCACAGCTTTCTGCATAGGCAGCACAAAGCAGCCAAAACACAAGTCCTGAAAAGCTGGCAGTTCCTCCATAAATACAAAGCACTCTAAAGAAGATAAGCCAATATTTTTTTACCTCGGATGCTTTTTAGATACCTTTATCTGTAGCTGAGCAACTAATTACCTGCTGTGACAAGGTGACCTTGAGGGATGCTGAGCCCATCCATTATTTTTAATCAATAGGGAGCTCATTGGCACTGAAGAGTGGATCAGTGATTTAGGTGCCTAAAAATACACACAGGTTGACCAACTCTTAAGTATCAAAGATGAAGTATCTTCTGAAAATTTGGAAACTGTGAGCAATCTAGTTTTGGTGGCCATCTGCTCAGGTAGGAAAGCTGTTCCATTTGGCTTGTTCAATCAACAGTTGTTAAATCAACACTGTCATCTGAAAGGCTTCTCCAAACTGTAAACAAAAGAAAACCTACAGTGTTTCCTGATCTAAGTGAGCTCCAAGAACTCTCAAAGCTCAGCTGCCTCTGCAGGGAAACTCAGTCATGTCCAGCTTTTTTGTCACTGTAGGGTATTGCATGGGGTCTAATGACCTGAAATGGGTCAGTGGAGAAAGAAGAAAAAAGCCTTTACTAAACAGCTCTGTGCAGTAACGTGTCTCTCAGTGCTGCTGGGGAGCTGCAGACATTTTCTCAGGGAAAAAGAGCAGTGCTGGTGCTTTCTGAAAGGCAGGTTCTGGTGTTCCCCAGGTCCTGCTGACACCAGTGACAGCCCTGGGGCTGGGGGTGTCTGCTCTCCCTGCTGGAGGGGAGAGGAGAGGAGAACAGCCTGGGGGCATTTCTGGCCATTTCTGACCCCCCTGGCCCTGCCTATTGGATGGGCTGGTTCAGGCAAACCAGTTCTGAGAATTCACTGACATCTCACAGTTAATAGCAGGTATTAGGAGTATTTTTATGGTGTGGGTTCATTACCCCATCCTGGCAGTGTACGTTACATTTAAATTGTATTTATATCTTCTTTAAGCTGACAGAGCAGTGGAATGGCTGCCAGGGATGACAAAGGAATCCAGCAGCATGGGGAAGGGAGAAGGGGTGCATTGTTAGATAAGAATCTGAATTCTTCCCTTGCAAATACAAGCAAATTCCCACTGGAAATGAATGCCACATTAGCAGACTGGACAAAAAAGGAGAGAGAGAAATCCACAGTGGGGGAATGCATGGTTTGAATTAAGATCTGAGTCTTGGCTGCCTTTCATTTCCACATCATAATGATCAAGCCCAATTCTTAATACACAAGCCACAGGCTTAAAAATAAATGCACTTGTAATACTTTGATATTTCATGTGATAAAATTGCTGGGGAAATCCATTCCAGCATTCATGTCCCCAGACAGAACAATCAGAGCTGGTTTAAGAGAAGCTGCTGAGAACAGTGTTGCTTTGCCTTTATTTCAGGGAGGGATGTATTTGTTTTCTGCAGAGCCAACCATTTCTTTCCTCTGATGTCTTGCCTCACTCCAGGACCCTTGAGCTGACCCCAGCAATTGAGGGCTTATTCACAAATACTTTTATTTGTGCTATAGTGAATGAAGACCATTTTTAATGACTGCTTTATTCTGAGCGTGGAATAAAATCAAATATCCTGATCTGTGTTTCTAAGCAGCAGAATTCTCCAAAATGCAGCCAGTTTATCCAAGATTTATCCAATGGATCTTTGGACTGATAAGCCACAATGTAATTCAAGGCCAGAAAAGGTGGTGGGACTGCCACAGATCAAGGGCTGAGATCACTCCTGTAGTGGGGGAAGAGAACAGCAAAGGCACAAGGGAAAATTCAGACAAAACATGTCTTGGTAAAGTTTTTTATTTGCTTAAGGGAAGCCTGGTGATAATCAACAGTGGTTGAAGCAGTTTCTACATTCTGGACTGGGTTTTGGTGTCATGAAGCTGAGCTAATGACCATTCTGTGGCTCAGTTCCCATCCCAGTCAGTGTTTGAGAGCAGCCTGGCACTGGCGTGGCCGTGGGTTGTTCTGGGAGTGCAGTGAGCACCTCTGTGTGTGTGAAGGGAGGAGAGAGGAAAAGCAAGGAAAGAAAGGCTGGAAAGCAAGCTAATCCCTCCAACTCTCTGTTTATGCTTGATAATTAAAGAGCACAAGCATTTGTCAGCTCAGTGTTGAGGCCATGAGACGAGGGGCAGCAGCTTTGCAGGTGGGAAGGCTCCAATCCATCTTCATCTTCTGAGAGGAGCTGCAGGACCTTGTCAGAGGCTTGGAGGGGATTTATTGATGTGGTACACAGGATTTGCAGAAACAGCTCCTTGAAGGACATGGCACTAAATCATTTCCGTTTTCTCTCTTCTTTTCTTTTTAGCTTTTCAGAATTTATAATCATTTGGGAAATTCACTTCCTTGCCCTGCCTTTGGCTTTCCTTTAATGATGTGAAGGAGAGGAGATGATCTCTTGCCAAACAGAATATTTGGCCTGATACAATATATTTTGGCAAGATTTTAAACTTTCCCTCTTTCTTTCATTTGTTTTCCTTCCCTTTTAATTAATGTTGTCCATAGTACGGGGATGACAGCATTGTTTTGTGAAAAAAATTGGTTCCTCCTATGAAGAAACATTCTCTTGGAAATAAAAAATGTCAGTGCTGGTAGAAAATAATGGCTAAGCCAGTGCACACCTCTGTTATCTACAGTAAATCACATGTGTGCCTGCAAATTTCAGCTGCCTGCCACCTCATTTTTCTCTGTCTCTACTTCATAAAACCAGGAATGCAGAATTGTAGAGCAGTGGTGTGAAGAACAGAAGTTGCTTTGAAGTTGCTAGCCACTTTGTCCAAATGCACAAAGGATTTAGTGACGTAAATCCCTTGGCAGAGGTGTGGGGCTGGGGATGTTCCAGCTGGGAAGGGGGCACAGGTGTCATCATTTCCAGCCCTACCTGTCCAGAATCCTGTGCTTATTTCCTGTGCTGGGAGTGGTGCTGGTGTTTTCCCCGATGAAAAGCCAGTGTGTCCTCCCCAGTGGCACACAGGGCTGACCTTTGTTTCGGGGACAAGGAAGGCACCAGGGTGCTGAGCTGCCTGAGGAGGTGAATCCTTTTCTCCCTGCACATGTCCGTTAAAAAACCCCTCTGCTTTCCAATGACCAGGGTTGCTCTGCTTAGGTTTCTGTGATGGAAATTCCAGCTGTGCCCTGCAGCTCTGTGTTTGTCTGTTCAGCCATTTCAGGCCTGTTTCTCTAATGAAAGATCAGATGTTTTAATTTCCTTATGCAGTTCACCCTTCCCAGCTTCTGAGTTACCCTGGCTCTGTTTCAGCTCTTTGAAGTAAATTTGAATCACCAAGAACTTTGCCTTCTTTCCTGTTGTGCCACAATTTATTTTTCTTCTTTCAGTCCCTCAAGTACTTGCTGATATTGCTTTGGAAATCAAATATTCAGTTTGGCCCAACCTTCTGCCCAGCTAAATGCCCCTTGCTGTTTTCATTGAAAAGCTTTAAATTCAACTGGAAGGGTAGCAATTCTCTTTGTTTATAACTGTAGCATAACAAATTGCAGCCAATTGAAAACCATATAAAGTTGTAAATTTGTATTATGACTGGACATTAACAGGGTGGCAATGTTTTTCCCCAGTGGTAATTTTTCAGCCCTGTTGTTCTGATGTACCCAAGTGTGAAGTTATTAGAGCCATTTGTGGCTGAAGTGTGGGAAGGAAAGAACTTCACTTTTGTGGGAAGTTGCACTCTGGCAATCTGCCTGGCTGTCTGCTGGCTACACAGGCAAGACATAGAACAAATGAAAAATTAAAGAATTGTCCTGCAAAGAAAGCTATTGAGATGTGGAGAAGTAAATATCTGTGTCATCTGGATGAGATTTCCCCTGGCAAAGAGCTGACCTCTGGCTTTGTGTTTGCTTCTAATGATGCCTTCTAACAGTGCTACCTGCTGAGCACACAGACAGACCAATTAAATCCAGGCCATTTGTAATTTTATTGTAGAGATCATGCCAGAATCCCCATCCTTGTCTTCTCGACACAGAAATTTGGTGGGCTTTTTAATTATCTCAAGGATAAAATGTGTTTTACTTAAAACAAACCTTCCTCCAGCAAAATGGCAATTGTTCTGTGAGTCATTTTCTTCCAGATGAATCTTCTGCTCCAGCCATTTCCAAGATATTGTGGTAGCTCCTTTCTCCTGCTAAGATACTTATGCCTTAATTTGACAGCTCCTCATGACACCTGTGCATGTGGAACATGAGGAAAATAAGTGTTCTGTCAAGTGCCTCCAGTAATTTTTGTGATTTGCCTCTTTTGGCTTTTGTACGACAGGAATGACTTTCCTTACAGAGCTTGTAAAATTGTGGCTTGCTAATGGGTACTTTGGTAATAAAGACATCTCGTATCGATCATTTTCTGTGTCCTTGTGCAAAACATTTGCAGGGAGGGTTACAGCAGAGCCTTCAGTGAGAAATGTGTCCAGTGTTTTTCTCCGTCACTCGAGGCTTTGTGCAGTCCCCGTGTCCCGCTTCCGTGGATGAGGCCCTGACTTTAACCATCTCCCTGTCCTTTCAGGAGGCTGTGGTGAGCACCTGGATCCAGTTCAGTGACAGCTCTGTCACCCCACTGGACATTTACGACCCCAAGGACTTCTCTCTGTCGGCCGTGTCGCTGGACGAGCGCGTGGTGTCGGTGCGGCAGAGCCCGGCGCTGCGCTGGCCCGTGGTGGCGGCCGAGGGCGAGGGCCAGGGCGCGCTGCTCAGGGTGGACATGCTCATCTCCGAGGCCTGCCAGAAGTCCAAGAGGAAGAGCGTGCTGGCCGTGGGCAGCGGCAGCATCCGTGTGAAGTTCGGCCAGAACGACGCGGACGCGGCGGGCGGCTACGGCGAGGCCGAGGTGGAGAACCGCGCCAGCGAGCGGCGCCACAGGGGCTGGGAGCAGGAGCGGGAGCGCCAGGGCCAGCATGGCAGTGCCACGGGGGACAGGGACGAGGGGCCCCTCAGGAGGGCCAGCACCACCGCCAGGTCCGTCCTCAGAAATAAGGTCGTCAGGAACAACCGGCTGGACGGCGGCAAGCTGTCGGACGACAGCCAGCTGCAGAACATCCCCATCGACTTCACCAACTTCCCTGCGCAGGTGGAGCTGCCCAGAGGAGGGGCTGGCATGGAGGACAGCGAGCTGGTGCAGACACCCCGGGGCCTCAGCGACCTGGAGATCGGCATGTACGCCCTGCTGGGCGTCTTCTGCCTGGCCATCCTGGTGTTCCTGATCAACTGCGCGGCCTTCGCGCTCCGGTACCGCCACAAGCAGGTGCTGGTGGAAGGACAGAGCACCATGACCCACTCCCACGACTGGGTGTGGCTGGGCAACGAGGCCGAGCTGCTGGAGAGCGCGGCGGAGGCGCCGCCGCAGCAGGACGAGCACACCACGGCCATCGACCGCGGCGCGGGCCTGGAGGGCAGCCAGCTGCTCAACGGCGGCGCCCCGAGGGGCCTGCAGGGCCTGCAGGGCCGCGCGGCCGCCGAGCCCGCGCGCAGGCCCGGCCCCGAGCACGGGCCGCAGCCCCTGCCCTCGCCCACCTCCAGGAGGAAGAGGGTGAAGTTCACCACCTTCACCACCATCCCGCCCGACGACGGCTGCCCCACCGTCAACTCCATCCTGGGCGGCAACGACGATGACATTAAGTGGGTGTGCCAGGACATGGACCTGGGGGACTCCACAGAGATACGAAACTACGTGGGGAAGTGCAAGGACAAAGTGTAGCGCTCCCTGCTGGGGTTTTTCTGGGTTCAACCACACCTTGATGCCTTCAGTTCTACAGTATATATTGGGACGGGCGACGGGGAGGGGAAGGGGTCGCCAGCGGAGGTGATGAGGCAGTTTTTTATAATCAGGGAAAGAAATTTGCCAAACTGTCCATGGTTTGTTTTTGTTTTTCGCTTTGTTCTGTTGTTTCTCTGTTGTTTGTTTGTTTTTTTCCTGTGGTTTTTCTGCTTCTCACAGATTTAGGAAGTGGAATACAAATAGCAGAAAGGAACAGGGAAATGCTGTGACCAATACGATGAACTGGGCAAGATGAGGTTGTGAAAATTCATTTTATGGGTCATACAAATAATAATGGTAGTAATATTTCACAGTACCAAAAATACCTGTAAAAAGAAATGAGAGGATATAAGAGCATGAAAAGAATAAGCAAGAGGCAAACAATACCTGATTCTGGTTCCAATAAAACATCACAGTTATGGACATGTGACCCACAAGGGGACTTTTCATATTGGCACTTGAGCTGGTTCTTTTCATTCCCTCATTCGAAATGAAGATGTGTCTTTGGCATTACATGTGAAGGAGGAAGAAATTACCTGGTATTCTCATTTTCACTTTTCCATTTGTCTTGTAAATTGAAACAGAATCATTTTCCCTCTTGTATTTTTCTTTTAAATATCTTGAAAACAGGAAAATTTAAAATTCAGTAAGTTCATAGTGGGCCAAGAACATTCTGTTTCTAAGTTAGCTAAACAGTCTCCTGTCATTTAAGGAATTCAGGGGATAAGTATTGGCTAATAATTTCCATGTGCTGTCTCTTCTGAAAGCCTGAGCCTGCATTCCACCCTAACTGGAAAGATGTTCTGTTTGGAAGAGTTTTCATTTTCCTTTCAGGTTTGGATTGTCTGTTTAGTTGCTCGTTTAGAATTTCCAAAGTTCCTGTGTTTCACCAGGGGAAGAAGGTGCTGGTTTTTTGTTAGCTTTTACAAGTCCCAAGCAATGGGAGTGCCCCACTGGTGCATCCTAAATGTACCTGGAACTGAGACAGGCCAGATGTGTACAGCTGGAGTTGGGCTGTTGGTTTGTTTTGTTTTGGGTTTTGTTTTTTTTAAACCAGGTTCATGAATTCATAATTTTGTGCTGTAATTTACTGTTTATTCTGATGTCACCAGCTCTCATCAAGCTCTGAAAGCAAGAAGAAGAATGGACAGAAAGAGCCTGATTGCCCCCAACTTTAATTCCCTTGTACTGGGAGATCTGGCCTCTGGGCACACTGTGGGGAGGGAGGGAAATATTGCTGAAGCAAGGTCAAGAAATATCTGGAGCTATTTTATAGATTTTTGGGGTTTTTTTTTGCCATTGGACCAGCTAAGACTGGAAAGTTTTGACTAGATTTTAAATCTGATGCTTTGAATAAACAAATACCAGCCCAGTAACAAATCAGAAGCAAATACAAAATAGAGATTTAATTCCTGCTGTGAACTGGCAGAACTGTGTTCACTCAGAGCCAGTTCACATTCCTGGAGGACACAGATCAAAATCTATCCCATGAGGAAACCACTGTCCTCCCCAAGCTCTCCTGGCTAAAAAGAGGAGGTAGATCCAGCCTTTGGAAAGCAGTATTGTATCAGTGTTATGTCCTGACTGATAGCCAGAAGCACTTGCATCGTCCTGTCTTTGCCATGTATTTCGTTGTTTTGGGTTTTTTAATTACTAAACTCCGTAGTTTGGTTTTTTTTTTGGTTTTTTTTTTTTACTTGGACAAAGTCAATCCTGCCACCCAATAACATAGATGGACGTTTTAACAAGATATGCCTAGTATGCATTGTAGACTGAAAGAATGTAATATTTATTTATACCTGTTATATGAATTGTAATTAAAATGCTTTACACAGCTTGACAAATTAACCTCTCTTTCCTCAGGGGGGGCTCTTCTGTCATTTCTGTGAAATGCTGCAGCCAGTGCCCTGGAAGAGGATTTAAGGCACTTTCTGGAGGGAGGACAGAGATGAATGAAGGTTTGCACGAGCAGCTCCAGGACCCTGCTCCTGGCATGGGCAACTCCTGTCATCAATTAATCAATTAATTAATTAATGGTGTGGCTCTTCCTGGGAAAACACAGGTGTCCCTGAGGTGGGAAAGGCATTTACAGCATGGAGCTGCAGCAGACAGCAGCAGAGGAGTGAGAAATGCAGTGTTGGAGCAAAACCAGTGCACTGTGATAGCACAGAATGGAGCAGTGTGACCAAATCGTGGGGCTGTGCAGAGCAGGACAGGCTGGATTTGAAAAGACAACAGAGGGAGGTAAAAAAAAAGGGAAAAAACTGAGCCCTGCCTTCACATCCAGTTTTTCTGAAGCTACAGAACATGGGGCTTCGGAGTCTGATACTGAATTTTTTCCACTTGTCTTGCACTGACCAAAAATTGTGTCACAGCCCTGCTCTGAGCGAGCCACCATAAATGATCATCTCAGCAGGGAGGAAACCACTGGGCTGTGAAATATCATTTATTTGAGAAATGCACGTTGGGTCAGATGGCAGGATTTCCATTTCTGCTGCATTTCTCCAGAGGCACTGGGGTGGGGCCCAGGGAGCTGCTGGAGCTCACCTGCCCTGCCAGGGCTGCAGAGAGAATGCTGCCACCCACACCTTCTGCCAGGGAGCCAGCAGAGAAACTCATTAATGACAACCTGCACTTAGAGGAGAGCCTTTCATCTGAGAAGCTCAGATGTGACTGTAAAGGGTAAATATGTGAGCAGGCTGTGTCCTGCAGGGAGACAGGGCTGGGTGAGCAGTTCCTGCCTGGGAATTGTGAGTGGAATCACCTGGAGCAGTCAGGAGCAGGAACCTGGGCAGGTGGGCAGGGCAGGGGAGGGTCAGCATTGGTGCAGGCTGGGCTGGCTGTGAGCAGAGGCAGCTGTGGGACAGCACAGAGCAGGTGGAGGTCAGGGCAGTTCTGCTGCTGAGGCCATGGGGACAGGAGGGACCACAGGAAAAAAGTGAGTTCTGCCTTTATTCTTCTTTATTACTGAGTTCTGTTTGGGGAAGATTCATGGTTTAAGTGAACTGAGTGCGGGAATCAGCAGGAGAAACTCTGTTTATTCCTTACCTTTGGCAAGGGAATGAGGTGCCAAGCCCTTGCCAGTGCAGCAGCCACAGGGAGCATCCTGCAGCACAGCTGGGTCCTGAATTCTGCCTTATCCTGAATTCTGCCTTATCCTGACTCCTGCTTTACCCTGAATTCTGCCTTATCCTGACTCCTGCTTTACCCTGAATTCTGCCTTATCCTGACTCCTGCTTTACCCTGAGCCCTGCTGATGTGGCTGAGCTCCTGGCAGTCCATATTCCTTCGTTTTCTTTCTGGTTATGTTTAACTGCTTGCAACCTCTTGGTTCAACCCCAATTTAAATACCAGTCCAATGTTTTCATAAGCAAAATTGTTCATTGATATAAAATGAGGTGAGTAGTGATCTGTTAATTCAGTAACACTTCAAAATGACTGAACATGAACAAAATGGTAAATTGCAATTACATTCCTAAGAGAGTACATATGAAATCCATATTAATACCACATTAGTTCATCATGACTAACATTATTATAGCTAATACTAAATGATAAAATAATGACTACCTACTTATAGAATTAGCATTCTAATCTTCCTCCTAAAAGGAATATAATTATGCTTCTCTAGAAATAATGCAAAGATTTGCCTACTTAAGTGATTATTTAGGCACAAAATATGGGTTTCAGCTGACTCAGCATGAATAGCCTCATGTAGGGTTTCCTGAGGTAAACAGCACAGTTAAATGTGCAGGAGTTAACTTGTTGAATTTTTGAGGGAAAAACTGTGGTTTATCTTTTTAATTTAGAAAGAGGTATTTGCATTCCATTCTGACATTTAGGAAACAATATTGCAGATAAGAAAAAATAGCTGCATAGATATGATTTATCTTCTAAGTAAACTGGATTTAACATTTTTCATGGTCTTCATTTCTGCCATGTACAATAGGCTGTAGAACAACAACTTTGTCCTATTTAAGCATCTAAGAACCCAGAAAATGAAAAAGAGTTAAGAGAGAAATTTAAAAAAAACACATGAACAGAGGCTAACAGACACTCCTGGTGACACTGGCCTTCCACATATTAAAAGTTTTAGTTTGGTTTCAAAATTACTTTTGCAAAAGGCTGAAAGTGAACACAGAATTTTTTTAGTCCTAACACCAGTATTTCATGACAACATTTGCTCTTTGTAATGTTTATGTTTTACATCACAGAACTGAATCTTATGTGAGTGATGGCTTTAGCAAAAACATTTTTACATTAATAACCCATGACTAAAATGAAACTGTGTAATGAAAGAAAAAGGGGAATGTAAAAAATCTGTTTGACTTTCCTTTAAGTGGGATGCTACAGTAAAGCTCTGAACACATTTAAAAAGGCCGACTCAGAGGAGGCTTTCATAGAAGCATCTGTGAGGCTATAATTTTGTGTAATTTACGAGGGACTTAACAGAGTGACTAAGAAGAGAGAAAACATGAAAGTAAAAGGTGAATTTAAAGGCACAACTTTTGCCTGAGAAAACTGTTAATCTACAAATTAAAAATGACAAAGGTGTAACGACCAATCCATCAATATGACAACCAGCAGTTTTAGGTTGTTTCTTTTCCATACTAAAGTAGACAGGTCTTTAAATTGTTAAAAGGAACAATTATTTGAGCCTCACACACCAGTTGATGATTGTGATTTGCTATGTCTTTATATGATATATTTATTATCATGACATATTTGGGTCAGAAATGTTGAGGAACACAGATTGCTCTTTGGCAAACAATTTAAACTACTGCAGTCTTTAAAGTTCTACAGGGTTTACGATATTTGAGAGAGCAATTAACAGCATGTTGAACCATTCTCGAACAATCATGCCCTTTCAAGTTGACTGTCAATGTACAGGCAGGTCAGGTATGGATCTCCTGTTAGCAGCCTCTAGACTTCTTCTGTGCAGCTCAGGAACAAAGCTGGGTGGGGGTGGCATGCAAATTAGGCACTCTGCATCAGAAGCCAGGGAAGCTTCAGGCTGCCAAGACAAGAGCCTTTTGTTTCTTACAAGGCCCTCACACTTGAATTGCAGAACTATTTATTTATTTATTTTGAA
Organism: Alethe castanea; assembly: GCA_024734035.1. Taxonomy (NCBI): domain Eukaryota; kingdom Metazoa; phylum Chordata; class Aves; order Passeriformes; family Muscicapidae; genus Alethe; species Alethe castanea. Next base: position 927,537 of record JANRGV010000049.1, on the reverse strand, counting down.
CACTGTTAAACAAACTTTTTAATGCTTTCTACGAAACTTGCTGGCAAAAGGCGTGCTGTAGAAGACAAAAATGCAACTAATTGCATTCAAATTAACATAGATTTTATACATACGTATATATGTCTAAAAATGCATTTTAAATTATGATAGGATATGATACTTAGTCAAAGCTAGTTCCTGTTGAAACAGTACAGGAAATAAACTGAATACTAAAACACATAAGTAATTATTTTAATAGTTTTGTACTGCCTGCAAAAATGTAATACAGCAGAAAAAAGCTGGACTAAAAATGAGACATTTATATTTGCACAAAAAGATGCTCTCAAGGTAACGTGTAATTTAAAGCTCTTGACACATTTTCACTCCTGTGAACAGTGACAGTCTCACTTGGAGAAAACATAGGAATTTTTTCCTCAGGTTGCCTTGACTCTGCTAGTTTACTTAAATCACTGTCTAAATGAAATACTTCAGTGAGTTCTTCTGCAGTGCATAAACAGTAACAATTGCTGTCAAGAATTCCAGCAGATATACCAGGAACAGGTATGAATCTTCCCACCCATATGAGCATAAAAAATTCACACTCACTTATCAATTAGAAGCTGCAAACAGAAAGGCTTGCTCTGTTTCCTCCACAAGAGTTAATACCAGCTCAGTAGGAGGCAAGGACCTTGACAGGGTAGCCCAATCCTCTGCCACACTGCCAGACTTCTGCTGGGGAATTGAACCCCTGTGTCAGCCTGAGGAGTTAACCTGTAGTGTATTCGGGCTTGCAGGAGCTGCTGTGTTAATAGTACTAATTTTATCCAGGCTTTTTTGACAAAATCAAATGGCCTTGAGAGATGTTGTGCTCTCAGATCAGAGTCACAGCATGTACTTTATAGTGAATCTCAGCTATGTTAACAATTTCATTAGTTCTTTCAGATTATTTTAATAACTATAAAACCCCAAGACCTAAATAAGATAATGAAATTGACCAAATTGTTTAATTACTTGAAATACAGGTGCTAAAATTATTTTAGAAAAAAAGAAAAAAGATAGACCCCAATCTTTATATTGATAATTTTTTATTCAATCTGCTTTCAAAATTAAGTGCTTTGAATCAAAAATTACAGACCACAGTGTAAAATATAGAAAGTTTTTTGCACTCTTTTTTCTTTGCCTATTTCCTTCCATCTTAATAATAAATTAATGATCCTTTAACCTTTTCTCACCGGCAATTAAGCCACAAATTTTACTGATTCTGAGTAGGCTGCTCACTAAATGTAAAAGTTAAATGCTCAGTCAGAGCTATTGACTTTGTATCACAGATATCTGAGAGTTTAGAATGAGGGTCTCAAGTTCTTGCTGGGTTGTGCTCAAAGCCTATTTACTCATACAGCCTTTGTGAATCCAGTTGCCAACTAAACTTTGCATATGCTTCAACTAGGCATGATAGTAAAGGCAGATGCCCAAAAGAACTGGAAAAAAAGATGAAAGAAAGTACAAATACACAAAGCTAAAATAGTCAAATAGCAAATGGGAAGTCAGTTTATGCAGAGCATGGGATAATAAATGAAAGAAACCAATTTTTGAGCTGTTAAAATGTTGAAAGGAGACTGTAATGAAGCAATTTAACAGTACCAGTGGGAAAACTGTAATTCTACCTTTGTACAGTACTGTGGAAGTAGAAGACAAAATAAGCAGTACTAAAGAGGGGAATTCTGATGAAATTAATTTACTCAAAGACAGTCCATATTGCTCTCTCATCCACAAAATTGCACAAGTACAGACTCATTAAGGATTAGTAAAAATGGTTGTGGAAAGAAAAAATAAATAGAAGAGACCTTCAAACTTACATTCATGATAATCAAACTATGTATATAAAATTTTTCCCTCCAACTACCAAGACAAAAGGAATTACTGAGCCTCAGAATAACAAACAATAGCCAGATGGTCTAGTGGGACTCTTAACAAGAAAGAGCAAGTGACAGGTATTTTCAAATGCCATGGAAAAATCAGGTAACATAATACATATAATGGATATATGTAGTATATTCACAATGGATTACAAAAATATTAAAATATAATTTTTTTTCTCCATTCTTTATATTTATTGATTGGTAGATAAACATTTAGTCAATTCTGTTTGTCACTCAGTGGAAATATATTGAAAATAAAGAAAGCAAAATAAATATTTCAGTTTAGTTAACAGCAGGAGGGATTTTTCCATGAAAAAAAAAAGTACTTATTAAATGTACCTGTACAAAGATACTGTGAATACACAGACAATTTGGTAATAAAGGTAAAAAACTGCATATGGGATGCCGCTATTTATGCCAATGAAAGTGCTCCAACTGAAGACAGAAATCTAGCAAATAATTCTATTCTTTCTAATTGGCTGAACCAAATATCTTTAAAATGGACCATCACTGAACTTGGACTCAGATCCTCAAACATATGTGTGTAGGAGTTGGGTGACTAAATACCTTGCAGGAGCAGGCAGCCTCCATGTGCAATATCTAAATAAAAGTAGAAGGGTAAGGTTGATTTGTTTTTCACAAATCTGTCATCACTTTACTCCCAACCGTCTGCATAACGAAATATATGAGACTTCCTTATTCACAGACCCTTCAAGTTTATTCAACTAGGATGATTACTGCTCTATCAGCTGTCAGAAAGTAAAATAACTAGGAGAGACCTGTTTGCTCTTTAAAAATAGTTTTCCTTCCTTAAGTGTGTACAAATTGTGTTTTACATCCATCAGATTAGAAGCAATTAACAAAAAAAAAAAAAAAAAAGAAAGCATACTGTATTTTAAATGCACTACTGCTGTTACT